>CM054178.1:120078057-120558057 GCA_028829895.1 Sinotaia quadrata
CTGCTCTGAAGTTGCTCTCAGTACATGCCACTTGTCATCTTAATAGGGAATGTACAGCATTTATAATATCTACCATATAGATTTACATAAAATGTACATTTCTACTAAAATATGTTTGTTAAATCCTCTTGTATGTAATGTTAGTTTATTCATAAATCAATCCTCTATATGAAATTTTGTTTCTTCCATATCTCTTGTTCTTGTTTCTATTTATACGCAGACATCCCTTTGTAATGGAGTCACACAGCCGGCCAAGTCCATTACAGATCCCATTCAGCAAATATAATGGATGGTAGTAAATATTTCATAATAAAATAAATTTTCATCAATTAAATCAGTATGTTTTATTATTTCAATAATAAATTATTATCATGACTTTCCAGCACTTTACTTCAGCTATAGAATTTCAAAACTGATTAATGTCACTTTACAAATGAAAAGATCACTATGAATAAAATAATTACCAAGCTCCTGGATCTGTTGCTGTAGTATGTCTTCCCCTGGCACACCACGCCTAGTTTTCAACAGTTCTTGAGCTTTCTTGCGGATATCCTCCACCAGTCCTTCCTTGCTTAACAGCTCACGATGGAATACCTGAAAAAAATGTATTCTCAGTCAAAGTGCAAGTTACAATGAGAGGTATATAAGATGTGTGGCCGTAGATACACTCTTAATACAAATTAGAGGTATGTATGGGGATCTATGTGGTCACAATGTAATACAGTCGTGTTACACGAGGTATACGTGGGAAGATGTGTAGTCACAAAATCCGTGTGAGGTCCTTATAAGTGGGTGGCCAGAGTCTGAGCTCCACTTCACCAGTTAAAAGTTATGACAGATGGAGTTTTGTTAACTTCCATTCACACTTCTTGGCTTGGGATTGTAGGGCCCTGATTGTAGAGTGCTTAGAGATTTAGAATGCTATGAGGTGTTAATAAAATATAAATATATTTATTTATTTATTACAGTTAAACAAATCAGTAATAATGTACTGGAGGACCAGGGCTGGTTTAATTGCTAGGTAAACTACACAGAATTGGGGGAGGAGAGGAGCATCTAAATATTTAAATATACAGACTAAATGATAAAATGAATAAATTATCAAGCCGAATATGTATTAATACAAATGATCAATACCACATCCTTCATTATTAATTTTTGAAAGTTTATAATACACTTTACATCTTGGCTGGGTGCAAAGTGAAAAGCTCACCTATGATGCATAAAGTTTTTCAAAGAATTAAAATAACACAATACAAACTTATTGACAAATAAAGTATTCACAATACAAAATTGACAACACCCTAAACTATCCATACCCTCCCCGCCCCCCAACAACAACAACAAAAATCATTTTGATATAATTTCTGGATTTAAATATTATCAGTAATATTCTTCTCTTACTTTTGAAGGAAAGCACCAAGGCAGACTGATAACAACTGATAAATAATTTCTGAACAAAATAATAACATTCCTGTTAAATTTTCTTTTGAAGAAATTAAGAATTTGCATACATATTCCACTTTCCATCTGATATACTTATCAGATGAACACAATCCTCTTTAATCCTTTTAGTTCCATGAGTACTGTTTTGTCCTTCAAATTTAATTAAAAAGGAAATCAATTATGGCAATGTTTAAGGGGAGATTACTCTGCCAAATTTGTTAACTATTCTTTTGTTCAGTCAGTTTATTCAGATTTTGAGCAAATAGTATGATTGGCAGAAAAACAACAGCTTTCAGGATTTAAAAATATTTCATGTATAAACTAAACCATAAAGGGTAAAAGCTTTCATTGTGACAGAATAAAGTGTCATAATTATCTCTGGAATTGTGATAATTATAAATAATGCTAATAAATTAATCTTAATTAAGTAAATATACTGCAAAGTATTTACAGTATCAACTAAAGTTATAAAAAAACAAAAAGAGACAGAGAGTTCTACCTCATTTTCCTTGAGCATTTTCTTCGCATCCTTTTCATTAGTGGGCTGAGGGTGAGGTAGAGTAATACTGTGGTCCTTAGCATCGAGCCATTCCAGAACCTCCTGGAGGTCTTGCAAAAAAGTATGGATAGAGGTCTGCATTGTTTGTAGTTCATGTTGGCGGTCAGCCAATCTCTCTCCAATGATCTCATATCGCTGTGTAATGTCTAAGAGTTGCTGTTGTACCTCTGATAAATCTGGATAAAGAGCAATAGTTATGGTGAAAGAAAAACTTGCATATTACTTTATCTCCATACTTGTCATGATTGATATATACCTAGGGGTCTTAGTTATGTCACTACTATAAAGAAAAGTTTTTATCTTGGAAATGCATGTCAGAATTTATCTGAGTGAAACTGTTTAATTTTAAACATGCCCTGTAACTTGAATAGTCAAATCTCTACAGTTTCATGCATTATTTTCACGTGATTATAAATTTAAAATTAGGTCTCGATCTGAGAGTCTGTTGCAAATCTTACATTTAAAATAATGTAATGTATTATTTATTCTTTTAGCAATGCAATAATTTCTTTCATTTTCTATTGCTAGCTGAAAATTTCAATCAACAGGACCTCACAACACAGAGGCTCATGAAGAAAATAAAAAAGCCCACAAAAGTAACAAAAATTTCTGATAACAGTTCACATCTCTAAAGTATGAAACCCAAGATTGTGATTTGGTCAGGAAAGTATGATTATAATGGTATGTTCCTGATATTTAATATTAACTACACAGACTGCACATACAAACACAGTGATGGGTACACGTACTGCCTGTAACACACTTAGTTGACATTCGCATGTCATGTGCTTTCTTTTGCGTTGTTTTACTAAAGATACATTCGCATGTCATGTGCTTTCTTTTGCGTTGTTTTACTAAAGATACATTCGCATGTCATGTGCTTTCTTTTGCGTTGTTTTACTAAAGATACATTCGCATGTCATGTGCTTTCTTTTGTGTTGTTTTACTAAAGATACATGCTAATGTCAATGAATAGTGCAGTACAATTAATATTTAATTACAATTAATTAAAAACTATGCTACTGCAAATGATGTTAGTTCCTATCTTTCAAACAGAAGAAGTGCACTAAAAAGTTCTCACCCATTTCACCAAAGCATACAGTCTGGTTTTGATGTCTGCTTACTGGAGAGTGTGTGTGGATTTCTACAATTTAGTTAATGTTATTTTGTTTATGAACTCATGGCCTGGCCAGGCATTTAGGAATACCTTCATTTAATATATTTAAATAAACTGTCACAGGAAATGAGGGACAGAAATTATATTTTATTTCATTTTAATAAACCGCTAACAAAACTAGTTGAAGTAACCCGAGTTTTGTTATTTTTCGTATGTAGCATGTAACTTCCAGTAACGGTCACCTAAGATCTCTTTAGTAGACAGACGTTCGTGACGCAGTGTGTGTCAATTATCATATTGAATATATATATTAGTTTGTGAAAGATATGTATATTGAACAATTGGGACAACTGCGCAATACAGTCACATGTTGTTGACGAGAGAAATGGCCAGTGCGCATTAGAATTGACCACAGAAAAGCGTGCAACACGCTCATCACTAAATATCCAAGGGAAAATTGAGTCACACGGCATAGCTTCTGGAAGATTCTGGAAACATTCAGTGAAGCTATATAAGAGGCAAAATGAAGATTTTTAGTCTCAACGTTGAAAACGTCGATTCGTCTGAAGCCAGTCTAACTTCACGTATGAATTATCTCATGTACAGAGATTTCATAAAGGAAAGCTGCAATAATCTCTTTCCATCCGTTTTCCATCCGTCTGATGCCATATATTGAGTAACGAGGCAAAATTACTCAGTATAACTTTTGGCAAAGTGGAAAGTTCGCTGTCAAAGAAAACCCGATGTACGCGACGCTGGTTGTATGCAGTTAACGACACGAGGGACCAATTTGTTCTCCCCCCTGTCTCAGTTTGGTTTGACAGATCTATCCCGCTAATTGAGAAGGCTAGCACCGTGATCGTCTCACAGACATCCGGATTTCTACACTCAATGTAATGCGACGACACATCCCACTGGACGACTCCACCCGATAATGCTAAACGTCGTTGAGGTGTCCGTTTCCACGACAAACAACGACAATTATCGAGGCTGACAACAGTCAGCTAAATTTCAGATTTCTCCCCAGTGATAATCTGAAAGTGGTGCCTAGATTCTGCAGAATCTTCACCTGTAATGCAATGCCTCAATTGCGTCGTGGTCTTCACTTTGAAGTGCCGCTTATAAGTGACGTGTGAGATTACGTCGTCTCCTTGGAACTCTGACATTAATAGTGAGTAATAATTCGCACGGCTAACGCGCACATACTTAACTCTAGGACTCTAAGAAAATGAACACTATTATATCGTTTGTGAAATACGAATTTTAATGTCAAAATTAATGCTTATTCTATATGTCAACTATTGTTAAAGCGGCCCCATTTGCCGCATAAGAATTGTGTAATAAATCTTTATTTTATATTTTGAATTTCATCATTTTCATCTCCCCTTATTTCCCACAGAGTGTATGACATTGGAAAGTTGAATGAATGATTAATCACTGCGAAAGAGTAGTGCCCCTTTTAAATCGGGAAATAAATAACCTGATTTAAACATCTTTCAACTCTCTTGTTATTCATAGTTTTTGAGAGGGACGAAAGAATTTGTACTATTGTTTTGCACCGTTCGTCTGTTCGTCCATTTATTCACATTTATGATACACACTCACAACACACACCGCCAATAAAACGTTCCTTGGCATGACACTAATAAACTGGGCCCCACCCAAACATCAATGGAGTATGTCATGTGTGTCTATGTAACAACCTGACACGACGTAGTACTGGCATACGTCACACGGGCTTTTCTTGGAGGTGCACCGGAGCAGGCCAAAAATAGACTTCACCCCTTGCATCTCTAACTTCAGCTCGGGGTCGGCTTGTAACGAGCCCTCCCGTTTCGTGACATAAACATATTATTTTAACTGTGAAAATACCCTATGGAATATATTTTTCTGATGCTAGATGATGTTTTCTTCAGTTCTAATTGGCACATCCCTTTTTTTTTTTTACATAGCTTCTGTGTAGTCATATTATTCATCTGATTTTTGTACTGTCCCAACAAAGTAATGATCATTTTTCCAAACTGAATTCCTTTCGTTACTGTTTAAATACCTGAGTTCCCCGTATTTTAATGTTAGTCTGTGCTATAGGTTGTCATATAGGCATGTTCTGACTTCAATGCTGGCATTACATTGTTTTCTTTCATTGCAATTTTAAATGCTGCATTCTTTATTTAATCATTTTGGTGTGTGTTAAGTCACAGCTTTAGATCAATGCAATGATTTTAAAATTTATAAAAGTGTCGGCACCTTATGCTTTCTCTTAAATAATGCGAATGGGCACTAACAGTTTAGCTCCAACTTTCGTTTTTAATAACTGCAATCAGTGTGTTGGTCATGTGATTGCAAGGTTTATATTTATGGTTTTCTTGAAAATAGCTAATATTTTACAATAGCAATGTGATACAGTTTATTTCACATTCAAGATATATTCATTATAATGTTCAGTGCAGCAATATTTCCATATATGCATTTTCTTTGGGGTTGAGTATGATCTCTGTGCTAATTAATTTACTAATATATTTATCTATTATTAATTATAAAAAGAAAACTTATGTAAATTAACTAAAACTACATACCTTTAGAGACTGGTTTTCAATCAAATGGCAGTCAATAAATAATTCCACAATTTTAATATGCAAAAAGTTGCATAGTTACATTTTTAAAAAGAAGGCAAAACATCTTTTTCAATAATTAATTATGAATGAGTGACATTTTTTAAAAGTAAGGTAAAAATATTTTGAAATGATAGCACTTTAACAATTAAAACAAACACTTTCTTGTAAAGTACAAAAGAAAATAATAAAAAGGGAAATAAGAGCACTGGCTGAGCAAGCAGGTCATAAAGTGCTTACCATCCAAGAGAAGATTTTCAGAAGAACTCTTGCGGCTGCTGATACCACTGGATTCACTGGACATAGGGCTTGTACGCTGAGTTGCGGGGGTGGTAGGGAAGGTAGGGGATGGGGTTCGAAGTCGTGGGGACAAAATGCCAGGCAGACGGCGTGAGCCTGTGGGGGTGATGCAAAGCGTGCGGTTGTAAAGAAAGAATAACTCAACACTACATGAAAATTTGCCGACATAAACTAAAACAGTATGTAGAGCTGAGTTGGTGAAATAGCATTGTTAGTTTAGTCAAAATAAATTTAAGAAACTTTAGTAATTCGGTTTGAAATATTTATCTGATGAAGTGGAGGTGGTCAATAAATTTTTTTTAAAAGAAGAAAGAGTTCAGCTGAATTTATATATAAGTATACAAAGCAACTGTGGTCACTAGAATTCAAAGGAACACTTTATTTTTAAAAGCAATTATCAAAGCATACTGAAGGTTTTCTAACTCTTAACAAACAAAATGGACTAATTACATGTTCAAAAGCATGATATCTTAGAAAATGTCTAATAACAGCAATAAAAGTGATATAAATTAAGAAGCCTGGTGCACTAAAAGAAAAAAAAGAATGATAAATTTGTTCTGACCTTTAATTAAAGCTGCAGCTTGATCTATGCAAAAAAATCCTTACCAATTAAAAATACTCTATCATTAGTTAATACTTTCTACTGTAAAAGTCTATAAGCTTATTTTAAATGTTAAATAAATATTAAATTGTGAAAATCAAAAATTAAAGTGACTTCTGAAGATTAAAATATCTAGCTAAAACAAAGTAAAGAAAAGAAAAAATAAGAGAGAATCTTACGGCCAATGCGACGGATTGGACTCAAAGGTCGCTCCCCAGGATTGATCATTGCTTCATACATATTTCCTAGATCATTCACATCATCAATTTTTGTTGCATAGTCTTCATATTCCTGCAGCATAGGCTAAAGGACAAAAACCAAAATTTCCTGAAATTCTTACCAACCTTCTTTACCCACCAAATCAAAGATTAGTTTCCTAACTTATCCAATGAAAAGATTAGCTCCTTACTTTCTATGTTAGAAGATGAATCCCCTAACCTCTAACCAGTCAAAAGATAATTCACTAATAGAAAGACCCAATGCTAACTGGCATAACTGTCTGTCAATGCTGAAATGTAATCTTATTTTAATATACCAGTTTAAGAAAAACTTTTGATATTTAAATATAAAACAGGAACATGTTTATAGTTTTACAAAATATTGCATAAAATATATGGCATAAAAAAGTCATGGCTCTGTGAAAAGGTGCTAACAGAACACAAGATGAATCTGACAAAATCCTCATACTAGCTCAGCTCCATGGCAATAGTTACAAACTTTTTGACTAAATCTGTGAAAAAAGGGTTCTAGGGAGTTCTCTTCATTTTTGGCTGGCACTGAATCTATAATTAGTGTATCAATGAACTTTTGTAGATTTAATGTACAAAAGCAGGTCTGGTTCCTCTTTAACAGCAGCATATGGGAATGCTTGTAAATGAATTTAGCATGTACATAATTTATTTTACCTCTTGAAAGAGTCATCTCCTCCTGATGCTGACTTCTATACACATCACTAAGTTGTCCATCTAATTAATCGCAAAATTAGAAGATGAACACACAAAATTGGTGTCTGAATTCACTTTCAGCAACAGCCACTGGCATTCACAATCCAAAATTGTGGCTGGGTAAGTGTGATTAAATGTGGAAACACGAACTGGAATGGATTCTATGCAATAATTTTAACTGCTCATAATAAATCTTAAATTATTTATATCAGGGGCGGGCAAACTTTTGAGACCGCGGGCCAGATAAAACTGTTGGAACAGTTCGCGGGCCGGATAGACGACCAAATATCACAAGTCCAGCAAGTTCAGAATATAAAATGAGAACAAAAGTAATTTTAAAAAACTAACTCAGTTTCATGATTAATGAGATGGATGGTGTTGCTTACAATGAATAAGTGATGAGGTTGACAAGCGAAGAATGTCATTTAGATGATGGTCAGAGAGTTGAGAGCGAAGGCGACTCTTTGTATATTTCATCTTTGAGAACAGTTGTTCACAGCAAAATGTGCTTCCGAACATAGCTACAATGCGGGGAGCATGTTTAATAAAATGTGGAAACTTGCCTGATGGTAGGATGACATCACGAAAAAAAGAGGAGAAGAAGTGCGGAGCTTTGCTTTTAACTCATTCTTTGAGCAAGGAGTAGTGAAACTTCATAACTGGCACGTGTCACTTTTTCATGCACAGATGTTTGCTTATGAAACATCAAACTGCTTTTCTCTATATTGCCTGTGAGTTTAGCAATAGTATTCTTTTTCTCAGAGGCAGACATTAAACTGAATTTCGAAGTTAAGTGTACTGTTTCCCAGTGACAGCGCACATTAAACTCTTTGAAGACAGCAACAGTTTTCAAAACAGATCAGACACTGAGCTTGTCCAAATCATTCTATGAAAAAGTACTTCTCGTCCACTCAGAGTTAAATGTCCGACTTTCCATATCCACTTTAAATTTTTTAGGATGCTGGGGTTGCAGACATGATTGTGGGGAGGGGGGAATAATGGCAAAGAAATAGCAGAAATGCAACAACCAGTTCGGTTGTGATGGCAGAAGACTGTGAGTTTCAAATTCGCACACCTCTAGCCCTCCTTCCTCTCACCCAATTGTAACAGTGAAGGTCAGGTCACGACTGAGGCAGAGTACAGATGCTGACATACATTATTATTGTAGATCTATCCTAGGCCTAGGAGAGTTCAAAAGTCAACGAACTATAAAGAGATGCTAGTGTAATATATATAACCGCAGGCATAAATTGTACATGTGCACATGATTCTGTGTGAGTAATTCAAACTGTTAAAATTACATGTAGTCTTTAGACTAGTTTAGCCTTGGCTGTTTGACAGCGTATAACAATGCCCAATTGTTTTAGTGACTTTTGTTTTGCGGGCCAAAAGCAATAAGTGTGAATGGCTTGGCGGGCCAAAAGCAATGTTAACTGTGAATAGCTTGGCGGGCCAACAAAAAATGCTTCACGTGCCAGGTTTGGCCCGCGGGCCAGAGTTTGCCCGCCCCTGATTTATATCTTAAATAAATGTGTGGCTCTATTAAAAAGCTAATATATTTTATGGGAAGTTACATCAAAATAATTTTAATGGCTAGAAGCTGAAAGGCAGCTAGAAGTGAAGCCAGCTAGAATCAGGACAACTAGAAGTGGAGGCAGCTAGAATCAAGACAGCAATGAAGCCAGCTAGAATCTAAGAGCTAGATTTGGAGTCAGCTAGAAGTGACAGTAAGAATTGAAATGAGGCAGGCAGATTAGAGACAGCTAGAAGTGACAGTAAGAATTGAAATGAGGCAGGCAGATTGGAGACAGCTAGAAGTGACAGTAAGAATTGAAATGAGGCAGGCAGATTGGAGACAGCTAGAAGTGACAGTAAGAATTGAAATGAGGCAGCCAGATTGGAGGTAGCTTGAAGTGAACTAATTAGAAGAGAACAGTCAAAAGTGAGTCCATCTCATGTAACTGATATTTTGTTTTATAATGCCAAGCAAAATTCCAGTGGAGACAGAAAAGTGAGGGAGTTGAATCAAAAAAAGAAAAGAAACTCTGAAATAATTTTTTATAAAATCACCAAGACCTCATTACCTCTAATCACTTGAGAAAAAATAGGCACAATGTATCTCATGGTTGAAAACATCAACAGCTATAATGTATTTTTCAGACTCTATTTGCAAAATATCTGGTGCTGCAGTGTCCTTTGCTGTTGAAAGCTGTTTTAATCGAAAAATAATTATCCCAGTAGATTACAACTACTCACCTGGAGTTCTTTAATCTGTGATTCCACTTTGTCCACATGAATGGCTACAGGCTGGAACTCATCTAAACGAGCCTCCATTTGGCAGAGCCATAGAAGAGCAAGCATCTTGGCATTTTCAAACTCAGAGCCATGTTTTTCTTTAGCATCAGCTTCCTGTCGTTTAGCAGTGAGCATGTTGGTGAATTCTTCCAAGTTTCTCGCCAGTTCAGCCACAGATTCCCTCACCACTTCTTTCTCACCTAATAATTTTAAAGGTAAATAAATAAAATTAAAAAAAATTACTAAGTCAAACTGAATAATAACAAAAAATACAGTTTCATCATTGGCAAATAAAAGCATGAAACAAATAAAACATACTTAATGGTATACACACACAATGGAATGTGACATGATAAACAAACAAACAAAATGATATAGCATGAATCATTAACAACAAATACTGGTGAGTTACTAGTAAGTAATTACATCGTTTTATCTCAGAAGTAAAATACAGCTTAGAAGCAAAATTAAAAGTAAAAAATTTGAGAATAAGACAATAATTATAATATATAGGGTTTTTTTTTTTTGCAGAAAAATAAAATAAAAAATGAATTCCTGTGAAGTGTGATACAATGTTTTCTGAGCAATTCTAAGTTAATGTTTAGTCAATTTGTAAAGGTCAATCAATTTGTGTTGTTGTTGCAATAACTCACCTCAGAAATATATTTATTTAAAAGGCTGATAATTTTAAAACATATTCATATCATCCTCACTGAAATCAATAGAACAAGTAAAAATTTTTGCAATGAATTTTTCTTATCTAAAGGAGAACTGCAAAGAAGTGTGCAGAAGGGGAAAAAAATTTATAAATGGAATTGCCTTATTTTCAACTTTTAAATATAAATTTTGATTTTTGTCATTTCATATTCAGTACAAAAATTGCTTGATGAATTAACATACACACACGTGCATCGTGAGTGCACTGTTGCATTAATTACATACAATTCTGTGATGGGAAACACTGGATGAGTTACAGATATGGCAAATGAATGTTAAGCATTGCAAATTAGTCACTAAGTCAGGTTACAGCTGTAATGTCAACATTCTGACAACAAAATTATGATATGCAGAAGTACACTGTATACCAGGGTATGGCACTATCCCTGTGTTGTTAGATGTTAAAAATAAAAAGTTCTTGAAAGTACCTGAAAGTACCTGAGCTATTTAAGAAGTGACCAAAAAGATACAAGAAATGTAACTATTTCAGTACTATACTTGTACATGGGTCTTCAGCTAAGTCTGAGCTATTTAAGAAGTAACCAAAAAGATACATGAAATGTAACTATTTCAGTAACCATTCCTGTATGTGGGCCTTTAGCCAAGTACCTGAGCTTTTTAAGAAGTAAACAAAAAAGATACAAGAAATGTAACTATTTCAGTAACTATACCTGTACGTGGGTCTTTAGACAGGTGCTCAGCCAGAGACTTCACTTCTGTCAGAAGCTTCAGCTGATTCCCTTTTTCATTTTCCAGTTTGTCAAGCTGCTCAATCATATCATTACTGGGCAATTTGCTCATATCCTTTGAGTCCAGCTTACTCATGCCAGATTGCAACCAGACTTTGCTCAACTCAAGCTTGTCCTGAAATTGTTTTAATCCAGAGTCTAATTCATCAAGGTCTCTGTCTCGTTTTTTGCATTTTGACTGCAGAGTGTAAAATTTCTTTTCCAGCGTGCCTAATCTCTGCTCAACTGCTTTTGCAATGTCCAGATCACATGTTTTTACTAGCTCGTTGGCTGAAGCACGCACGGCTTCTAAAGCTGATATGTGACTAGTGATGTCAGCTTCCAAGGCTGAAAAACCCTGCAATTGTGCATTAAGGATAGGTCGTTGGAGTGAGATTGGTGTCTGGCTAGCAACAGCTTGTTCGGCATTGTCCATCCATGAGAGTAGTTGATCCATAGCCTGCATCACATCCTGTGACTGGGTGATGGCTGCCTGCAAGCCATTGATTTGAGCATTTATGTCCTTAGTAAGAGCTGTATAGCGGCCAGATATATCGTTCCTGGTGGCCTGCAGTTTGTCCACTTGTTGTTGATCGATGCCCTTGGTACTCAGACTGCTGATCAGATCTTGTCCACGCTTCTGCATTTCTTCTAGAACAGCCCGCTGACTGAGAGCATCCATGCTAAGCAATTTGAGGGACTGCAACTGTGCTTCGAGCTTACCAGGTTCTGGAGAACCACCATCTAGTCTGACTGATGCTAACTGACCTTCTACTTCAGTCAGCCAAGTAAGCAGTTTAAATGCTGGGTCATTGAATTGCTGAAGTTTGCTGGAAAGGTCAGAAATGTTCTCACCAAGGAGAGTGCTTTGGGTACTTAAGCTGTGATATTCATCTGAGATGTCTTTCAGCCTGTCTTTGACATCATCAGCTGCTACACACTCCATGCTGATTAGGCTTTGCCGTGCAGGGCGGGCTCTGTCAGCCCTGAACGAGTCTATCTCTAGCTTGTGCAGCTGTAACACAAAGCAAACAATTCAATTTGCATCAGAAAAATATAATATTTTATTGAAAACTAAAATAAAAAATCAACAAAACAAGAATAATATTTTTTTTGAATGAAAACAATTATTTTTTTAATACATTGTTTTTGTATACATTAAAAAAAACAACAACTCTGAAATCTGAAACTGATAAAAAAAAAATGCTTTCCATAATATATACTAAAGGATCCCTTTCGGTGAGGCAATTTCTTTTTAACATTGAAAACTCACATTATCTTTATAAAAATGTCTTTTAAACACAGCACATGAACTATTTATATTGGTTGTAAGGCTGTGAATTATCCAATGAGTTTTGTTTACATGAATTTAAATTTAAAAGACCTAATATTTAGGCAGTTCTGTTCTATTTGTGTGCCAAATTTAAAGTTACACGACTCAATATGTCTGAAATGTCAACCCAAGAGGAAGAGCGTAATGCCGATTCCTGAGTTTCAGTCTCTCTAGTTAGTTGATCTGTACATACATATGCATTTCAATGGAAAAACCCTGTCCATTTACACAATTTTTGATCTGTACATACATAGACATTTCAATGGAAGAACCCTGTCCATTTACACAATTTTTGATCTGTACATACATATACATTTCAATGGAAAAACCTTGTCCATTTACACAATTTTTGTGTATGTGAGGGTCTTGGGAATGCATAAATTGTGTAAACTGAGACTCATTGTATTTACACAGTACTATTATGACTATTACTATAAAATGAGACTCATTGTATTTCACAGTACTATTATGACTATTACTATAAACTGTCAACAGCACTGTCCACTAACATTCTTGCACAGATCACTAAATAGTGCTTATGAACAAGGTATGAAATGGTTTCAAATGATTTTTTAGTGAATTATTCCCAACTTCTAAATATGCTTGATTCCCTTTAAATACAAGTTCTGACAATTGCAACTATTTAATACATTAATTAATTATTCTAACTTTTATTATGTGCATATAGTAATTACAAATGTAAAAAAGAAAATGTTGCATCAATTAAAAACAAAACTAAAACAAACAGCATAACTTACCTTGGCTTCCTCCATGTATTTTTGCACAGCTAAGGACATGAAGCGCAAATCTGCTTGCCGTGCGATTATATCACTTGCCAGCTCCTGCAATATTAGTAAATGTATAATTACAGATTTATAATTACACTGGAAACATATAATGATTTAATTTTAATAATTTTGCACTTTTTACTACCATCTGCATAAGACTATAGTTCAAGAATTTATAGTAATTGTAATCCTGCAATAATTCCAACTTAGATCATTTATAGTGATTAATCCTAGAGTGTTCCATGTCTTGATTTATAGTGACTAATCCTAAAACAATTTCATGCCTTACAGTGACTAATCCAAGAGTAATTCCACTTTTGATCATTTACAGTGACTAATCCTAGAGTAATTCCACATCTTAAATATGACTTATCTTAGAGCACTTCTACATCTTGATCTTATATAGTGACTGTAATCTTATAGTAATTCAATGTCTTCATCTTTTATAACTGAAATCTTAGAGTAACTCCATGTTTTTAGTACAAGAGATCTGTACAATATTATGTAGAAAAAAAAAAATCTGGATACCTATTACAAAGAAGCCACAGAAATCTTACCCCAAACACCAAACCATCATTATCCATCTTCATAACTCACCCCATCCAGTCAAAAAGGCTCCTAACTTTGTGTTCCTCATACTAAAAGGCCCCAACCTTGTGTTCTTCATAACAACAGTTTGTAACTTTATGTTCCTCATTAAAAAAACAGCATGAATTCCTCTTACAAACAGGCCCCTAACCTTCTGTTCCTCTGACAATGATTTCAGATCCTGGAAGCGCTTGAGGGTATCCTCTTCATCTGCGAGTTCAGTTCTGGCACCAATCATCCATGACTGGAACTTAGTCACCTCATCTTCAAGTTTACTGAGTTCTTCAGATGCCTTGTTTAGGTGACTCAAACGGCGATCTGAAGTCTTCACAATCTGCAGTTGTATAAATTGGGAAAAATGAAGGTTGTTTTTATTTTTATCGTTAATATTAAGTACATATGATAAAATTTCTGAATATTTAAATATTAATCTACTGGATAATTTGCTCACGGTATTTTGATGGTTAATGTGTATTGAATGACATTAAAAAATATCTTAATCTGTCTCTGGCTTTACAACACATTATATTATGACATGACAACACATTTCATGATATTACAATGCATTTCAATCTAACATATAATATTAGATTGAAATGTATTTTAATCTGACATTACAACACATTTCAATCTAATATTATATTTTAATCTGACAATAAAACACATGTCAATTTAACATTACAACACATTTCATCAAACAATGAAACAAAAAAGCACATCTCAAGCAACATTAAAACACATCTCAATTGAACATTAAAACACATTTCAAGCTAACATTAAACAAATTTTAATTTTTCTACACTATAGCTCTGGTATCTATGTAACATTTATTTATTTAATATTCAGAAGCAAAGATATTTCTATCATCTTGTTTAATAACACTTAGTTCAGATAATTATGTTCTGTCATTTCAATCTGATTTTATAAGTAGATATCATAGTATAAAAGCCTTGAATTCTTTTTGTCTGAACTGAACTGATCAAGTTCATTATTCTCAATACAGAAGCAGTCTTTTTATAAATGCTTTGCACCAGTATTAACAACACTGTCATCATTAATGCATTTTGTACCAGGTAAAGATCCCTAATACCAGTTCAAGGTCACTATCCTAATTTAAAGCACTATCATCATCTTTTCTTTCTTTTTTTTACACCATGCATGCACCATGACTTTATGAATAGACCAAATACAGTGGCAACGGATGAGAGTAAAATTTTGACTAAACGTATGAAATATACTGGCCTTGTCTAGGACAGCCTTAAGGTGAGCAGCCTGGCTGTTAAGTTCTGTAACCTGCTCAGGAGTTAACTCCTCCTGATAGTTTTCAGTCAACTGTTCTGCTTTGTACACCAATGACAGAATGGGTTGCTGCTGGGATATAATCTCATCATGCACAGACTGATCAAAAGAAGACAATCAAATAATAAGATAAATGCATCAAGAGAATACAATTACATAATAAAAATGATCACAAAGAAAAGACATATTCAACATAAGCTAAGGCACTTCTGTGTTCAACTCAGATCATTACAAAACAGTACTCTAAGTGCAATAATAAGCATCTTCAATAACAGTACTATAATAAAAAGTGTCTTCAATAACACACTGTAATAATATTTATCTTCAATTCTACAACATTGACTTTTACTTACTGGTTAAATATATGTACAAGAGAAATAATTTTAAGAAAGTCCTATTATTATTCTTGATTATGAGAGAACTTCAACAACCTGTCACAGCTACTAGATCTTTTACTGTTTTAGAGAACTTCAACAGCCTGCCACAGCTACTAGATCTTTTAGAGAACTTCAACAGCCTGCCACAGCTACTAGATCTTTTAGACAACTTTAAGTTTAACAGCTTTTCTTAGCAGCAGCAGCATTTATAGAACTAATAAAAGTTTTTCTTAGCTGCATCTTTTCATAAATAGGAAGACCAATTTTTTAGTCATTTTACAAATGCAAAACTCTAACTAACCTTGTGAGATTCAAGCTGAGCTTTAACCTTGCTTGCCTCATCACCCATTTGATCGTCTCGTTTCAGCACTTTCTCAAAGTCAGAAAGGCGATCCAGCTCAGTAGCCAACTCTTGTAGCATACCATCATAAGAGTCAGCAAGACGACCCTGTGGTTAAAAGTGGAGAATGATAAAAAAAAAAGAAAAAAAAAAGGAGGGGGTAACTATATATACATATAACTTCCATCAAAATTGTCAAATGTCACTAAGACAATCTAGCCAACCAGCTGACTGAAAAGTCTTCAAGAAATGAAAGGATTTTGCTGCTTATCATTAATTTAAAGTATTCAAATGAATGATAGGTTTTAAGGTAAGAATGTTGTAAACTGGTAGCTATATCAGACAGTTCTTACAAGAGATGCCTAAAACAATGATAAAGAATGATACAGTTTAATAATTTTCTGTCACCGTCCAATAAAACTGTTTTAAAAAATGATGAATGATATAATTTTCTGTCACCTGCTGATAAAAATTTTAAAAAATAATTATGAGAGAATGATATATTACAATTTTCTGTCATTGTCAAATAAAACTAAAAATTAAAAAATGTGTAATTATTATTCAAAATCTATTTAGGCATTACATTAGATTAGGCACTGTTAAATGTTATGCAACATAAAGAAACACAAAACAAGTCAATAAAAACCAACATCTTTATTTACGAAGCCACAAAAAAAGTAACAAGAGAAAATTATATACAGAATTAGAAGATAAAAAGTAAAAACATTCATACATTATAAAACAATGAGGCTTTAGCATACATTATCTCTCATGCAACCTCCCCTCAGATATTTTCTTCAAACAATACACTGAAGTTTATCTCCAGCAAATTCTCCACATTTATTTTCTTCAATCAAAACATCAGTGACAAAAAAACAAAAATAAAAAACACATGAAACAAAAAATTAAAATGAATCACTTAACAGTCCTAAAAAGTATCTATATATAAAATAAAATTAACCACTTACCAGTCCTAAAAAGTATCTATATATAAAATTGAAAAAGGTATAGTGGAAAAGAAAGGGTATATTTTAGTTTGCACTCAAAAATGAGGTGGGGAGAACACAAGATAAAATACAACTACAAATTAAATATTAATGCTATGACTAGAAAGTAGAACTAGAACTAGAAGAACATCAGTAAAACATGCACAACTGTTTTTTTTAATTAGAACTAAATTTTTGCACCATATATTTTTCTCTAAGAGTTAAGAAAACACTTGTATGATATCTAAAAAGAATAATTCAGAGTGTAAGTTTGCATGCTTTAAAAATACACCACAAATTGCACCTACAATCATATAATTATTAAAAAGATGCTGAATTGAAATGTCTGTGGTTACATAATTCTTCTCTCCACCCCCCACCCCCCAACTTTTATATGGTGACCTTTAGATTTAAATTAAGTAGTAAAAATGGTAAATGTTCCTCAAAAGAAATGAATCAATGTGTCATGCATATAACTGTTATCAATTAAACTTTAAAGTATCAAAATGTGAGTGATGTGGTTTGTTAGTTCTAACTTCTAGATTGTTCACATACCATCAGAAAAGTGAATGGTTTAAATTTCAAGACCATGCAGAGTGTTCAGGTCACAACAAATGTTGTCTTCCAGTCACTCACATGCCTTCTGGCACTCTGTTAATGCATGCGTGATGTCGCAAAGGTATTTGCTAGTTCTTTTCCAGGACAGAAATCCAAGACACAAATGTACTTCCACAGGATTCATTGGCTCATAAGGCTCAATGGTACTTAAAATTCATGCCCAAAATTGGCATTGACACACAATGCAATAGGGGGTCACAACTAGCAAGCCAGTTTGAATGGAGGGGAAACATGCCAAGCAATGTGCAGTTCAAACACCAGATGTGATATGAAACCATAAAATGGTCATCATCATGCAAGGCCATACCTTGCGTCGTTCTCGAGCAGTGGAGCCAGTCTTGAGGTTCAGCTTAAACAACATGTCAGTCAACCGAAGAGCTTCTGCTTCAGGAGTGCTGGTATCGGAACTGTCAGCCTGGTTTGAGGTGTGACTTCTGTCAAGTGGCAAGCCCTTGAGATGCACTTTTGATCGCAATGCTTTGCTGTCAAGTCGATCGGCATCTGCAAAATTATCCATGGAGTCTGTTGTGTCTGTAGTTACTGTGCTGCTGTCCTCATCAGTATCTTCAGGATAGTCCTTGAAACGAACTCTGTGCACATGCCTGACTTTTGGAGACAGCTTAGGCTGCTGATGTCCAGGTTGGTTTTCTTTTAACAATCCCTGACGTGCTCTTACATCTTCAATCTCACACCGTCCAGACAGTCCTGTGTCTGACTTTTCTTCTGGACTAGGTGTGAACATACTGTCTCCAATCATAAATGTATCTATTAAAGTACTGTTCACTTTCAAAGACCCATTTTGTGGTTGGATATTATGCAATGTGTCTGCCAGTGGCTCAAGTGCAACACTTATTTTATTTTGGTCTAGAGCTACCTGAGGCTGTATCAGAGCTGCTTGTGGGGAAGGATAGTTCTCGAGCTCGTTCCCTTTGAAATGAACTCCTAGAGACTGTTTAGTGATGTGTTCTTTATGTATCTCTTTGCCATTCTTTAGTTTTACTGTATCAGGTTCACCTTCATGCTCCTCAGTACACACTTGGATCTCATCAGTTAATTTGTGATGTGTAATATTTACTAAACCATCAGGACTTGCATCAGATGAGAATGCAGTTGCATTTTTTAAAGGAATACCTTTTAAATCAGTTGCATATTTTCCATCAAGCTGGTGGGAATCAACCTCAGGCTTATTCAAAACAGATTCATTAATGTCATGTTCTGCATCCCCTTTCCTTCTTTCAAATTTGCTTTCCAGTATTTTGCTCATTGATAAAGTACTATGTCTGCTTTGCCCCATGCTTGCAACAACTGAAGAAAGTTGATTTACTTCAGATGACAAACTGTTACTTACAGCAGACGGCTCAAAAAAGGCATGCTCAAGCATCTTCCCTGAAGAATGGGTCCTATCTTTTCCTACTGCTTCACTAGCAAGCAGCAAATGGCCATCCACTGAAGAACCAATGTCACTTTGAAAAGTAAGATTAGGCAGTAGATTATCAGAAGCAAAGACACCCAGGCTCACAGAATTACTCTCTAAATTTAATCCACTGTTTTCTTTGCCATTTTGCATGAGAGTAACAGTGTTGTTAATCCTGTTTGGATGCTCTTCCATACTGTCCTCCTTCACCTTTGGTAAGATTGAAGATATATGCTTACTGGACTCTCCAGGATCTGAAAGGGATTTTCTCAGAGGTACTCCTCTGCTTGAGTCAAAGGTTGCAAATTTGAACTCAAGGACATTGGTGAGATTGCTAGATGGCATTGCTGAAGGAGAAAGTGAGTTCCGAGATGCATCTGATAACCCTTCACGAGTGCTTGTACTGACAATCAACCCTGCAGCAATTGCTTCCTTCAAGTTGTACATTTTGTTTCTGTTTTTACAGCTATACACCCCCCTTTCTCCATCAATAATACCCCTGTTGATGGCTTCACCAAGTGATATTATGCTGTCTTGGTTAAGATCTTTTACTTCAGGACAGAGAGGTGAGATAACATCATCCTTTATTAAATCAGAAAGTGTTTTAACCTCCCCTGAGCTAGGATGTTGAAAGAACCCAGTTGTGTCAAAGTACAGCCCCTGACTTACAGCTCCATACAAAGTAAGTCCTTTAGGACTTAGGATAAATCCACGCTCCACTGCCAAAGCCAGTGACATGCTTTCTCCTGTCTGTGGATTCTTAAATTCCCCCGTCTTAATATCAATCAATCCAAGGCTTGCAGCACGACGCAGTGGTATAGCGGCAATGCTATCAGGATCAATCACCTGAGAATTAGATCTGTGCAGAATTCCATTTGTGAATGCCTCTTCTAATTTCTTCTTACCAGTGGATGAAGAATCAGGTAATATCTCCTCCACATAGATATCCACAAGATTCTTCTGAGTAACTTTCTCCTTGAAAATTAGACCTACATCAACAGCTTGGCGTAAAGATAAACGGGTACCAGAACTCTCATCCACAAATTTGGAGGAACAAGTATCAATTACCCCAGCTTCCACTGCCTCTGACAAGGTAACAGGTTGTCTTGTTTTAGGATGGATTACTTCTTTATGGAAAGGATTTATTAGTCCTGATGATATTGCTTCTGTTAGTCCCATCAGCTCATCTGATTCTGGATCACAAAACATCCCAGAGCAATCTTCAAAAATTCCATTCTTGATTGCTTCAAACAGAGGCATAGGTTTCTGCTCAATATGCTGCTTGCGAATGGCATCAAGTATGAGAGAATCTAAAGATGCTGAAAGTTCATCTGTTGGTGGGTTCCACTGTAAGCCATGTAAATCCATCAGGGAGTCAAGCATTTTAGTTTTTTCATTCTGGCCACCTTTATAGATGTCCTTCAGACTTAGAGAAGGATTATCGGCAATCTCTCGACTTATCCGTTTACTTTCTAAAGTATCTTCGAAAATGCTTCCAGCAGACCGAGACTTCATTTGGGAGAGAAGTGCATTATTAGTTGGGGATTTTCCTGTACAGATGAACTCTTCCTTAGAATCAGGTGATAAACTTATATCTGACATAACCATTTCCCCTGGAATTCTGTTTTTGTGGCCTGATTGTGTCATAGACAAATTTAAGGCTTCTGATGCTGAATCTCTACCCTCACTATAGATTCCCTCCCTGCTGACTGAATCAGTACTGGGAAAGATTTTACATGCTTTACATACTTCAAAGTCACTGTCAGTAGAAGAGATGCTTTGCTCTAAGAGAGATTCAATCACATTTTCTTCCAAGTGAACTGGTTTGATATCTGAGATTGATAAATGCAATGAGTGTTGCTTTTTCAGAACATTATCATTTATTGAATGAATATCACAGGAATTTGAACTGTTTTCTTTTACTTTTTCCATAATGGGTGAACCTAATGATGTATTTAGTTTTACAAAGGAATGTTGTCCATCTTTGATGGGATTTGGTGATGAAGCACTTATTGCTGACACACGACCAGACAAAATTGCCTCAGATAATGCCATTGGTTTGTCAAGAGCTATGTAATCACCAGTGTTGGGATCAATCAGTCCTTTATCTACTGCTTCCAAAAGTGAAAATCTCCCTAGACCTGGAACAACTACTTGGGGACACTCGGCATTTATCACACCACTGCTAACTGCTTCGGTTAGTGTGAGTGTCTTGCCAGTCAAGGGATCTTTGAATCTTTTTTGTGTGCCATCATAAAGACCAGAAGAAAGAATGTCTCCAAGCAGGAATCCATTTTGTGGGATTTCAACCAAGATATTTTGTTCAAACGCCTTCACAACATCCACAAATGTGCCTGATCTAGCATAAACAATGCTGTCATTATCAACAAAAACAGCACCCTGGTGAGTGGCTTCTTCCATGAACTGATACCTATCCTTATCTTGGTTCTTTACCAGCAGATGAGATATGTCAATAAGTCCAACATTAATGGCATCTTCCACCACCAACTGTCTGCGTGAAAGTGGATCAACAATACGCCCTTGACTTTTGTGCAGAAGCCCAGTGTCTACAGCCTGTTTTAGGGATACAGCAATGTTGCTGATATTCTCCTGTATCAGTCCTCGCTCCATTGCTTCTTTTAAATTCAGCAGCTCCCCGGTCTCTGTGTCTACAACCAGGCCCCTCTTGATGTCAAGGACTTTAGCTTCTATAGCTTCTGTATATGACATAAGCTTATCTGAGGTTTTATCTAAAACTAACACAAGTTGTGGATCTATCTTTCCATCCTGAACCATATTACACAGACTTCGCACTTTTCCTGTAGACGGGTCAGTAAATTTGCAAGTCTTGGGGCTGTACAGGCCTTGCTTCACTGCATCCATTAAACTTTTGTCTGGAACACACACATCCGAAAAAACAAGACCTTTCTCCAGAGTTTCTTTAAATGGGATCTCTTCCTCTTCACTTTTCTGGTATGCTCCAGTAACAGAATTCAAAATACCCAAATTCATAGCTCCATCAAGCGAAAGTAAGCTTTTGTTGTGTACATCACGAACTGAGATGGAGTATCGGTTCAGCAGACCACACTCTATAGAGTCTTTTAAATTCAAACAGAACTGTCCATAAGGATCTTTAAATGTGCTGGTTTCTAAATCCAGGATCCCTTCCTCCAAAGCCTCCTCAAGAGTAACAGCAGGTTGGCTTGTAGTATCAATGACAATGCCCTTGTCCATACCATCAACAATTGAAAATTCTTCACCATTTGTCACATCAATGCAGAAGCCTTTTCCAATATCCACTAAACCTTGTTGTACAGCTGTTTCAAAAGCCATGATGTTGCCTGTTAGTGTGTTGCGTACTCTGATAAACTCAGTGTCCACAATCCCCTGCTCGACCGCTGTGATAAAGTCAACCTCCTCATTTGAATCTGGATTGAGAAACTTATTAGAAATAACATTGAAAAGGCCTTCATCTAAAGCTTCAGAAAGTGAAAGATTGAGGGGTGCCTTTGACTTGAGAATAAGACCCTTTTCCAAGGCAAAATTTAAGGCGATAGGAACCCCTTGAGTGTTGATCATCTTACCACATTCTGGATCGATGATGCGTTTGTCCAGTGCCTCTTTCAATGATAAAATGTCTCCACTAAATGGATCTCTCACAAGGGAATCTGTGTTGATCAACCCAGTTTTCAGAGCTTTTGGTAAAGTAATAAATGTGCCCCTGGACTGTACAGCATTTAAAACAGGATCATAAGCTCCTGAGCTAATGGCTTCATCTAAAGTTAAACTCATTTTTCTGCCAAACTCATAAGTATGGGGAGGTTTTTTGTTTTCAAGTCCAAGTGCCTGCTGAAGAGTCACAGACTTTCCATCAGAGAATGAAAGCACTAGTGTATCAAGATTCAGAATTCCATCTGTAATAGCTTCTTGCAAAGTAAGAGACTTTCCAGTTGGGGTTACAAGCTTTGAGGCTGGGTCAATAATATTTTCAGCCATAGCCTGCGTTAATGACAGAGGTTGTTTTGTCTCTGGGTGGCGAATTTTTCTCTCCTCAAAATCAAACAGTTCACACTCAGCAGCAATGGAAAGTGGTATAAAAGGCTGAGGAGTGTTTCTGATAAGTCCAAGCTCCTTAGCTACTATGAGTGGGAATTTCTTGCCAGATACTGTGTCATACATAGAACCTGTTTCAATTTCCACAAGACCACAACTGACTGCTTCCTTAAATGAGTACACAACACAACTGCAACGGTCAACTATGTAAGTGCCCTCTGGTTCTAAAAGTTGCTCTTCAATGGCTGTTTTGAAAGGAACTGCCTTCTGCGAAATAAGAAACTCACTGGTATCTCTGTCTATCACATAGTCACACAATGCACTGAAGAGTGTGAGAGGGGGTTTATGATGCTCTTTGAAGTCAGCAAACTGTGTAGACACCCCGTTTTCGAGACATTCAGATCTTGTTAAAACAACCTTACCAAAATGATCATCATTGATAAGACCTGCTTCAGCAGCATCATAAAGGCCTATGAATTTTTCTAGCGTCTTGTGAAAATACCTATTTTTATAAGGGTCAATGAGATTAGTAGATATTGCCTTATCTACAGTCACCCATTCGTCTGCAGCCAGATCAAAAATTTCCAAATGTCCCAAATCTATTAGATTCCGAGCTAACATTTCATGTAGTGTCAGTGGCTTGCTGCTTTGACCTGAAGGGTCAGAAAAATATCCCAGACTTTGGCTAAAAAATAAACAAAGTGCTCGGTGAAGAGAGACCTTTCTAGAATCCAAGATTACTCCTGCTCTTAACCCATTTTCCCATGTGAGCCATTTTCCTGATACTGTATCTTTTACCTGTGCTGTATCTGGGTTCAATATAGAATGAGCTATAGCATCTGAGATTTTAAACATTTTCCCTGTTCTACGATCTGATATTACTACAGTCAAACATGCTCTACCTGAAGCAATTTGGTTAAACAGCCCTTCACCTATTTCCTTTTTCACTGCTCTTAGTGACTGAGCATATACATGTGGATCAAGTTCTGACATTTTCTCAGGAACAAATACTTTCTGTCTGAAAGCATCACGCAAGCTAAGAACATTCCCATCATTCATGTTGACAACCCTTCCAGACTTTCTATCAACCTGGCCTGAAGCTAGTGCATCTGTCAGTCCAATTGGATCTTCATCCTGAAATTGCCTAACTCTGATGGTTTTTGGAATGATAGATACTCCGAGTGCCTCTTGTATACCAAGTTTAGTCCCTTTCCTTGGGTGAACAATTTTCTCAAGTTTTCCATCCCAGAAGTGTCTAAACAGGTTGCATACATAGTCATGCAGTACATCACTTTTGACCTTGAGCTGGATATCCTCGTCAAAACCGTTAGCTGGATTTACATTCTCATTCAAATGCTGCTGCTTGCATGCAGCAAATGTGGTTACTGGTGACTGTAAAGTATGATCAGTTTTATGAAGTGTGTTTGTGTTCACAAAAGTATCACCTTCAGTGTGAAATGCCTTTGAATTTCCAACAAAACCAATACCTTCAGTTTCATGAAGTGTATTTGTGTTCACAAAAGTATCATCATCAATTAAGTGTAATGAATTTGTCTTTCCAACAGTAGTACTTTTGGTCTGTACATCAGAACTAGAAAAGAGAACTGTATCAGTTGAAGGGTTAACTTGTTTGTGTGGTATTGCATCTACACAAACGCTAGGAACAATTCTAATACCAGCTGCATCTCCAAAAGTAGAAGCATGTTCTTTACGTCCCCATGGTTCATTGGCTTTCTGCAATTATGGGATATCAACTAGTCATACTTATAATATTTAAACTGTATTTGTCATGCAACAACTAAAATATAGAAACTGTGTCTGATATTATTACCTATAATACCTATGCATTTTGTACTTTTTAATGTTAACAACTATAATATTTAAAATGTGTATTTGTGCAACACCTATACTCATGATTTTGTGTAATATGTCATGCCTATATAATTATCAATTAATTTTGTGGTGTTAAATATTTTAATGTAATTTTAAATACCTATAATGTATTGCTTATATAATATTCAATTATGTACATTTTAATATTTCAAGGTTATTTTAAATTCTTAGTACATGTATCTATCAAGAACTAATTCAGTAATTGGTGCCAACAAGTTTATGCATAAATTACTTAATTTTAATAAGGTCCAAAATATGAGAAAAATGTAGTAAAACTAGTATATTTAAATTATTTTATGTTTTCATCTTTAATACAACTAACAATTTATTATGAAAATATCTGTATGGGTTTTCTTTTCCTACTGATGAACTTTAGTTGTGCAATCTTTCTCTCTCATATGTACACACAATATTTGCAAATTTTAACAAGGTGCAATTCACTGGGATACTATTGCACCTTAAGGCTGCAATCTTCATGTTATACATCTAATTCTAAGTAATAATTCTCATGAGCATTTTGAGTGACTCATAAGTTTGGGAGAAAAGAAATGATTAATGAAGATATAACTATGGAAATACTAAAACTACTAACTAGTGAAAATGTGAAAAAGGAAGTCAGCTGGAGATAGGTCTTTAATTCCAATAAACATCCATAAGATAAAGATCTCTATAGACAAGTTCTGAATAAAACCTAATACTACTAAGATATTTATAGCTATTCTAGAGACATCAAAGGCCCATAATCTATTGAATAAATTCGAACATTATAGAATCAAGGACAAAACAATTTATAAATTTTTGTCCCATTCAACACATAGAGAACATTTCAATATGTTCTTGCATGCAATATGGTTCTGATTAAATGAATGTTTTGTGATATTATTCTCAACATCAACTAAAATACTCTTTAGTCTTTACAATTTTAGTCATTAATATTTAAAATTTTAAACTAAAGACTCTTCACAATTTTATCATTAACAATTAAAGTTTTTCCAAACATTAAATGAGCTCAAATATAACAGAGGTAGTATATGTTGCACAGAATGAGTATTTATAATTCATTAATTATGAATCAAATCAAGATTTGTGAGAAATGGGATTTGAAAGAAAAAAAATTGCATTTCATAATATCAACATGTTAACTTGAAATAAAAAAATAATTATAAACGTGTGAATTGAACAGATATAAAGATGCAAACAAAAAATCAAATGAAAAACAATATTATTTACAGACAGACCAATCACAGACTGACAGCTAGTGATAAAAATAAAATATTTATACACAGGTCAATCACAGATTGAAAGCTAGAGATGAAAATTAAATCAACAACAAGTCAAATATTCAATTCTTTCATATTAATCAGAGTATGAGATATTTTTACCATTAATATTTCAGTGAAAATATGAAAATCAAATATTTAATTGTTTTATATAATTAAATGAGCAATAAAAATATTAAGTTTAAAACTACCAATTATACATTGTTTCTATAAAAAAATGAAAATGAAATAAAAACATTTTAAGAAATAAGCTGCAGTAAAATCCACTGTCCTGCAATTATGAGATTGGATAGAATCCAACTTCCTGTTATCTAACATTAAAATATTATTAGTGCATAACTTTCTCATTAATGTTAGTTGTTCAGTATTTAAACTTTAGTGCCCACTAAAAGAGGCAAACACAATTTTTTAAATTAAAAAAAAAAAATTTGTTTACATTTTAAAATTTGATACAAAGTAAAAATATTCAGTTTCTAGGTCTGAGTGTGAGCAACCTTCTGGCTATTTACACTTCTACTGTGCTGGAATTTGCATTTTCAACTATTTAAATTTATTAGAAAGAACAGCAATCAGAGTATAAAGACTAAATCTTTGTTTGGAAATAATCAGTAATAGCTGGCAATGTTGTTTCTGTATTGTGTGTGTGTGCATAAGTATGGGAATGGTGGGGCTTAGCAAACAAGAACTGTGTTGGATACAAAGCTCAAATGCAGGCCATGCAGAAAAGGGAAATAATTTTAGTACTTACAACAGCAGGTGAAGATGCTGAAGATCTGTCTGGAGATGACAGACTATCACTGCCAGTTACCTGGATGGTACTCTGCCCTTCCTCCTGCTCTGATTTTACAATTCCAGCTGCGATGGCATCAGGAATTGTCATGCGCTCACCGGTCAAAGTGCTGACTACCTGACCTGAAGAGTTGATAGAAAATCCTGGTCTTGTAGAGTATGTAGCACTGCCTGTTGTCATGGTGATCTCTGTGAAAGTTTTTGTCACAGTCTTTCCATCACTGCTCACTACCACACCGTGTTTGGGAGTGAGGGGAGAACCTTCTGTGATTTGCACATACTGTTGGTGGAAAGGAGTTGCTGATTTCTTGCTATTTTCAGCACTTGTCAGTGATTCACCAATAGTAAGAGTTGGCTTTACGATGCCATGCTGCAGTGCCAAACCTACTGAAATGGACTGTTTGGTTCTTGGATCTGTGTAGATGCCTTTTTCAGGGTCTATCAGACCAGAGCTCACTGCCTGGGACATTGACATTGGAGCACCACTGATTTCCTGAGTCCATTCCAGAGTCTGCTGATCTTCCTCATGGTATCCATTAGAAGAGTCTTGATATGAGACAAACCCACAGAGAAGTGCCTCATCTAGGGGCATTGTCTCACCTGAGATTGGGTCATGAAACAGTCCAGTATCTTTATCTACCAGCCCACCTTGCAAGGCCTCTTCAATACCTAATTTCTGATCTGATCTTTTAACACTAATGAGTCCCCTGCTTTCTGCTTCCATCAAAGAGAGTTTCTCTCCACTCTTTGGATCCAAAAACTCTTCTATTTGGGCAGTGGCAGAAGGAGAAACACCTCCCTTTAATATGACAACTGACTCTCCAACTGTTTTCCCTCCATATTTACCTGCAATTGGTGAAATGTAGCCTTTGCTCAGAGCTGCTTCTACAGAGATTTTACGTCCAGTTATACTATCTAAGAAAAGACAAGTGTTTTGATCTATGAGTCCCATCATGAGTGCATTCTGAAAGCTGTGTGTCACACCTTGCTTGCTCAAACCTTTGTATTCAAATGGTTTTCCTGAAGATGAAATCAAAAGTCCTATTCTTATAGCTTCATCAACAGTGTAATGTTTGCCACTGCTTACATCTAAAAAAGTTCCTGTGGCTGGATCAATCAAACCAGAATCCATTGCCTCTTTGAATGGCTTGGCCTGGTCTTGATAGTCAGCAACAAAGCTGGGTGTAATGCCTTGTGGAACTTTTTTTATTTTCTCAGTGTAAACAAGCCCCTGTTTAATGGCATCAGCAAGTTGGACTGTTCTGCCAGATTTTGTGTCCAGGAGTTTTCCAGATGGGTCCAAAATACCTTTGCTAACTGCATCTTCAATGCTAATTTGTTGCCCGGATTTTGTATCCATCACACCTGTTATGTTGTATGTACCAAGTGGTTTGCGATTGGTGATTGTTGTCTGAGTCTGAGAAATAGTTTGGACTGTGCCTGACACAAGGCCTTGCTTCATGGCTTCTTCCATATTTATTTTTTCCCCTGTGGTGAAGTCCGTATACACTGTGCAATGAGTATCAACTAGGCCTTTCTTTACAGCTTCTTCTAAACCAAGTTCTCTTCCACTAACAGGATCCACAACTTTGCTGACAATAATCTGCTTTGTATCTTGCTTCTTTTGTTCTGATACACCTGTTTCCACAGCCTCCTTTCCTTCAATAAGACCTTGCTTTTTGGCTTCACGAACTGGGATGTATGCATTTGACACTGAGTCAAAGTATAGCCCTTTCTTTTCATCTAAAATCCCTCGATCAATTGCCTCTTTGATTGTAATGAAATCTTGGGTTCTGGGATCTTTGATTTCAGTTATCACCAAACCATTTATGACCACAAACTCCTGGACTTTATGGCCTTCCTCAACATCAGCACTGATCAAGCCCTGATCAATAGCTTTGTCTAAGGTGATGTGCTCTCCTGTCATCCTGTTGATAACTTCTCCCTGGTTTGGATCAAATATTCCAGTAGAAATTGCCTCTGACATAGAGAGTTCATCACCAGTAGCTGGATCTACTACAGCCGTGATTGTGATAGATTTCTGTACAACAGATGTGACCACTGGTGCTGATAACTCTGTCTCAATTATCACAAGTCCTTGTTTTACAGCTTCTGTGATTGGTATCATACGATTGTCTTTCACATTAAGAAATGAACCCTTGATTTGGTCAATAATTCCTCTTCTTACAGCACTGTCTGCACTTATAAGTTCTCCAGAGTGTGTATCTACTGCAGATTTAACTAGGAAACCACCAATCTGAACAGGATGACCAGCTTTTCCTTGATGGCTTGTTTTGATGAGCCCCTTCTGGTAGGCTTGCTGTACGGGCACTGTCTTTTTGGAAACTGGATCGCTGTAGGTACCTTTTTGCAGGTCTAGAAGACCATTTTCTACAGCTTCAGTGACAGTAATGTCCTTACCTTGTATTGGGTCATAAACAGAGAGAATGTCTAAAGATTTTCTTCGTTCTTTCATGCTCAAAGGCTTTTTGTCTTCGTGGGCTTTTATAAGACCTTCTCTTTGTCCTTGTGAAACAGAAATGCTTTCTGAAGGAGAGACGTGGTACATTCCAGCAGAAGCATCAATTATTCCTCTGTTCACAGCTTCTGACCAACTCACAAACTCTTCCTTTTCTGCATCATAAACACTGTCTCTTGTGTGCTGAGTCTCAGTCGTTGATGATAACTGTGGTTCAAACTGACTGGAACTTGTTTCATGACCTTTCAACAAGCCTTTCTTCAGGGCCTCTCCAACCATCAACTTCTCACCTGTGCGCTGATTTATCAAATTACCACCAGCAACATCAAAGATGCCCTGCTTCACAGCTTGGGATACAGGAATTTCTTTAGAGGTGGCTGGATCAACGACAGACTGGATCTTAAATGATGTAGTCTGTGTTACTGTGTTTTGTAGTGTTTTTAGGTACTTTTCTTCTGACACCATTTCTGACTCTATAGGTGTTGCCATAACCAGCTGCTTCTTCATTGCAGCCTCTGTACTAAGTTTCTGGCCAGTTACTGGATCAATATAGTGTTTACCCTCTCTGTCCACTATTCCTTTGTCAATGGCTTCTGAAAGAGACAGACTCCGACCTGTCTGGGGGTCTTTTACCCACTGAACTTTAAAAGTTTTCCTTTCGGCAAAAGAAACATCCGCTGTGAAGCCTTCTCTGGTTTTCTCTTCTTTTGTAGTGATTTTATCAAACACAGTTCCTTCTATCAAACCTGCATCCAGGGCTTCTATGACAGTCATTTTCTGGCCAGATGTTGCAGCCTCATAAGTACCATCAGTAAGGTCTATGATTCCCTTATCAATGGCCTCGGAAAGAGAAATTCGTGTATGAGTGTTAGGGTCAAGCACAGCATTCACATTGATTTTGTCTGTTGTCTTGGAGAATGAACTGCTGGCATCTCTCTGTGTTTGTTGCTTTGCTTCTTGAACAATTCCACTGCTAATCAACTGTTCGAGAGGTAACTGTTTGCCTGACTTAGCATCTGAAATGCGTCCTGTTTTGCCAATAATATTACTGGCTAAAGCATCACTCAAATTCATTTCTTTCCCAGTCTTAGGGTCAGTCACAGTGGCTGAGTTGTCTCTAATAAATCCCTTTTGTACAGCTTCACTTAGAGTCATCTCTGTGCCATTTACTGGATTTTTAAACATTCCTGTTTTGGTCTTGAGGTAACCACTAGAAACAGCTTCCATTAGATTCATGGCCTCTGGTTTTTCTATTTCAGGCACAGTCTGCTGCTGTTGCTGAACTTCTAAAACACTGGGAGATATTTGTCGAACAGTTGTTGCTTGAAAGGTAATTCCAGGCTTCATAAAATCAACTTCATCTTGTGATTTTCTCTTGTCAAACAAGGCTGTAAATGTTTCCTTGGCTGCTATGGCAGCAGCAAATGGTGCTCCTACAACAGCCAAAGCTCCTAGTTTAGCAGCTTCTTTTAAAGTCATAGATCTATTCCTGTCTTTATCAATAAACTTTCCAGTTTTACGATCAATTATCCCTTCTTCTAGACCCTCCTCTAAGCTGAAGATTTCTCCTGTCTTTACTTCATAAACAGTGAATTTTCCATTGAGTTTACCTGTGCTGATGGCATCTTCAAAAGTCATTTGCTGTCCAGTGATAGGATCATGGTATATCCCTTGCTGTTCATCAAATAACCCTTGTTCAATAGCAGAAGTGATGCTCAAGCCCTCTGTGTGTTGGTTTTCAAGAGGGACAGAAGTGTCTAACAGTTGGTTCTGAACAGCATCTAGAATAGCCATGCGCAATCCTGTTCCAGGATCTGTATACTGCTGCTGTTCCAAATTTATATACCCCATATCAAGAGCTTCAGCGAAGGATAATCTATTGCTGGGATCTATTGTTCTGCTTGATTTGCTTTTCAGAACGGCTCTCTCTTGATAGTGGGTGGTCAGTTTTCTGTCAATCTGTGCAATATCTGACAAAGGTGCTGAGCCTCTGATTGGAGCAGTGCTAGATTTGGAGTCTATAATCAGTCCATACTGTATTGCGGCAGCTAGGGATATTATATCACCCGTGTTGGGATCTGTGAAAGTGCCACTGTCCTCATGGACAAGACCACTATCAATAGCTTCTTCCAAGGTCAATCCTGTTGCTGATGCCTTGATGACTTTTTGGTGAACAGGGCTACGGGGTTGTAGGTCAGAATCTGAAGTGCCAGGTATCAGCCCCTCAAAGCAGGCCTCTTGCAAGGTAATTTTTTCCTTTGTGTCAGAGTGCACCAGCTGACCTGTAAATGGATTGAAAATCTGGTTTTCAATAGCATGTTGGAGTGTCAATTTCTTGCCAGTCTTTGGGTCAACAATACTGGAAGCTTTAGCATCAATCACACCTTTCTGGATGGCATCTAGCACTGTCATGCGCACATTAGTTTTTGGGTCAATAATCTTCCCAGTCTCAGGATGGAATTGATTTTCTTTGACAGCATCATTCAGTGTGTATGGTCTACTCTCTTCTACTGTGATCAGCTTTAGAGGAACTTCAATTAACTTCTCAGTGCTTTTGATTTCTTCAGAAGGCATGCTACGAGATTGTTCTAGTGTGAAAGACTCGATAGCCTGAGATTTGATTACTGTTTGTTTAGAGTGGATGAGGTCCCTCTTTCCTTCTCCTGTCACAACTGTCAATGCAATGGCTGTGGGCTCATCAATAAGACCTTTGCTAACAGCTTGCTCTATTGTGAATGTATGCTGTGAGGAAGAGTCCACAATTTTACCTTCGTCCCAATCTATTCGAATCTCTGTGCTGATCTTTGGTTTGACTGAGGTTTTTGCTAATTCTTCGAGCTTGTCAGAATCTAGTATTCCCTGTTGCACTGCTTCTGCAACAGTCATCATCTCTCCAGTGGACTGAACAGTCACTGTACCAGATGCCCAGCTAATGTCTAGATCTTTAGTGGATGGGGGTGAGATGAAGTTTGGGTCCTGTCTGGTAGTTAACTTTGCAGAAGGCAGGACTGAAGAAGTATCACCAGAGTCTTGACTACTGGAAACAGTTACACGTTCAGGGATTGTTCCAATCACCACCTCTTGCTTAACATGTACATTACTTGAAGAAGACTGAGAAGCAGAACTTGTGACTCTAGTAATTGGTGGGGATGGGCCCACTAATCCACTTGTAGGTTTTACTGAGTCTTCCTTGAGGCCCACTAACCCACTTACTGGTTTTATTGAATCCTGCTTGAAAATTACAGTGTCCTGGGACTGAATAAACTCTGTATGGTCTTGTTCTACATTAAAATTAGGTGGCTTGGCTTTTATCTGATCACCAGGTTTTGCATAAATGATAGTTGAAGATGGTAAATCTACCGCCATGGGCTTGTTAAAACTTGGAGATTCGGAAGATACTGCTTGGTCAGATTTGTCTCCATCAGTTTGATCTTTGTGCTTCTGAATGGCATCAACAACCAATTTACCTGCTAAGACTGGAGCACCCACTAATGCCAATAATCCAAGTTTTAAGGCATCTTGAGCTGAAGTTTTTTGACCTTTCGTTTTGTCTAAAATATTGCCACTTTTGTCAACAAGGCCACGGCGATATGCAATGTCCATAGATACATGTTCACCTGTTCGGCTGTCCAGAACTGTCACATTTTCTGATTTTATCAGTCCACTCTTCAATGCCTGATCTACTGAAATTGGCTGACCATTATGTTGGTCAGCAACACACCCAGATTCTTTATCTATCAAGTTTTCCACTAGTTTTTTCTCAATAGCAAGTGTCAGAGGGATTCTCTTGCTTACAGATTTGTCAAGGACTTCAGCAGTCTGTCCATCAATAATACCTTTCTGAATAGCTTGATTGAGTGACATCCTCTCACCCCTTGGTGCAGATTTTACAGTAACCATAGTTCCTTCAATTACATTAGTACTAATGGCAGCCTGTAAAGTGTGTTGGTGTCCAGACTGAGGATCCAAAAACATGCCAGTCTTGGAGTTAAACAATCCACTTGCCACAGAATCTATCAAGTTTAATGGTAAAACTTTTTGCGATTGTCCAATGATTCTGACTCCTTGTGCTTGTGCATTCTGAGAATCAATCCTGCCTGTGACAGGATTTATAATGTGCCTGTCTAAGCATTCTTGCAAAGTTAGTGATCTTCCTGTATTTTGGTCTGTTAAAGCTGATTTGTCAACATCGATCACTCCAACAGCAACAGCCTTGTCTAAAGACATAAATTCACCTGTGATGGGGTTCCTGATGGTTCCAGTCTGTTTGTTAGCAATCCCTAGATCACAAGCATCCTGATACGACAGTCCTTCATGGAAAGAGATGCCAGTTGTGCTGGGAAGAAGACCTTGAGAAGAGCCTATACTCTCAACTTCTGCAGAATAATGAAGCACTTCCTCAGACACAGAGGGCTTTGATGGTTCATCCACTGTCACAGTTTTTTCTACTTCCATGTCTACTTTAGACCAAGGCTTCCTAGGTTCAAGTGGAGTCTTTGAAGCCAACAGGCGAGCTTCCACTACTCCTTCCTCATCCATGGACTTTTTTAATTGTGCAGCATCAGAGTGCTTAGACAACTGGATTAGACCCTTATCAATAGCCTCTGTCAAGTCCATGACACGACCTGTCTTACTATCCCTGTAAGTGCCTTTCTCTTCATTAATAATACCCTGTTGCAATGCTTTCATGAGAGAAATCTCCCTTTTTGTACTGGTGTCAATGACAGAGGTGATTCTCTCTGTAGGAAAAGCCACATGCTCTGCTGTAACAGTACTTCGCATGACATCTTCCTCTCGTGTTTTTGAAGTAACTTCTCCATGAATGAGCCCCTTCTCCATGGCAACTGTTATAGGCATTGTTTCTTTTGTTCTAGGATTTACATAAGAACCAGTTTTTATGTTAAGAACTCCTGTTTTGATAGCATCATCATATGGTATCATTTCCATACTGCGTGGGTCAATAACACTAGTTATGCTCAAAGTAACGGTCTCTGTGCTAACATCTTCCAAAAGTGTGGCTGCATAATGTTCATGTTCATCTGTAATGTGGATGCTTGAAATTTCAGCCCTGTCAAGTGGATCTTCTGACATAAATTCTACTGACTCAGCCAAAATAAGACGTTTTTCTATGGCGTCATTCAGTGCCATCGACTCTCCTGTCTGAGGGTTTATGTAGATTCCTCTTGTCTGATCAAGCACACCATCTAATATGGCTTTTGGAACTGACATAATCTTACCTGTTCTTGGATCAATGACAGCTGTTACAGTAAGATTAGTCAATTTTGTTGTTGTGACTCTGTTGATGTCTGCATCTACCTCCTCTACAACAGATGTTAACTCTGCTATGATCAATTTCTTTTCTATTGCTTCATGAATTGGGATGGATGTACCTGTAACAGGGTCAATAAAAAGGCCTTGTGATTCGTTTATCAATCCTGCTGCAATGGCATCCTGGATACTAAGATGTCTCCCTGTGACTGGGTGAATAACAGTCTTCAGAATAAATGTTTTTGTCTCACGCACATAAGATGATGGCCCAGACACTGACATACTGACATCTTCAGCTATCACAAAACCTTTCTCAATGGCTTCACTAATGGGCATTGGCTTGGGCATGTTCATTTCATCAACTGTATAGTACAAGCCTTTTTCTTGGTCAAGAATGCCTGCTTGAATAGCCTGACTGACAGTCAGCCTTGCACCAGTTCGTGGATGGATAACTCCTGTAATAGAAAATGCTCGCATTTCTTTGATGGTTTGCAAATCTCCAGTGGTGCCACTGGCTTCTCTTGTAACCTTTTCTGCTTTAATGAAACCTTTCTCAATAGCCACATTCAATGGCATGGTCTCACCTGTGATGGTATTGCAATACAGACCTTTGCTAAGGTTAAGAAGTCCTCTTTTTGCTGCTTCATTAATGTCCAGTTCCCTGCCAGATTTTGGATCAATGACAGACTGTAGTGTAATCTGACGTGTCTCATTTATCACAGATTGAGTGTGCAGAGGTTTAGCTACAGTTGTAGTTATGAAGGCAAAGTGAGTGTCTGTTTTCTGCATGAAGCCAGATTCAAATTTTTTAGAACCTGGTTCAATAGGAATACTTTTCTTTGTGCCTCCAGAGATGTCAGTCACAAAGGTTTCTGAGGTCTTCTGCAGTATGCTGGTCTGTGTGCCAGATAGTTGATCCAAACTGGCAGACAAAATTGGAGGTGCTGGCCATTCAGAGGATAGATGAAGAAGACCCTTTTGGATGGCATCTTCAACCAGCATTGTTCTGCCTGTGCGTGGATCATGGAAGTACCCAGTCCTCTCATCCAGCAAACCATGTGATGTAGCCTCAGCCACAGTTATACCTGTGACTGTAACTCCTGTGTGAGAAGGCTGAATCTGAGTCAGGATGGTAGTTGAAGTTGAGATAGAACTTATGAGGCCCAGCAAACTTATTGCATCATCTGAAGAGAGTAGGCCCTGTGTTGTTGCTTCTTGGAATGTTATTGCAAGACATGTTTTGGGGTTTTTCAAAAGTCCTGCCTGAGGGTCAATCAGGCCTTTCTGTACAGCTTCCAAGAAGGAAAGATTACGACCAGATGCATCACAAAATGTTGTAGTCCTTGTCAGTTCATTTGCTAGAGACTTGTCAATAAAACCAGAGTTAACAGCCTGTTGAAGGCTAAGTTCTTTCCCTGTTCTTTTGTCTATGAAGTTCCCTTTTGGAGTAATGATACCAGATTTTAAAGCCTGAGGCAATGAGATCACTTTATTGGATTGGGTATCTTTCACTGAAGCTTTTGAGAAGGTCATATCCTCACTGACAAGTTTAATAACCCCTTTCTCTAAAGCTTCAAACACACTTAGAAGTTTCCCAGTGGCTGGCTCTCTGAACATGCCCTGGGAAGTCATAAGGCCTTGCTGAATCGCTTCTGTCACAGATGTAGCTTCATTGGATGCAGGATCCAAGATGCACTTTTTATCTTTGTCTAAAACTCCTACATTTAAAGCCTCCTGAAGGGTAATCATGTGGCCAGAGTTACTGTCAAAGATTGTGCTATTCTCGGCAACCCTACCAGAACAAACCAATTCTGTAAATGAAGCTGGGTTTTTTATTAATCCTTGTCTAGCAGCTTCATCCAAATGCAATCGCTGCTTTGTAGATGCATTGATGAAGACACCTTGCTCAGGATCAATGATGTGACTGCTGACAGCCTCTGAAACAGTGATGAATTTATGAGTTTGGGGATCTACAATCTCATGGTAACTAGGGTTAATGTAACCTCGCTCAACAGCCTGGAGAAGAGTCAAGCTACCCCCAGTCATGGGGTCTGTCAGGAGTCCAGATGATGAATTGTACAGTCCCTTCTCCATTGCTTGCCCTAAGCTTAGTGATGTCTCAGCTGCAAAGGGCTCAGACTGAGAAAAGTGAGCCTGCATGTGTGTGATAGAGGTCACATTTACTGTATCACCCATCAAGATTCGGGAGCATGACTCAGAGATGATGCCACGTGTGAGGGCCTCAGATACTGAGATAAATTCACCCGTGACAACATCCCTGATCATGTTTGTCTCTGGTTTATACAAATCCTGCTGAATGGCCTCAATGAGGGAAACCTCATGTCCAGTAGAAGGATCCTGTAAACCACAAGAAGATGTGAGCTGATGATGAAGGACCTCATCAATGAAACCTTTCTTAACTGCCTGAGCCAGGGCAAGTTTCTGCTTTGTCCGAGGGTCATAGAAACTCTGAGTTTGTGGGTCAATGAGGCCAGACTGAAGTGCTTCAATCAGTGTTATCTTCTGTGAAGTTACAGGATTTAAAACAGATGTAATGTGCAACACTTGACCACGTGGTGCAACACTTGTAGGCTGAACTGTGATAACTGTCTGCTGATATTCCCGAGTTGCTGGTGGACACTGCTTTGCCTGTGGCATAATAACAGGTCTCTGAAGCGCAGTGAGAGATTCAGAAATCTGTTTCAGTGTACTGGTTCCAGCAGCAGCTGGAGTAAGACTGATTCGAAATGTTTGCTCTGGCAAAGACAACTCTGCTGAGGCAGATGTTTCTGGGCGAATAGTTAACTGGCTGATAAAGGTTTGACCTGGAGCACCATAATAAGTAGCTGGTTGACTGCCATAGCCTTCAAACTCTTGAAGCTGAGTAAAAAACTCTTGCATATCTTCATCAACTAACATAGAAGATCGCTTGGCCAGTTCAGCACGAAATGTACGAAGTAGTGGAACATTTTCTTCCACTCCCATCTGAAAGTACCAGAAACAAACAATGAAATGGATGACAGACAATAATCAATAAATAGTAGACAGCTTATTATGGAATATATAAAGACATTTTATAATGGAACAGACACTTAAAAAAACATGACATATAAGGTGAAAATTAATTTTCAAAACATGTGCAGTAAACGAGGGAACAGATTATCTGTACTAAAAATAGTACAAAAAACAGCTAGTATATACTCTGAACCTGATCCCCATTCCCCCCCACACACACACACACACACACTCACTCACCCAACAGATATTCTACTCGATGATTTCAGCTAATATGGTATGATGGAATAGTCTTTAATGGCTAATAAAGACATGGGTCACTCAAATTATACTCCTCAAGAAAACATTCATAAAAACCATTCATATGGTTTTCAGAATTTATATATTTCTTTGTAGCTGTCTTATTTCATTCTATAATAAATATATGTATGCTAAACTAGCTTCCTCATCCATTTTAAAAATTAATTCCAAAATTTATACTGATTTTTAACATTAAAATGTATAGCCTATTATTCCCTAAGTGAGCTTCACTAAACTACACACTATTTTTTTTTCTGCTTCCTGATCTCATTGTAGTGCTTCTGATGGCAATGATTCAGAATAAATCTGTAAAAATTATATCTCACAAGATCTGAGATTACAGAACACCAAACAAAGTTGCTTCCAAATTTTGATGACTTCACAGACAAGTGCAAACACTAATGAAGAGATTTATGTTTATAGAAAAAAAATATGGTGCCATGGTTTGAAAGCATAAAGGTATAAATTAATTGAGTGTATATGGATCTAATTTATTTTTCCTTCTCATGGACAAAATAGTAGGCCCACCATGTAATGTTAGGTAGCTGTAAAGAAGAATTACATTAGTTTTTTTACCCCCAAGTTGGATCGAATCTGGTCAGTGAAAAGTTAGTTCTATACTCGGTGCTACTTTCAATCCTTTCTAGAGTCTATGGACATTAAATATGTGCATGCTCTTTCCATATCTTTCTTCTCAAATCTCCTGTAAATCAATCCTTTCTAGAGTCTATGGACATTAAATATGTGCATGTTCTTTCCATATCTTTCTTCTCAAATCTCCTGTAAATCAAGTTTTAAATTTATATAATAAATAAAAAATGTAAATACTGCTAAATTATTCAATAAGAACCAAATGCAAAACAAAATAAAAACAAGACTTTATAAATACATTATATAAATGCCAATTATATAAATACTGCTAAATTATTCAATAAGAACCAAATGAAATAAAAAAGAAGATTTTATAAATACATTATATAAATGCCAATGTTTCTGTTAAAAGCCTTCCCTGGGATAACGTCAATTAACAGACAAAGAAATTGTCTATAACTGTAATAAACAGGCAAAAGAAACTGTACACTTAATAGCAGATTATTCATTTCAAAATAAGAGGTTCCCTATTCATTATTTCATTAAATTATTATAAAGTCCTGCTGAAAGCTATTTATCTAAAATATTGATAAGCAGGCTTGCCTTATACTGTTTGTCTTTTGTGCAATATGAAAATTCTTGTTGCATTTCATTCGGATAAAAACCAACATATTATCAAAAGTCATATTATTCCAACAGAGAAAAAAGAAAGGAGAATGAAAACCCCAGGTTTTGTAAACTTACCTGAACATCAATGTTGGCTTCTGCTAAAACAGATTTTATTTCCTTCAATCGTAAATTGCTCCATTTTACCATTTCCATGTAACGCCTGTTGAGTGAGTCAAGTTCATTTTTGATTTTTTCAGTCCCACTAACAACCTTGGAGCGCTTTAAGCTGGATGCAAGACTCGAGTCTACACTGACAAGACTCTCTTGGAATTTCTTTAATTTTTGTTCAAATATCTGCAAGGAAGAACAAATAAAAAGAATGTGCTGTTGTCTGGATATATTTTCTTTTCGTGCTCAAAACAATATCAAAACAATTCAAAACAAAATTCAACAATGGCAGTTAAATTTATCAGTTTGTTAAAAAAACAAGATATTTTAGTCATTCACTGGTGATTCTAAAGGCCACTTTTAAGTAAAACAGCACACTGTTTATACTGCCAAGCCACCACTAGTATAATCCTGAAGAATGATTAAATTCAAACAATTCAGCAGAGTTATATAATATAATTACAATGATTAAAAGCAACTAGCCCACCACAAGCCTAGCAAAAGTTGATACACTTTTATAGGAAACTATTGTAATATACTACAGCAGCTGATTGATAACCACTGAGTAACACTAACAGTCCATCACAAGTCTAGCAAAAATTGATATACTTTTATATAATAATAAATTAATTATAGCAGCAGATTGAAAACGCTATCACTGAGAAACACTAAAAGTGCTCCAAAAGATCATGGAGAAACAATCTAAAATTAAAAGATTTTTGTGTAATTAGTAATGTAATCAGCCTGTAATCAGACCGAATAAGATGGTTCTAAAACTTCTATGAAAGAACAGAAGAGGAACCATCATTAAAAATAAAAGCAACCTCTACAAATATACCCAAAACACATGAATATATTTGTTTATGATGTAAAATACATTTTTATCCAATGAAATTTAGAGTACATAACACAGAATCATGAAGAGAAAAACAGTAAAACCACAGAAATACAGTAAGTCCACAATTAGCATTATTAACTCTTATAATGAAGTGAATAATATTAAATAGTATACTATATATATATATATTACATTTATTAAAATTATTATATGTGTTTCAAATCCCTTCTTTTTATTTTTCTCATTTCTGGGCCATGCTACCTGAAATTAATTACCTTTTAATTCAGATGTAGTTACAATTTAAAATCTTTCTTGAAAGCTCTCAAACACATTACCCATTTTCATTTAGTACTGTAACATGTTTAGAACAATAGAAGTTATTTTTGTGTGAAAGGTTAAGTGATTTTATAAATGACCATTATTACTAAAAAAACAAAAATTAATACTATTTTGACTCTGTCATTTTACAGCTCTAGCAAAATCTCAGAAAGGAAAATGAAAATGACATGAACAAATGAATCAATCGAATACATTTATTTTTATAACATTAATATTTTAACATTAACTCAACATTTTCATAGCAAATAACCCATTTAAATTTATAAATAATGAAATTAGCCACACATACCACACACACACACAATCATGTTTTAGCAAAACAATTTTATGACTCCACATCAGACAAATGAAATATATAAATAAATAAAAAATAACCAAAAACCTTTAAACTTTTTCACATTTCATTAACTTCGACAAAAAGTTATGTCCCTGATCATAATAGTACACACAAGCAATTGTGAAATCAGCTGTAACTAGAGCATAGATAAAAAATAATTATTTAGATGTTATTTTTCTGTTTAGAAATATAACTTTTCATTCCAAGTGAATTCAACTAGAAATTTAATTTTTATTAAAACTTATTTGTTAAACAAGATGGCTAAGAAATAAACAATTTAATCACCCTCTTTAAAATAAAAAGAATTAAAAAAATAACCTGTAACTCTCAATACTAATAATATACTGCCTGGCTAGACCTCTTCAGACTCTTACATAACTAAATAGACTTAATTCTGTTGAAGTGAACAGTCCAAAGTGGTCAGCATAGTACCCTCAGACTATGTCTTAGTGGGTACATGTTATGCATATCAGTTAAGTACACAGTAAAAAAGAAGGTCATGGCTGGATTGTTGCAGTGATAAGTAAAGCTGGGGCTAGATTTGTTGCTATATATGCAAGTCATCTGTACAAGTGGGAAAGCATATTTTATCAACTTTATTACAGAGTTTACAATGTATGCTATATCAAGAACATGCATTTTTGTGTTGGATATTACAATGATTTTACAAAAATAAAAAAGGGAAGTACCAAAATTCTTACAATGTCTACCAAATAAAATTATGTATTTAATATATATATATATATATAAAACTCCGCCATGGCCAGTCACAAGCCCAGGTGAGAAAAGAGGAGGGTTGGGCATGGGACCAGCAGCCCCACCCTGTAAAACCCACATGCTATAGAAAACAAAGCAACAGAAGAATCCAACCAGTGCTTGAATTTGGGAGATGCCTCCACAGGAGAACAGATGACGCAGATTGGTGAAAGCCTCACGGAAGCCAACTAGCTGACAAATCTCCTGATGATGAAAGCAACAAGCAAAGATTGGAACTTGGAATGTATGAACCATGTACGAAATTGGAAAAGCAGCTCAAGTGGCAATTGAGATGAAAAGATACAACATCCAAGTACTAGGAATTTGTGAGAGCAGATGGAGTGGGTCTGGCATGACATCACTTGCCAGTGGAGAGAAAATCCTCTACTCAGGACACGCAGACGAGAATCATGACCACACAGGAGTTGCCATCATGATGTCCTTAGAGGCAGCCAGAACCCTTATGGAATGGCAGCCATGTTCCCCCTAGAATCATGACAGCAAGATTCAACTCCAAGGGATGAAAAGTTACATTTATCCAATGCTACTCACCTACTAATGATGCTGATGAAGAAGCAAAAGAAAATTTCTACAATTCCCTCCAGACAGTAGTTAACAAGTTACCCAAGAGAGACATCAAGATAGTGATGGGTGACCTGAAACACCAAGATAGGAAAAGACAACCTTGGAAAAAAAAACTGATTACAGGAACCCAGGCCCTTGGAGAAAAGAATGAAAATGCAAGTATTTCGTGGACTTCTGCACTTTTAATGACCTAGTCATTGGTGGCAGTGTATTCCAGCATAAAGACATCCACAAAGAAACCTGGATCTCACCAGATGGCAACAACAAAAACCAGATAGACTACATCACTATCTCTAGGAAATGGAGATGAAGCCTGCAAGACACAAGATCCCAACGAGGGGCAGATGTATCCTCAGACCACCACTTGGTGATTGGAACCATCAAAGTCAAGCTACGAACTTTTAGAGACATGGCCAATTGACCTCATATCAAATTTAACACCCAGTGGCTGAAGGAGAAAGACTACAGAGACACCTTTTCAACCTTCTGAAGAACAGATTTGAAGCCTTGAACTTGGTGATTAAAGAAACACCCCTGGAAAGAACACTGGAGTTCCCTAAGAGGCACATTGACAGACACATACCAAGAAGTGCTGGGCAAAAGAGAATGGACAACCAAGGAATGGCTCTCCAGTGACACATGGCAACTGATAAAGAACAGAAAAGACATCAAGCAACAGATCAACAGCAACAAGAACGAAAAGAGCAACAAGAACGAAGAGGAAAAGAAATTTCTTCAAAATAAATTTACCCAAATGAACAAGTGCCTGAAAGGACAAGAGGCTCTTTTATGATGCGCTAGTAACAGAGGCAGCAGGAAAGAGGGACCTCAGCACTCTGTACAAGGTCACCAGGACTCTCTCAACTAAGAAGACAAACATGGACAAACTGGTTAAAGAGAGAGAAGGAAACCCCATTGGTAAAGATCAAGACCAGAGACAACGATGGGCTGACCACTTTAAAGAACTCCTAAATCGACCCCCACCATCAGTGAGACCAGAAATCCCCCCCTGCAGACTCACCACTCAAAGTCAACACCAACCCTCCCACAAAAGCAGAAATGCTATTTAAACTCCCCTTTATTGCCTTGGTGTAGAAATGCTACTTGAACTCCTTTCTATTGCCTTGGTGTAGAAATGCTACTTGAACTCCTTTCTATTGCCTTGGTGTAGAAATGCTACTTGAACTCCTTTCTATTGCCTTGGAGTAGAAATGCTACTTGAACTCCTTTCTATTGCCTTGGAGTAGAAATGCTACTTGAACTCCTTTCTACTGCCTTGGAGTAGAAATGCTACTTGAACTCCTTTCTATTGCCTTGGAGTAGAAATGCTGCTTGAACTACCATCTACTGTCTTGGTGTGAAAATACTATTTGAACTCTCATCTACTGCCTCAGTGTGGAAATGCTATGTGAAATCCCCTCTGCTGCAGTGTAGAAATATTAGTTGAACTCCCTTAGTGTAGAAATGCTACTTGACCTTCCATCTACTGCCTTGGGATGAAAATGCTATTTAGACTGCTCTACTGCTTTAGTGTAGAAATATTTGAAATCTTCTTGACTGCTTTCAGTATAGAAATAGAAATAATATAGAAATATTATTTAACTCCCCTCTGCTGCCTTAGTGTAGAAATATTATTTGAACACCTCCTCTCTATTGTCATGATGTGCCATTTTACAAATTATAATGACAGTTTTCTGGGAGTGACAAACATAACCTTAACTGCTCAAGGCTAGTGAAATAACTATTGGAATGATAGACATCATCATGAAACTGTCCAATGGGAAAGGCATAAATGGTCCAATATTTAGATGTATTTGGTTTTAGTATAAGTTCAGTAACAAGGGATATAACAAAATATGTGCATAAAATCATTGTACCAAACAGGTATTTCATGAAATGAAGAAGATAAATGTCTGATTGCCACAAGCTTGAATGGATTATATATTTATATATGAGAACAAAAGAATATGTTTACTTCACACTTTGCTTAACTCAAAAAAGAAAAAAGGAAAAGAAAACGAGAAAAATTGAAGGATTTTTTTTTGTTTTTTGCTTAAGAACTTTGGGGCAGAGCATAAGGCGACTTTGGATTAGCTATTTAAAAGTCTAAACTTTTTACCAGCTACCTGAAAGTCTAAAACAAAAAGCTGAACAGACAATATTTCAATAAAAGGTAAATCAGTTTTAAGCATTCCAATGCACAGGTTGGTAAATATAAATTTGTTGCACCCTGGTGCTGAATCGTACCTGGCTACTGCCATGCTTTATTATATGCAATATTACAGTACTGAAATAAATACATTCTACCATTTTGGTGGGTAAAGAGAATTTTTATTATTGTAAAAAAAAAAAACAGGTTTAAATTAAAATGTTTAACATCAGTATATTAAATTTTAACTCATTATATAATCAATAGAAATATCTAATATTTGACCATAATAATAATTCTAAACACTCTTTGAACACTCCATATTTAGTTCAAAGGAAATAATTTTAAATAAAAGCTGGTATATTATAACAGGCACACTATTAACTGATAGTCTGTTTAAGTGCTGCAGTCCAGATTTAGTTCAAAGGAAATAATTTTAAATAAAAGCTGGTATATTATAATATAACAAGCACACTATTAACTGATAGTCTGTTTAAATGCTGCAGTCAAGCCTTATGCTTGCGGCCCATATAACTTATAAAATTATGTTTAAAATGCAGCAAAGATGGTATGTCGACAATCTACTAATACACTTATATAGCTAGAGTTACAATGGCTGCCTGTCTAATGTTAAAGTAACATCAGTATTATTCACCATCGTAAACCAATTATAAAATGGATATTCTATGTGAATGGCTTAAAAATATTAAAAATTATATTTAAAAAATTTGCATATAATTATTTTTTATGTTTCAAGAGCTCTATAATAGTAACAAAAGTCTGCAGAGCAATACACTATAATTATAACAATGTGTACTTTCAGAGAAAAGAGTTAGGTCAGAATTGTTGCTAATATTTACAAATATATAAATGGTTTTAAAAAGGAGGTTTAAAATTCAAATTGGTTTACATTAAATATTACTATTAAAGGGAGCAACCAAGCACCAGATGCATATATTGTTTTTAATTCCTACTGTAATCCATACTGCTGATTGCATTAACCAGCATAGAATAAACAAAAACTCAAAAGTGGATGGCTGGAATTTTTTTTTTCACAAGTGGAATGATTTTGTCTTTACTTTTATATTTGTATGAATATGGGCATTACAAATGTATAAAATACAGCTAATCATTTCAAATAGATTAAAGTTAATGAATATGTCGAATGGACTCCAATGTACATGTGTACATGCAAGATGACCATCTTCAGAATCTGTTAATTAAAAGTCACTTGTGTTTGAAAAAAATATTCAAAAATACTTCCTTAAAAAGTATCAACAAAACTAATATAAAGCTGGACTGAAAAAAAACCCACAACAAACATGGTTCAAAACTAGGAAATTTCCTTACATTTTAATAATTCTAAATTTAATTGGAGATGACATTATTGCAGTATTACTGAAGTTTATAAACAGCCTTTGGCATGTGTCAAGTCTTAGCAAACATTCTGAATGAGTTTGTGTTTGCTGGGATAAAGAATATTAATGACCAAACAAATAAAATTCATTTCTAAATGGGAAATCCATGTGATAAAAATAAATTGACCATAAAAATAAAAAAGTGCTGATAAACAAGTAGTGAAGTACTCACACAAAAATACATTGATAACAAAAGTGATACATGACAACATTGATGACACAATGACAAATACAAACAGATGAAATAATGACAAAGATACATGGATGAAACAATCAATAACAATTATATACTGATGAGTAATTCAATGACAATTATATGCTGATATGAGAATGACAAATATGTACTGATAAAGACAGCAAATGACTTAAAAAAGGATGATGCAACCAATGATAAACACAGACAAGAACCATAATCAATTACCAATGTATACTAATTAGACTTAATAATCAATGACAAGAGACAAAGGACTGATGTCAAATTTATACCTAGTGAGGAGAGGTTTTACTAATGTGCAAACAAAATGCAAGAATATGATACAGTTCTACAGGAACATGTCATGATGGAAATAATCATGTGACAACACACCACACACACAAAAGCCATCTTTGAAAAAAAAATCAACTTCAGTATCTTCAATTTGCCCGTTTGTTGAAACTGAAATGTTAGTAAGAATGCATGAAGAAATAATCTTTAACAAAACAATTCTAGAATATAAGCAATAAACTGTGACAAAAGGAAGAAAAATCATTAATCAAGCTCTAAAAAAAATAGTGAAAAAGCGTTTAGTAATCATAATAAAAATGCTGAATATTTTTTGTAACAATCAAAATAAGAAAGTAATACTATAATATTAATGATGAATAATGGTAAGAAAGCTTTCAACATTCAAATTTTAATAAAGGCATAGCAAAACATTAGAATTCATGCATAAATGAAATTCCCAGAAAACAGAGACTGAAGCAGCCAAGCAAATTATGCATAAATAAAAATAATACACAATCAAAAACTATTCCAAAACAGACACCACCTAAATAGTTGTTTCCGATAACAAGACAGGTAAAACTAAGAGTGAATAATAATCACTAATTCCTTTTCCTGATAGATGTATTATCTTAACAATTCTACTACTTTAGCAAATAATCAAAACATATCCACACATATGTGTAAATAAATATATGGTATAATATAAAAATAATTTAACATTTCAGTTATTTAAAATAAAAGTTTTAGCTTTCTAGTTTGCATTTACAACAACTCAGTTTTATACAGAACATACCAATTCCTCAATGATCATTACATTTTTAAAAAAATGTTGTTCTAAACTGATTTGAGCTTCAGGAAAAACTCAGCTTTGTATAAAACATTGGTTGGAGTCTACAATGTGTCAAATACTAAGTAGCAAACCTGTATCCAAAACATGAATGAATAATTTTGTATCTTATATTTCCATATTAAAATTGTACATGAAATGTAAATGTATTCTGAAATTATTACTAATCAAATACCCAATCTTTTAAATACAAATAAATAAAAAAACTAAAATCTGTTAATATAGATTTTCAGAACATAAAAGCAACTTCTTTGCCAAAAGAAGGATCAAATTCTTTTGAAAATACAACAAAAAATTTGTATTTGATAAGACTAATGTTTTCCATTACAATTATTGAAATATTTTTTTAAAAACTAAAATGAAACAAAAAATTCAGATTATAAATATTTGATTATAAAACAATAGTAAAACAAAACTAAAAACCAAAGCAAAAAAATGTGGTACAAAAATCATTCTTTTGGCAAATCTGCTGTCAACCTCAAAAGAACTACTTACTCCTTGCATTTCTGAAGTAGCCGCTTCAAATGAAAAAAGAAGGTATGAAGAAACTCAAGCGGTGCAAAAAGAGAACCGTGCAATGTCAGTCAACGCGAACGATAAAATTCATTTCAAATTCTGCAAGCCACAAAAATCAAACAAAGCTGCAAATAGGCTACAAACTATACCAGAAATATCAGCCGGCAATATTTCCAGTCAGCAAAATTTTTGACTGCAAGGCACAAGGTATACCATGATAGCCAGTATCAAGATGTAAGACAGGATAACATAAAAGACATCACACTTTTAGTAAGGTTACTGAAAATACCACAGTTAATAGCAAGTAAGACTACAATAGCTAAAATGCATGGGGGAGAAAATAAAATTGCAAAACAAAAATACAAACCCCAAACAAATGCAATCAATGGAAAATAAGTTTAATACAATAAGAAGAAAAAATTAAATAAAAGCGGTTTAATTTGTTGATGGTTATAAACTCCAGCATAAACATGACTGGAAAAACAGTTTGTTCATTTAAGAATGCATCTGCAATTAAATATACAGACCTGCCTACCCCCCACCTTAGGAAACCAGAAGATCACTGGTCCAAAACCAGAAGATTTTGAATGGAAACCAGAAGATTTTATGCGGAGTCTGGCTTTTTAATAGAAATACCAATAATATAAAATAAATGCAAAATAAAAAAAATAATGTTAATATTTGTAAATAAACTTACCAATAATGTAATGATTAATGCAAAGCACAACAATTTGTCTACATTTTGTCTAGTCTCCATTCCACTGTTTATTTTAGATGAATTTTTGTCAAGCACACCAAGTGTTAGGCAGTTTTATTTAGATATTTCTTTAGAATTCATTTGAAGAAGGATCTTCACATTTCAGAATAATGGGCCATTGAATTAAAGAAGCATCATGATTTTCACTTTTACAGAAATTCATTAAATATTTCATAAATGGATTTTTTTAAAAATACATATTTAACTTTTTATTATCTAATGTACAAGCCACAAAAAGGAACATGTGCCTATTGAAAAATTTTAAGAAAAAAGTTATGATTTTTTTTTATTGTACCCATCTAAAATATATATTTTGGGAGAACATGTAGAATTTAAAAAAATAAAATTTACTTAAACCTAAAGCATATAGGCTTTTATCCATGCACAACCTTTTAATTTTATGTATGAGAAACAAGTATACCAAATTTCAGGGACATGGAATAAGTACAACTATTCAAAAGGGGTCTTAGCATTTAGTTCAACAGAGGAAAAAAGTCATTTTGAGAAAAACACATTTAAAGTAAAATAAAGACTACAGAACTTTAAAAGTGTTCAAGTGGTTTATTTTTTAAAAATAAATATACCCTATCCATACTACATTGGACTGCTCTTAGTCATTTAGCTCTCTCAGAATTAAATATACTAATACTATATATTACTATCCTTTACATCCTCAGTGTACAGTCTTTTTATTTTCTAATAGTAATACTACTAATAGTACTACATAGAACCAGAATATTGCAAAGAAATTTAAAAAAAAATATATTTATCAATCCACATTAATAAAATTTGGAATATATCATATGTTGTCTTTGTTATGAGAAAGCAATACCAGTTATTAGTTTTAGAATATCTGGTTCAGATTTTAATTTATAAATGATTTAAATATATAAAACACCTGTATTTTTCTAAATTTACATGTCCATTAGACTAGAGAAAAAACAGTGAAAGTCTTCCTGTAACATTTAAAATGTTATTAAAAAGACATTATTCTTCAATAAGCATGCTTTGTTAATTAAGAATTGGATATGATTAATATTATTATTTTTAATGTTTTATGCATTTCTTTTGTCTTCAATGTATGTGTATTTATTATCATGCCTTCTAAAATTCTATTATAATAATGTGTGTACTGCGTAATCACAAAATATCAACGGCTAATTTACAAATACATGTATATATATAGGCCTATATATATTTCTATTTTTTAATTATTTTTTTAGCAGAAATGATTAAAATAAAAATTCGACTAAATCAAAATGTTCACAATTCCGTAAATTACTTTCAAACAAATTTGACTCAGGATTATTTCTTTATCGCCGATGATCTTTTGTTTTAAAACTTGTGTCACTTATTTTTTAAAAATAAATTTTGAAGCCTTACATATTATATAAGAATAATTACAACGGATTCTAGAAAAATGATTATTTGAACCTCAATGCGGTTTCAAACAGGCCTACCGTTATTGAAAACGCCAATCTTTTTCCTAGCATTGCAATATAATTCGTCAAAGTAGCTCGTTTTGGACGGATAATTTCTGAAGAAAATTGCATAGACTGTCTTACATGTAAGTTGAATGTTATTTTATTAAAGTAAATATTTCGTAGCCTAATTGTCACGCATATACTATCGCTACGTGGCCGCCATTTTGTAAAAGCGAACTTCGTCTATCGGTCGAACGGGCAGTAAAAACGTTATGAACCGAATTTGCTTATCCCGCTAAGCTCTGACTTCTCAACATAAAAAATATTTAAAGAAAATGTTTATTTCACGAGCGAAATTCTGTTGTGTCAACTAAAATTAATAACGGACGACGAATAAGATTCCGGAAGTGTTAGAAAAGGACTCGTATGCTGAAGAGCTCATAGCAGACGACAGAGAAGCAGTTAGAGTTACGCCGCCGTTAGCTCTATTGAACGCACGGTAAGTTTTTCGTCCTGTCATAAATCGATCGTGAAAAAAAAAATTGAAAATGAAAATGAAAGCGGAAGATTTCTTTTGGAAGCGGAAGAGCGGGAGATTCGAGGTAAAAGCGGGAGATTCTTCCGCTAAAAGCGGAAGGTAGGCAGGTATGAATATAATTAGTTTGGAGAATATGCACGCATTCAAGTGGGTGTGTCATTAATTTTTCGTGCCTGGTAAAACATGCAACTAGATAATGAAGGCAGACTAATAACAAATTAAAATTTAACAATTCATGCTTGAAATGCAAAGAGCTTTAATAAAATATTAAGTACTGTTATTTTAAAAAGTTGAAAGATAAGATCAGTGTGGTGTGCGCACATACACACACAAGCAAGCTCATGAATGACAACTTAAAGAGAAGTATATAACACGATACAAAAGAAACAAAGAAGAAAAAATAAAAATTTGCAGAAATTCATTAAAATAGTATTTCTGCAGGGCACAGATGTTAAATTATGCCAAAATATGTCATACTATATAAACATCACAATGCATCATTCAAAAAACCCCCAAACTTATCTCACACATCAAAGATGTAGAAAGATTGAATTTATTCACATTAGCAACAGGCATCTAGACCAATGAAAGCAAAAGTAAAAATTCTATGCAAGCTTCTGTGACATGCATTGTAAAACTGCTACATTTTATGACTGCCTGACTGTCATATTTATAAAACTACTAACTGTATGAAGTAACCTGCAATGCATGGCTGTCAATTAATATGGAGGGGATGGGAGGGGGGCCCCAAGCAACAGCCAGTTGCAGCAGTTATAAAATAAAAGTCTCATTGTGTTTATAAAAAGAAGAAATCTAAATAAAAGAAAGAAATCTATTTTTTTTATTGATAACAGACATCAAGGGTAAAGTGTTAAAAATAAAATCAAACCTCATATTTTGGATGGAGAAAAGACAGAAAAATAAAATTTAAAAATGTGATTTAGTTGCAGATTTCCCAAAGGCAAATGATTAAAAATCAAATCAAACTGTAGACTGAAAATGTGTGCTTTACCTTTGACTCACGAATGAACTGTCCTCCATTTCGGTTTACAGCCTCAATCTGATGTTTACGTTCCATTAATCCATTATGAATCGCCTGCACATCAAAATATTAACAGCAAAGTTAATAGTGTGTGTGTGTGTGTGTGTGTGTGTGTGTGTGCGCGCGCATGTGCATGTGCATACATGCATGAGTGAGTGAGAGAAAGAGAGAACAGAAGGCTAACATGCAATGCGTGAAGTAAGAGTTTACAGGCTGACAATTCTTTGATCTTGGAATCCCTGCACCCATAATCATATAATAGAAAAGGAAAAAGCAATAAAATCTCACCATGGTTGGTTGCAGTTGTGTTTTGGCATCAGCTGCATGCCCTGTGAGTGCCGGCTGTAAAGCAACCTGCTGCTGCATCTTAACTAGCCACTGTTCCTCGGATGTCATACCATTCTGATACATGGACAACAGATCCTGGCTTGATCTTACAGCCTGAGCTCTGAAATACATGGACAACAGATCCTGGCTTGATTTTATAGGTGAAGCTCCGAAATACATTGTAACAAAACACCATTCTGATACATAGACAACAGATCTTGCTGGTCTTACCATCTGAACTATGAAATGCATTGTAACAAAACACCATTCTGATCATAATCCTACAGAATGAGTACCCGACTGGGGACATTTCCTGCACTCTGAAATACAGTTTAATAAAACATAATTGTAATTATATGGAATATATGGAATGATTTCATGACTTCAAAGTATTATAAGTGTTTGAAAATTTAGTACATTGCAGTGATTGCAGTGGAAGGTGATATAAGTATAGAGTAATTTGACAACCAACCTATAATTCTGAGGTGGTGGTGGTGGTGAATGATTGCAGGGGAACTAACCTCTCTGAAATTTGACTGCGAATTTTGTCCCAACGTGCTGATAGATCTTTGACAGCTTTTTCTACTGCTTCCAGATCATGGTGATTGGCATTTCCAGGCCTACTTTTCTCTACGAGAGCTCGCAGATTTGAGATATCAGCGGTAATGTGGTCAATACGTGGTTGCTGCTGCTGCATTGATGCCTGCAAATCCTAAAGAACAAAAAAAAATTTCATGAAAAGTGTAAACTATGACTAATTATAAATATCATTATTAGTAATATTATAATAAAAATAGATGCTACAAAATAATAAAACCAGTTATGCCTTTGTTCATTTATGATAAATTCATTAAGATTACAATATATTTTTTTAAAATCAAGAATGTCATTTTAAAATGAATAACATGTAAACCAATTTTCTGAAGACGTACTGTGAGTTCATGCTGGAATTCTCGAAATGATATGAGATCGGATGGGAGACCTTCATGGGAGGCAAGCGTTTGCTCATAATCTGACACTAGTTGTTTTGCATCATCCAGGCCAGAAATCACCACCTCACAAGTCTTCAATCTAAAATGAATACAAAGAATGTAAATTATTAATTTAAACAATATCCTCAAATGCAATGTGCTTTTCAAGAAGTTATGAACTAAGTTATCTTTGCATGAGTCTAATTTACTATGCTCACCTGTCCATGTATACATGTGAGATGGCTCGGATTTGTTGGCATTTGTGCACAGTCAGGTTAAGCCGAGACTCCACCTGCTGGGAAGGAGGAGTGAGTTGTCTATTCTGGGACTGCAAACTTTTCACTTCTTTCTCCTGAGTCTCAAAGCGAGCTTGGAAATCCTGCAACAATTTTGGTTTGGAAAATTACAGTAATTTCTACAAATGCCTTTTCTGTATGTTTACTCATTATAAATAAATTTATCCGACTTCAGAAATCAAACAAAAGCAGGTAAAGAATTCAAGCTTCATTATGCTGAAAAAGAAAATTGTGCATACCCTGTATTTGCGAAAAGCATCCTGCACACCAAGGTTGTTTTGTGGAAGTGGTTTGTGCACAATAACTGACAACTGCTGGTCACAAGAGGTGATTTCTCGGTTTACAGAATCTATCTGCTGCAGTATGACCTGAGCTGCTGACACACTTCTTTTGCCCTCTAAATATTTGTAAACAAAGCAATCACTTGACTCATCAAGTTTCCAATACTGTTACTACATATTTATTTATCCCTTAAAAGTAAAAATATATTTCTAAGAACCTATAACATTTTAAAAATCTATGCATACTAAATTAAATTGCCACAAATCATCACATTTCAATTTTCACTCTAACATTAAAAATCCACCTGAATCAGTACCATTAACTTTAACAGGCAATGGGATTTTAATTGAGTGTTTCTGGATGGTTATTTTTTTCTCAACATTTTAATTTTTCTTTTTTATTACTTTCCCAGATGTATTAGGAACTTTACTGCAACACTATTTAAGCCGACACAGCTCTCGCTGACAATGACAATTGAAAAAATAATCACAAAGATCTCCCTTAACTCTGCTGAACTCTCCTAGCTCAGCATCTTTACTGTTTCCATTTCCATGGTATTCTGATAATGGAACCAGCAACATTTCAGGTTCTTGTAAAGGTTACTTTCAATCTTCATTTTATTACATGTAAGTGGAGAGAGTTAATCTAGAATTATAGCATTGCATCAGTTTTGTGTCAAAGAGACTTAGTTTTTCTTCTGATACATACAAAGTGATGTGAAGTCATATGAAGGACAAAACTGAAAAATAAACAGAAATGAATTCTAATACCTTTGGCAGCAGCTTCAGATGAAAGTCGGTTGAATATCTGTTCACATTCTCTTAGCTCTTCCTGCAGCTTTTTGTTATCACGATCTGGTGCAGCAGAACTCTCTGTTAGCAGCTGCTCTGCATCATCTTTGAGAGCACGCCAAACTGTCTCTCGCTGGGCTGGTTCCAGAGACAGAAACTGGAAGATAAAACCAAAAATTCACATATTACAATATCACAAAATTATTAAAGAAAATAATAATAAAGTTTGAAGTAAAATAATAAAAGAAGAGGAAAACATTTTAAGAGTATATCTTTAGTAACTTCTACTGTTATAAAAGAATATAATTCAATATAAAAAAAAAACCTGTGTACCTGATGTACTTTCAAAAGGTATGGTTTCCAATTCTGAAGACATTTCGACTCAAAGTATTAACAACAGTAACAATAAAAACAAAATTGTTTGAATACAATAATTGTTCCACTTTAAAGAAAGACTACATTGTCAATGGTAAAAGACAACTGAAAAAAAGGATGAAAAAGAAATGAAAATGCTTACCTGTTTTATATCCCAGCCCTTAATGCGGTTAATGGTAGCAAACACTGTACTGAACCTTAGTTTGCGGTATTGGCTACGCCATAGGTTGGATAACTGGTCATGCTGTCTCTTTAGCCTAATAACACACAGTAGCAACAAGTTAAAGTTTGGCATTTAGAAATTTACTATCTTGCAATTTTTCTTCCCCCACCCCCCCCACCCACCCCCCCCCCAAAAAAAAGAAAAAAATTCTTGAGGAATTTTGTCACTGTTTGAAATAGAATGCTTCAAAGTATTACAAATTTAAATGCAAACCAACCTACCCCTAAAAACAAACAAAATCTATCTTTACCAACCTGTTTGCATAATCAATTGCGTCTTGATTTGGTGGTGGTATCAAAAGACAAACAGATGGAACTTCTGCTTCAATTCCAGTTGTGGTCTTGATCTATTATAAATCACATATTAAATAATAAACATGTTTTTAAACTGAATACTATAAAAATTACATATTAAATAATAAACATGTTTTTAAACAGAGTACTATAAATTACACATTAAATAAACAAACAGAAGCCATATTTTATGCAAAGTTATGCTATGTTATGCTATGTGAGGGTCAACTATAATTAACAACTCTTATTTAATTTTGTTTTATTTATTTTGTTCAAATAACTTTCATACTAATTAGTGTATTTTTGTGAAAGTATTTTATGAAAGTATTTTAGTATTGTCACTAACATTTAAATGATTTCTAACATTACTCTAGATTTTTTTTTTAATGAATTAAAAATGTGTTCCTATGAATTACCAGAGAAAGTTAAAACTCACCCGCCACTTGAGTTTTTGGTTGTTGTTGATAAGAAAGCACTCCTCTCCCTTCTGAAGGCTTACCTGTAATTTTAAATTCTTAATTAATTCCTTTGTCATAAAAAAAGTTGTGACTAATTTTTTTGTATATATCCCTAGGTTAATGGTGATTCAAAGACAAAATGTTACTAGTAAAACAAAATGTATAAAAATACTGTAAAATATTGAAAGAATAGAATAAATGAATCTACTGTCATGCATCAGAAAACCTAAGTAATTTATCATTTCAAACTGAAAACCTTTTAGGAGACATTTGTCAATGAGAAAATTAAATAAGTACAGACTTATTATAATTAATTTTAACAATTAAAATGTTAAACATCAATCACTGTTCAGTCATCCACTGCTGCTAACCATTCCTTGTGTACTGCAGGGTCATTAAACATAGTTTTGAAGCAAATAATCTAGTGATGCTCTCCCCTTACTGCTATACTTTTACATAAATAAACTGTGCTCACAGTATTATTTCGTGACCAAATATTTGTTTACCTTTATTTATGGCATTTACTAATTAGTGATGGAGTGCTTGGTTTCAAGTTTGCTTAGACTTGAATCTTTAACTGTTTTGGTGATAAAATAATTGAGTGAAAATATCTTGATTAGGAAATTTAGTGAAAACATTATTTATGCATAAATAAAGATCAGTGAATTAAGCAAAAGAGCAAAGCAAGGAGTGTGCTGTCATAATGTGTACATGAATAAATGGAAAATTTTAATGCTGTAACAGGAATTATGAAAGAAGAAAATAAAATAATTTATAATTATTGTGGATGACTGTGGATGCAAGGAAAGAAGCAAAGGTCAGGTCTAACAAGTTAATAGATCAAAGGTCAGTCTAACAAGTTAATAGATCCTGCCTATTCATTTGTATTGATTTTAACAGATTTTATTTTTATACAAAGATATAAGCATATGAAGAAACTGTAGCTCCATAATCTGTCCACTGTTTAATAAATATATATATATATGTGAAACTCAAAGAGGTACATAATGCAACAAAATAAAGTGACGATGTACATTATTACTGTAACTGATGGAAAAAACAACCCAATAATAATATATTATACAAAAATATAAATATAAAACAACCCTTCAATTAGTATAATTAAATGAAATAAACAAAGAAGACATGATTCACTATTAAATGGTGACTTTGAAAAGATTACTATTAAACGAGCACATCTAAAAGGCACATATTAAAAAGACAAGTGATCAAAATGGCACTGAAGAATAAATAAGAGAGTGAAAATAGGGTACCAATTAAAAAGTTGAGTGAATAAACAGGCAATGATCAAAAGGGTGACTAAGAAAATGGAATAGTTTGATGCAGATTAATTTGTTTGTAGATCAAATAACAAACTTGTCCACCCCCCAAAAATACATTAATTTTTGCCATTTCACCTCACTCAATTACTTCCCCTTGTCTCTGTCCATCCTTCTGTCTTCCTAATTTCTCCCCTTCCTCCACCATTATCTATCATTATTCTAGTGAGTTTTCAAACAATAAAGTACAATTTATGAAATCTATTAAATGTAAATACATCACACAAGTCCCAAAATATTTAATAAATAATTAAACACAATATATTCAATAAATATAATCAATCAATCCATCCCTCAATCAATTAATCGGCATGCAGCTACATATTATTCTGTGGACAAATTCAATTAATCAATCCATCAATCAACTAATCCATCAGCCTGCAATCACATCTATGAACAGATTTGCAGTGATCGCCTCTTAATTATGATTAATTATTATTAATAAATCTTAATAATTCTATTAATCATCTAATCCTATGCAGACGAGCTAATCCCAGTTAGACATTAGAATCTATTTAGTTATGTCAGCAATCATGTTCACTGTACCAAATTATAATATACTTAAATACAGTGCCAAATAAAAACAATTAAACAAAAAAACACCATGTTCAATGATACACCATATTCTTAGTTCTGCTATGAAAGCAAATGTCAGTAACTAGATGACACTAATTTGTTGCTTGTTTGATAATGCCTTTGTGATTGGCCTTTTTTTTTTTTACACACTTGTCATCTTTTTTTATTGGATGGCTCGCCTTGTTTTGTCATACTGTTTTGTCACTTACCTTTCTGATTAGCCATTTTTTATTAGCACCATTTTGAACAAACACTACTGATAGGTCGCCTATATAAAATCACCCTTCTGATAGGATATGCGAAGACACAAGTATCAAAAAGAATCATGCTCTTTGGTACAAAGGCTCTTAAGATCTATGAGCTATGGACTGATGATTTATTAGAACACAGAGATAAATGTTGTTCTTATTGACAAGAGCTCTTTTTACAGAAACTGATGATGTTAAAAAAGTTGAAATAAATTAGAAAGACTGAAAAGAAGCTTATAAAAGAGAGTAAATATTAACTCACTTCAGGCTGATGACAGGAACAAAGAACACGGACACGGATTGGTGTGCGAACAGGTTGTCCTCGCTGAGCTAAAGGAATGATGTCTGAGACAACTAAGGACAGGGTCGAAATTCTTCGTTCATACTCTCTGAGCTGCTCTTGTAGTTCCTGCAAAACGCAGTAGCAAGTATTATTTTATTTTTAATGGGGCAATTCTAATATTTAAATAATTAAAGAAATAGGCCTAATTTGTACTGATTAGTCAATGTTCGTTCAATCTCTTTAAATTTTTGAAAAAGAACTTCAATTACCTTCATTCAGATTACTTTTATTGAGCAAATAATAATAATTTTAAAAAATCACTTTAAATGAATAAATCAGAAATATATCTGCAATTTAGATCGCTTCTTACCGAATGAATCACAAAGGCAACATATAATGTTTTACAGGTAATTGAAAAATTCTAATTCAACCAGAAATAAAAAATCAACTGAATTTAATCATAATGGTTAGATAAAATATGCAAATCAAAAACACAATCACCTGTAGTTCTCGAATGAGGATCTCTGCCTGATCAACTGGAATGTTTTCACGTGTAAAGCGGTTCTGCAGTAACTCTGTGTGCCTGGACAACCATTGATCACAGTGTCGGGCCTCCTCAAAAAACTGAAAACAAAATTAATTACATAAAATTTATAACAATAATATTACATAAAATGTGTAACTCAAAGAACCACCTATGTACTGCATCAAACCCAGTTAAACTCATAATAATTTTGTTTTAAATTTAAAAGCAATTCATTAATGTATAATAACAAATTCACAAACCTGCCGATTTGCAACAGTATGTTTGAGGTGCGAGTCCAAACAGGAGGTAAGCTGAATTAACCATGACCACTGGGACTGCATAGTGGCCATGTATGCTTCCACAACACTTGATGCAGGATGTCGATCCAAAATCATGGCTCCACCTTTTTCTTGCACAGAGTTAAAATGCCGCTCATGGGCCTCTATTTGACGAATAAGGCTCTGTAGGGAGAAATGAATACTGTATTTGAAACAAAAAAAATTCATCTCTAATACAGACTGAATATATTCTATTATTAATTTCTGTTAATGTAAGAATTTATGAAGATAGTATTATAAAATAAAAAAATATTGTATTTACAAGTTCATATATGCATAATACACTGAGAATGGTGGCGGTTTTTCAACACATTTAGTGCAGAAACAATTTTTCATTTCAGGTTTGCTTTAAAAAAAAAAAGCTATTAAAAATGCCTATCAGTAATAAAACTATTTAAGCACATCATAATCTTTTAACTGCATTAACTGATAATGATGGCAAACAAATGATATTTTACTTTGTGATGCTCATCAAGGTCAGCCAGGTTGAGATCTTTGCTAAGCCAGTCACGTGTGGTTTCAACATCTTCCCGTTCTCTCAACCAGGTCAGTTCTGCTGTAGCAGCTTGTAGAAACTCACTCAATGACTCAAGGCACTTGAGGCGTCGACTTGAGGTATTCTGCCCATTCCCAATTTACAATGATAATGCTTTTCACCCACAAAAAATAAATCTCAAGTAAACTTCAAATGTATAGAGCAAGTCAACTGTCTGTTCATGAAAACTAACTCTGAAAACTAGCACAAGTGAAATTTGAAGTTTTAACAAAAAGAAAATTTTAGTAGGAAAGAATTCAAATATACCAACCACATATACTATCATTATCACCATCCAATCCTGGATAAAATGACTGCTTCAAAAGAAACAAAATTCATGTCATGGCCTAAAAGTAGTTATTATGCAATAGAAAAGTACAAGTTTCACAAATGTAAGCTTAAAATGAATTTGTCCAGACTGAAGCAGACTAAAATTACAAAACACTCACTGAAAGTAAGGAGTAAGCAACTTCAACACTGGAAAGCTTTTTGGAGTAGAGCTTCTGCTCTTCGGGCGTCAACTGTTTCTGCAATACATTAATATGATTTACAAAGTAATTTAAAATGAGATCTTGGCAACAAACAACTCACGCTTAAAAAAAGTTTACACTTAACAACTGTACTGGAATAATCAAGACAGTCTTTCCAGTAAGCTTTTGCCAGGCAAAACAAAAATACAAATTTCTCCTGAATGTTTGGGTGTAATTCATGACAAAGTACAAATACAATGGAGCAGTTAGATTTTAAAAGAAAAATATTTTTTCAAGTTACAGAACAGTTTGTTTCTCCTGAATGTTAGGATGTATTTCATGACAAAAAAACAGCTACAAAGGAACATTTACACTTTAAAAGAAAATCATCTTAAAAAGTACTTAACAGCTTATTTACATGTTTATAATCATCACTCACTTTTTTCAGAAATAATACTGCTCTCTGAAAAGACATATGCATCTGCTAACAAAATTAGTAGTGAGCAAATTCACAATACAGGAAAATAATACGTACAATGTCTGTAATACATTTGTCAATCTCTGCACGGAATGCGACAACTTCTTGATGTGTTTTACGGTGATTACGAAGCTGTTCTTGGACCTGTTGCAGGTCACTGCTGTAGTCCAAGCCAGCAATGGCTTGCTGTAGAAAGATAACATGGAATGATGGAACCAAAACACAATGTTTACAACAAATAATAAAATTATACTGGATTTGCATATTAAATTATTTAAATACAATTTATTTAACAAGAAATATGATCCCTTGAGGTAACAAGGAACATATGAATTAATATAAAAAAAATAATAACAAATTACTGACATTTAACTCTAATGACCTTAGTTATTAAATTTATTTTCTTATTGCATTGGAGATTATCTAATATCCATTCAATTCAATAATGTTAAAATATTTTAAAAAAAAAAAAAAAAGAGAAAATCCTAAACATGTTCTTTATTTTTTTTTAAAGTGTGGTCTAAAAAATAAATAAAACCATTTAAAGACAGCTCTAATAGCATTACAAAATTTCACATAAATAACACTACTCTCACCTCTAAAGTGAAAAAAGCCTAAATAAAAGTGTTTGACATAACATTATTCTCACCTCTAAAGTGAAAAAAGCCTAAATAAAAGTGTTTGACATAACACTACTCTCACCTCTAAAGTGAAAAAAGCCTAAATAAAAGTGTCTGACATAACATTATTCTCACCTCTAAAGTGAAAAAAGCCTAAATAAAAGTGTTTGACATAACACTACTCTCACCTCTGTTTTAAAGGGGATAAAATGGTTTGCAAACCTGTTGCTTGTCAATCCAGTCTAAACAATCCTGGACATGCTTGAAGGCTGGATTGGTTTCAATCAGCCTCACCTCTGTCACAACCTCTGTACGTCTTGTAAGCGTGCGACCTTCTTCTATGTATGCTTTAGAGAGCAGAGGTTGTACAACACCACTGTACAACCTTGTGCGTAGGGCTGACAGACGAGATTGCAGCTCTGAAACCCTGTAAACAGTAAAAAAAAAATTAAGTATTTTACTCTGAGATAGTGTTTAGTTTTTCACATTAATAGTTTAATGCACACATTTAAAGGAAATTACATAAAACATTACGTGTTATTTTGTTTTTAATTTCTCAATGGAATCACTAAGTTTGCTAATAGGAATTAACAATTGTCATTTTAGTGTTAGTTTAAACCCATGATTATCATCAGACTTCAATAGGATTTAAACTTGATCAACATAATATCAACAGTTATTATTGGTTTCCTGAAATTAAATCAGACTAACATTATGCCAAACTAATCATCAGTCTCCATTAGGATTTAAAATTGATCAATATGATACCGACATTTATAATTAGTCTTTCCTGGAATTAAATCAGACTAACAATAGATCAAGGGAATCATCATCAATCTAAAATTTAGATTTTACAGAAATAATATCAAGGTCATTCATCAATACTACCCAAGACTTTAATGATCTATTGCCATTATAATAACATCTTTAACAGTTTTCAAGTTTCAAATCTGATCAAAAGTACTTTATTAACAATCATTTTATGGTAAGGTTCCATCAATGTATGCATATAATATATAAAAATATGCTCTAAACAGATACTCCATCATGATATTTACATATATAGTGGAACTGCACGATAACACAGATTCAGAACAATGTGGTTCATGGCATGCTCACGAAATTTCGTACATTCATTCACACATTAAATTTTTTTCAAAGTATGTGAAAAAGAGAATAAAAAATATTTAACTTCATTCTGAAGATGAGATTGTGTAAGAATTTGAATAAACATAATATGATCATGGCATGGTTCCTGAAATTTGTGTACATATATTTTTCTCATACCAGGTAAAAATATTTTTTTAAGTACTAGAAATAGTGTGTAAAACGTTTATTATAATTTTTGGGGAGAGTTTGTGTATGATTTTTAATATAAAACGATCCGAAATTTAACAATTTCACCAGGTTCTTGAAGTGTTATGCCAAAATAAACATTTTTGGAAATGTTACTTATTACTGATCCATGAGTAAACCAGTAAGTCATCTTTGTGATTATATTCAATTAATTGTGTATACAATAATTGCACAAACCAATAGCCGACATGTTGGCTGGACTTGGTGGTGTTGCTAGACGCAAAAGTAAATAATATCCGCTTTATTAGCTGTAAATTGAAAGGGTATGAAATTGTACATGTGTTCAGCTTAATTTTATTTTTTAAAAGTAACTCGTGACTACTGCAGGCCCACTGTACTTAATTATCGGGCTTTATACATGCATTGTAAAAGCCTGCATTAACGCAACCCCTGCTATTAATGCAATCTGATTTTATGTACCTCAATTATTGCCTTATAGCAAGTTTCACTGTAGTATATATACACAGGTTATAATTTAAACTGTAAAAGAAAAAACAAAAAACAAAACCCACCTGCTATATAACTGCTGTGACTGTGGAAAGTGGTTATCCTGAAGCACCTGCACATCTCTAAACAAGGTGCGCAATGTTTCTTCAAAGTTCTGGAGTGACCGATCCATTGCATCACAGTTGCGTTTGGCCTCAAAAGGGTGGAGACTGTCAGAATGGGCTTCTGCCTCATGTATTCGTCGCTCAATGTCTGCCAAGTTGTCATCAATGTACTTGGTTTCTCGGTGCACTTTTTCAGCCATGCGTGCCAGTCGCTCCAACCTGAAGAAGAGAATGAACTATTTCTGTTTAAAAGACTGAAGACAAAAAAAAATTCTGAAAGTGATAATGTAAAAGAACCAACCTAGAAAATAAACTCATTCTAATACCAAGACATAAATTTCTTTTACATAAGTTTTTATACTTGGTATCACATAAAACAAATTCTTTTTATTTCAAAATAAATTTCCTCAATTCTTGGAGAATACTGTATTTCTTAGAGTAGTGAGTCATACAATAAAAAAAATAACAAAAAACAAACGATAAAATCCAAAAACTCACCCTCTTCTGCACCATGCATATTTTTGGTCATATTTATGGTCACAGGTTAAAATGTAGTGTTCTAATTAAAATAAAATGTATGTGCATATAATAACGAGGAGGGTACTGGCTCACTTTAATGTGTGTTGCTTACTCCTACTGTATGCAATCTGGCTGTGTGATGGAAAACAAATATATCTAAAGTGTCATAGAGTGAAGAGGAATTAATGTTAGCCAGGAAAATAGAAATCATTAGTCTGGTGTCAATTTAATGATAGCAAATTTCTGTAGGTTCCAATGAACTTTAATCTATAAGCATTTCAAATGTGTTTCTATCTGATGTTAGATGTTACCAATACACAAACCACCACTAGATTTTAATGCTGGAAAATAACAGGAAGATGCTATGTCTTGAACACATTTTAGTCCCTAGCTTTAAGTAGCTTTGCATTATATGTCAGATTGTCAATTTGTTTATTATTTTTTAAAAAAATAAGTGATGAAGCTAATCATTTATTAATGAAACTTCTGATTTTCTGATGAACTTTGAAAACCAATACAAAAAGGCAAGTTATGAAAAGTCCGTGCACCATATCTCCCCTTGACATCTAGTGTAAGAAGATGATAATAAAAAGATTTTCAAAGTGGTTTTTGCAAAATATTTTACTCAGAATTTCTCCAACATTCATGGATATAAAATGACAGCTTTTCTTTACATATATTATTATAAGCTAAAAATAAGCCTACAATTAAAGTATCATAATCTAAATACCAAATTCCTCAGGATGACTCACCGGACAATCTCAGCCTGCAGAGCCATATCTCGCTCTTGCTGAGAAGTCACAAAACGATTCCACAATCTCCCAATATTCTGTGGAGACATTTCCTCTGCAATTCCAAGCTGAGACATGTCTGATGTCAGAGACTACAAATGCAAAACAAGATTACTGTTCACTAATTAATATTTTAAAACTCAACAAAAGATGTACAAATTAACGAAATTATTAAACATATGTGTGAAATTTTTATAGTCTAAATAAAGTATAAATGTAATTTAAACCTGAAGTAACAAAATTAATTTTTCATTGTTTTGATATGATTAAACAAATTACATTCACAAAGTGTCTAGGATTTAAGTACTCCTTATTAAAAAAATTATAAATATATCTAATATTTTAGTATTATAAACGCCTTGATCAATTTAGTTCTTACTGTCATTTAAAAGTAATCAAGTTACATCAAGCTTTTCTAAATGTACAATAAAATACAACCTGAGAAATATGACTCTGAGTTCACAAGGATTAATGGTTTAACAGAAGTCATAAAAAGTTACAGAATGACATTTATATGAATTGCAGAATTTCATTTCATTTGACACTGAACATGAATTCAGGTATTCCCTGTTTTAAACAAGAATATTTTCTAAAACTTCCATCTTCAAGCAAGAAAGTCTTTAAAGTGGTGACAATTATCAAATGGAAACAATTACCAACAAGTACTATGAGCATCAAAAATACTTATGTAAATATTTATGTGTATTAGTAATGGAAATATTCGTGTGCACAAGTAAATATTTATATGCACAAGAATAGGAAATGTTTGTGTGTAAAAGTAATGTAAATATTTATGTGCACAAGTAAAGGAAATGTTTATGTGTAAAAGTAATGTAAATATGTGCACAAGTAAAAGAAATATGTATGGTGCACAAGAATAGAAAATATTTATGTGTAAAAGTAATGTAAATATTTATATGTAAAATAATTTTTAAAAAGTAAAGGAAATATTTATGTGCACAAGTAGAGGAAATGTTTGTGTGTAAAAGTAATGTAAATATTTATGTGCACAAGTAGACGAAATATTTATGTGTAAAAGTAATTAGTTCAAATGGAAGGCAATGAAGAGAAGTATTGCATCCCAAAGATTTGGACAAGCAGTGAAACTTGAGGTCTCATAGACGATCAGTGTGTAAGCCTTAACATTAAATGTTACACTGACAAAGTCTGTACATTGAGTCTTAGTGGTAGTTGGAGGCACATTTTTTTGTGAATTTTCAGTATTAGTGACACTAAATAATTACCTGTATTTCATCAAAGAGTTTTAAAAGCCTTTGTTTTGTCTCCAGTCTTGGTGGAACTTCCTGATTTTTAAATCTGTTGCACTCTGCAAGGAGGTTCTAAAACAACATAGAAAGTAAAAAGTGTACTGTTAAATGTTGAAAATACAAAATCAACTCGTATGTGTTTCATAAAATATGAGTCATCAAAGAATAAGTGCTCATTAAAGTGTTTTATTGGAAGGATCTTCAAAAAAATTAAGTCTTCATTCAAATGCTAAGATGGAGGCATTATAAAATAATTAATAAGAGTTTACTAAATTTTGTAATAGCAGGATCTTCAACAAAAAAAAGTCTTCATTGAAGTGTTTGATTGGAAGAATCATCAAAAACCAAATGTTTATTTAAATGCTAGAATAGAAGGATCATCCAAACTAAGCATCCATTACAGTGTTCTACTGGAATGGTAACAACAATAAAATTCCTATTAGTGCTAAAATAGACAATAACTACTATACAAGATGAAAAAAAATCAAACTGATTGTTGACATACTCTCATTTCTGGAAGTGATTCTGGGAATGTGCGATCAAGCATGAGAGTTGTGGCATCTCGTAGCCATGTCAGTAAAGATGAGGCCAAATCACGGTATTCTTCTGCTTTCAATTGTCTCTCCTGAAATATCAGTGTCACATTCTTTGAAAAATGTAAAATCAGTATCATTTCTGCGAATGGCAGTTATATTCTTTGTCAAAACAGAACCTGCAATACTTTTACATATCTTCACTGAAAAAACTAATTACATTCTTTGTCAAACATAAAACAGTATAAAACAGTAGTACTTCTGCAAGTCAAATTTATTGTCAAACATGAGCAATATTTTTATATATCTTGTTTGAAACATGCATGTCACATTCAGTATTAAAAATATATTGAGCAGTATTTCTAAATCAGTCTTCCCTGAAACATAACTGTTAATTTGTTTATCAATAAATACAGAATCAGCAGTATTTGTACAATCTTTATACATTGTTCTTTCTAGTAAAATTAAGTATTTATTAATAACAGTACAACTCTTAGCAGACCAGACACAACAAACAGCATATGAATCAAATATTATGAAACTTCAGTGATGTTTAATATTTAAAAAAAAATCAAATGTATTTTCTACTTAGGACTGTGCATGTAAAAACATACAAGAGTGTGTATGCAATAAAAACAGTAAAGACACAAGATTAAATTAATAAATATGCAATGAAAACAGTCAAAACACAAGATAAGATATGCAATGAAAACAGTAAAAACACAAGATAAGATATACAATGAAAACAGTAAAAACACAAGATTAAATATGCAATGAAAACAGTAAAAACACAAGATAGATATACAATGAAAACAGTAAAACACAAGATTAGATATACAATGAAAACAGTAAAAACACAAGATTAGATATGCAATGAAAACAGTAAAAACATACATACAAGATTAGATATGCAATGAAAACAGTAAAAACAAACAAGAGTAGATAAGTGATGACAACTGTAAAGACATAAACATGAACAGCACATACACATATTTCAAATACCTACATTGTCTTTGAGAGACTGTTCAACACTTGGGACTTCTGGGAATACATCATACAAGGAAGATACATATGTGATGACTGATTTTTCATCTGGGTTTGGAACATCCACATCTACAAATAGATCAAAACATTTGCTTAGAATGAAAGATAGATTGTTAGAATCAAAAATGTTTAATCAGCAAATGATACAATCGAGTGTTTATATATATATAAAAAAAAATCTACTGAATGTTGGAGTAAATTTGCCTATCCCTATTTCTAGACTTAAATGTTAAATTGTCAAAGTGACCCAGCCTTGGGCACTCCTTATGATGGTAATAAATGTCAGAGTTGGAGTAAACAACTTGAGTTGAGAATATGCTAAAAAATTACTGACACAATCCAAATCGATTCCAAATGGATGGGGAAATAGTTTTTCTGACTAATAGTTTCACACTTGTTCATATCAATGTTATCCAATGGGGATGGACCAGAAGTTTCTCTGTTGAAGAAGTACTCAATTCTATCACTTTGAATTTGAACATAATATGAGACCATGTCATAAAGGTGATCATTAGCTTACTAACTTTACTTTAAGTTAACTGACTGAGTGATAAGGGAAGAATGGACTTAGAATATTTTGTATATGTTTGCTACTGATCTAAAAAAAAAAAAAAGTTGTATACTGTAACTTAACAAAAATATACTCCCAAACTGTAAATTTTACATACATTTTAATTCACTATAACTGTGTGTGCATTAGTGTGTTACAGATTAAAGTATTCTTAAAAAGACTAAAGGATTAAATTCAAAATTTTATTAAAGTGCCAGAATTATTAAGGTGTGCAAATCATCCATAACAAAAGGTGAATACATTAAAAATGTATTGAAGTGATATTCTAAGGTTTATAAAATTAACCAAATCATTAAAATGTGGTGCTGTTTTAATAAAAATAGAAGGGTGTGTGTATAGGGTGGTGGTGGTGCGTGCGTGTGTGTGCGCGCGCATGTGTGTGTGCGCGCAAGTGTGTGTGTGTGTGAAAGAGAGTGTGATCACACTTGAAATAAACACATATACAAATTAAATTGAATTCCCATTTAACTACTTTTGCAGTTTATTACTTCAAATAATGTGTCTCAGTCACCTCACATTTGGCATTTATTACTAAGATAACGATTTTATATACAGAGTGCCATTGAAATGATCATTTGCTACACTAATCTACTGCAAACATTCTATTACATAAATGTAGCAATTATAGTAATTGTTAAGATAAGTTCATAAGTAAGCAACAGTTTGGAGCTAACAATATTTATATCAATAAAGAGAATACTTTTTAAACTTATTTATATCAATGAAGATAATACTTTTTGTTATTTTTGTCTGAATGCAATGCAAACCATTGTCATTAATAAAATGTGAAACCAGGGTTGCATATGTTTTGGTTTTTTTTTGTTTTTGTATTAGTTAAATGGTTTCATAATCTTTTTTATCCCAGAATGTTTATTCATTCATGCCATCCATTTTAATACCCTGTTATAACAACTTCTGTTCACTTTTATGAAAATTTAATGTACGATTTTCAGGTGAAATTTAAATCTAAGAATTCCTTTAGAATGAAATTACCAAGATGCTTAAGAGACAAAAGTCATTTCTAAATAAAAGTAGATCACACCAAAGTGAACAATAATTTTGAAACTATGTGAGTCATTTAAGAGTATGAAAATCTAGCAACAGTCACTCAAAAGTTCTGATCGGTGAGCCAGAAAAGACACACAAAAAAGACAAGAGTTCTGAAAATCAAAACGAATCACTCAAATGTTCTGAAAATGTGAGCCACTCAAAAAAGAAATAAAAAATCAAGATGAGTCAGTCAATCAAAAGACAATACTTGAAAATCTTGGAGAGCCACTTAAAAGACAAGAGTTATGAAAATGTATATTAATCAAAATAAATTTAAAAAAGAAAAGAAAACAGGTGATCCACTCTAAAGACTGAAAATTTATATAAATCAACTAAAAACGACCAAACAAACAAACAAAAAACACCACAAGAGCTTTGAAAATCTAGATGTATCATCTTAAGGATAATAAATCCTTTGAAAATTCAGGTGAAGGCTCCAAGAAAACTAGACACCAGCCGGATGCTGAGATAAAAATTGCCATCAGGGAATGAACCAAAATAAAGGTATGAAAGGAAGAAACACCCTCTCCACCCCCCTCAGACTTGTGTGATGAAAAAGCATAACCAGATAAGAAACACATTTCTGATGAGACCCACCGTCTACCAACAGCATTTCTTGGGAAAGTGAGAATGTGTAAAGAAAGGAAATCTACATCAACAAGAAGCTATCTCTAATAGTTTTAGTGTAAAGCAATGTGACAATAACATACTTTATAATTCACATAAGTTTCCTACCTGAAATAGGAAATAGCTTCTACTTCAATTAATGTTAAATTAATACAAACAAGTCACTTACACAATTATGAAAATAAGAGGGTATTGGTAAAATATTTCAGGCATCTGTTTGTTTATCTTTCTTTGCATTAACAAAAGCCACATAGTATTGTATACATATATGCAATAATTTATTCTATCCATACATTTTATAACACATTCAACTGATTATATATTAATACAAGTATGTTAATACATGAAAATGAACACTTATTAACACATGCCTTATCGCTTTTTCATCTCTTAATAATTTCAAAGGTGATAATATAACAAGTAACAAAACCATACACAGGTATGCATGTGCCTTAGTTTTATTCCTTTTCCTTGTAGACATCTACACCAAAGATTAACTCTCTCTCACTCTGCTATAGCCCTTCTTTTAAGTTACAGACATTTTGAACACTTTTCAAGGGTGTAAGAGATTTCTCATGGAATTTTGCACGCCTTTCTACAGCTAATGTTATGTTTGTAAACAGGTAACATTGAAAAAGCCAAACTAAACCATCAAGGGTAAGAACAGCATAAATAGTCTGCCCTTTAAGTTCAGATTTCAATTTCACTCTAACGGATGCTGCTGTAGGACAGTCTTGTCTTACAAATGAAATTACTTTATACTTGGCATTGACAAGTATTTTTGCAGAAGCTAGGAAAACAAGCTAGAGAATTCTAGGTACTGGGAAAATTCACAGCATTGAGTAGATCAGTAGGGGCCTGACCACCAAACATTTAGTGTACTCATCTGAGTACCACAGAAACAAAAGTAATGTTTCCTATTTTTTTAAAGCAGCCATATAAAAATTCATGGCAAGATGGAGGCCTAAAAATCATGATCATGTTTTAGTAGAGCATGAACAATAACACAGAGATAAGTGTAAATTACATCAATGTTGCAATAACACAGAGAAAAGTGCAAATTATATAAATGTTGCAATAACACAGAGAAAAGTGCAAATTATATAAATGTTGCAATAACACAGAGACAAGTGCAAATTATATAAATGTTGCAATAACACAGAGAAAAGTGCAAATTATATAAATGTTGCAATAACACAGAGACAAGTGCAAATTATATAAATGTTGCAATAACACAGAGATAAGTGCAAATTATATAAATGTTGCCAAACACTAACTTAAATACTGGATAGAAAAGTAGAATTATATAATTATATAAAAACAACCACAAGAAATCAAGATGCTGAGTTGCAGAGTAGAAAAGTGGAAGCTTGAAGAAATGGATGTATACTCATCTTCGAACCAGAGAAACAAAATAGAGAAAGATATATTCTGAGTGTATACATGTGCCCCAATGACAGAATTCAGTGTGCAGAGAGTTTAAACAATTCAGCATATTGCTTAGTCAGATACAAATGTATACATATTTGTGAAGAAATTAAAGAGAAGCAGTGACACTGGCATTTAATAGCTTATGGCATAAGAACTGTGGTTTTTTTTTTTAAAAAGTACAATAACAAATCATTTCTACTGATCAATATGGAGAGAAGGGAGGAGAGGGTATGTAGAAAGAAAAGAAAACAGTGGATGTTTATGATAGAAAGCTTCTGAAGCTTGCTATAGAGCCTCTGTAGTTTGGAGGATTAATAAAAAGTCTAGGACATTAAAGTCTTGCATGAAGCAAACAAATATGTCTGAGTTTCTTCATTCTCTGTCAGTGTTTGTTATGAAACAGAAACATCCTACAGATAAAGGAAGGCTTAAAGATTACAGTCTGATAACAACTAGACTTTCTCAAAAAACAAACAGCAATCCATCCACCTTCAAACAAGAACAATAACAAATAAAAACCCAAAACACAGTTTTCAACAAATGTAAAAAAAAAATTGCAAAAGTGAATTTAACCAAACCAACTGCAACCTATTAATTTTATATATAAGCTTACAGGTGTCTAAAAAGAAGATTGCACATCATGCTTTTGTTCTAAACCAGGGGTGTGCAACAGGCAGCCCGTGGGCCACAATCCGGCCCACCAGGTGAGTCAGTGTGGCCCTTGCTAACTGTTTTTATTTTTTGCAATTTCATTTTTTTTTTCGAAGTCGTAAGACAAATTTGACAAATTTGTAGTCATAAGACAAATTTTCCTTTTTGGCAGCACATATTGTTGTGAGCAGTTCATCTCAAGAATGAAATTTACTAAAAACAGATACCGTAGTCAACTCACAGAAGAACATCTGACCAGTCAGTTTTGGGATGCCACCACATCAATCAGAACGGACATAGATAAGTTGTGCGTAACACAAAATACCAAGTTTCATATTAATAAAAGAAACTTAATTTTATTTGTCTTTATTGTTTAAAAATTTATTCACAATGTATTCATAACTCAATACACTAGTTGTAATTAGATTGCATATTTTTGACAGTGACTGGTCCTAACTGTTGTTCCATTGTTTGAAAATGAACCACCAATAAAAATGTTGCAATCCCTGTTCTAAACCTACTAAAACATTAACATTACACAATGCTTTACACATTAGTGATACAATGAATTGTAAATAGTTCTTAAGTAATGATTATTATTAATGCTAAATATATTCATTATGTGCATGTAAGCAAAAATAAAAATGACTGATAATATTTTGCTACAAATACAAGAGATTTATATTTTCACACCCACACCCAAACTGTATTCATATTTTAAATTCACAAAAGTGTGTGTGTGTGCGTGGAACAAATCAAATATTTATGTTTTAAATTCTTACAAAGAGTATAAATCATACATGTATTATTATAGCTATGAGTTCAACAACTAAATATACTTCAATTAATACTGAAAACTAAGTAAATGTAAATTTCATATCTTATATAAAATGTAAATCTTGAATAGGAAAATGCATAATAAGACAGCAACAAAAAGAAAACTATTCAATGGAATTGAGAAAAACGAACAAACCTTCTGGGTCCAAAAGACGTGTGACGCCAAACTCTTTTTCTGCCACAGTAAAAGCAGTTTCAAGGTTCTGTTTATTTGTATTGTGCCGTGCCTGTCGGAAGTCAATGAGATCTGGCCTACACAAACAAAGCTATTGATTACTGATGCAAATTCATTTTTTTAAATACATGAATTTAAATACATTTAAACATGAACTATTATAATGACAACTTAAACTGAATAAATGCAAAACAATGATGACAGAGAAAGAATATGAACTTGAATCAAATCAGCTCTGTGCACAGAAACAATCATGACTTTTGATGATAAATGATCATTCATCCTGTCAAGATAAATCTATAAGATTACACTGCTTTCCAAAATGTTTAGAGTTTAGACATTTATTAAAATAAAATGTACAAATTAAAATGGTTTCTGGAAATGAGAATAATTCTATGTATGACAAACTAATATTTTTCTAAAATTTCTTTTATCTTTCTCCTTTCTTTTTTCGCAAAAAACAAAAGAAATGTGGAAAACATATATGTCAACTGTTAAGATGTAATATTTGGAAGCCTGAATTTGAATATATTTTTTACCTGTAAAAAATGGAAATGGGTCCAAAGAAGGCTCTAGTACACTGAGTCACAATAATTGTAAAGAGTGCATGAATACTATGTAGGAGTCAGCAAAGATTAAATGGAGATCAAGAGGGTTGTGTATGGAAGTAGTGAAGATTGTAAATGGGATCTAAGTGGGTTGTGTAGCCCAGTCAGCAATGACTGTAAATATAACCTAAGAGGGTTGTGTATTGGAGTTGGCAAAAGATTGTAAATGGAGACAAAGACTAGTCAAAGAGGATTGGTTGTACAAAAATAATGAGCAAGATTGTTAAGTGGAATCTAATAGTGTAATAAGGCTGCATATAGTGATAAAATAAATATCTATTCTTAACTTTATTTTTAAAAAATTTCAATTTTAACACAATTTACATTTTTTTAAAAAGTATTATTTTGAAATATAAAGTGTATTTCTTTGTTCAAATTGTGTGTTTCTTCTAATTCAGTTTGCAAAACAGAACAAATATAACTATTAACAGTTCCTATTCGTTTACAGTTTGCATTAATAATGTAGTGTCTTGTGGTCTCTTGAGTTTAATTTTAAAAATGAAATCGCGTCTCATCAGATCTAGTGCTAAAAAGTGCAAGCCTGCACTGAAGCTGCAAATGATTAACAATACTGTATCTGTTGATCACTAATGTCGGTCAAAGCTCAACATTTTACTATTAGTCTTGGAGGAATGAAATATTATCATTTATTTTGTTTCTGATGAACATACCTGTTTCTGTGAATAATGGAGAGGAATGCTTTGCCATCCCGCCAGGAGGAAGAGAAATCTTTGATTTTGACACCCGGGTAGCCTTCAGTTGTGCGCCGCGACCACAGCAGTAATGCATCCCGCGCAGAGATGTCCTCCTGGCCAGGTACAACCACATCTGAGATCTGTACACATGAAATAGACCACAATGTAAAATGTAAACATTCAGGATATAAAAAGTACAGCATAAATATTACTTCACTAAGTGGAATATAACTTACTTGCTGAAAATGAATATAATATATATAAATTACATTATTATATAAATATAAATTATATAAATTAAGGATCTTTAACATATACAGTGCACATATATCATATAATATGCAATTGTAAAACTATATTAATTGTGTGTGCATGTGTGATAGTTTTTGAAAGCCCGAGAGAGTAAAGTTTTTCTCATCTTTTGTAAACATCCAGGTTATTGGTGTGTTTGATTGTTAATATAATGGCTTGGTATGTGAAAAAATAAAAGTAATGGAAGTTGGGTAATAAGTAACATATATCCGATGAAGACATTTTACAAGTTTCAACATAGTATTTGGTGGTCTTACTCTTAGTTGTTAATTCCTGCTAGAACCAAGATTAAGCCATTGGATTTAATGCTACTGTCAGTCAACTGTTTGGACCAATACTCTCAAGCCTTGAGTCAGGACTAATAGCTGTCTAACGCACACGCGCACACACAAACAAAGAAGTGTAGTAATGATCATTGCTGCACAATGGAGAAGGAGTTATGTACTAAACATTTTCAAAAACAAAATACCACATATATGCCAAAACACAGCAACTTAATGTCTGTGAACATGATTTATGAGCCAACCTGAAGTGAAACTCACAGCACCACAAACTGTGAATATATTTGAATGCTTCTGAATGAAATAAATAAAAATAAAAATTTTAATAAGAGGTTATATGAAAGAAAACATTATAATTATATAAATAAAAAATTTTACACAAAAATATTAACATATATTGACTTCTACCTGGTACTCTAATAAATAATTTAAACCCAAGCAATGAAAAACAGCACTTGTGTATGAGATATGAAATTAATCAAACACTTGAAATTACAGCATTTCAAAAACCAGAGGCAACATGTAACTGAATCTATATTATTCTATAATAATTGCATGAAAGATTGTTTTATTTTTTCATGTTGTGATTTCCAGTAAGAAATAGCACTAACATTAAACAAAGTTTAGATATGTGTGCAGTGTTACAAAGTAAAAGTCCAGTCATGATGAAAGAGGTATTCCTCGCTCCTTTCTTACTAGTTCCAGTCAACTCCCTTTGTACACAGTCACCAATATATATGCATACGTGTATAAAAACAGTGGTACATATGTCAAGACAATGTGAAATTCTTAAATAAATGTCAAAGCTTTACATCATCTGCTTTACTAAGAATCTGCTGTTTAAATTTGAACAAGCTAATTAGCCCAACATAAAAAAAAATAAAACCAGCAAATGCTAGTTGGTAATCATGAAGAAATGTTTCTTAATTGGATTTACTTTCTCTTAGGAATAAATATAAACAGTTTCAAATGACATTAGGTGTATACATTTTCATGGAGGGATGGTGGTGGGAAGAAGAGAAAGGAAGTTGTTTACAGCTTTATAGTACTCCAGAAAAGTGTGGTCAAATCTACTTTGGAAGATGTTAACTTCATATACTGAAAAAAGAATCTTTCTCACATTAGATCTAGGTATTACATATATTCAGACAAAAACTAAATGCATCAAGGATATATTTTTAGACTCAATTCAAATGTGCTAAAAAAAACTGTATCAAGTCAGATGATGCTGTAGTAAATCTGTATGGCATTGCAAAAGCTCAAGCAACCATTAGTGTGATTAGACAAAAAAAGATTATTATTGTACTATACTCAAGTGATTTTTATTTCCAACTATAAATAATTATTTTTAATAAAACTAGAAATCTGTTAAAACTGAGTAAAATGATACCTGAACAGATTCTATATATATAGAACATGCTTAAATGCTACTGTTTTATAACCAAACCAGTTTACAATGTTCGAATGACTATTCAGTCAAATCTTCAGTTCAATGGACCCAAGATCATAAAAAAAGAGGACTGATTACATACACACTGCTCAACGGGGTACTGGGTATATAACATTTGAGCTTACACCTGACATAAGAGTGATGGAATGGAAGAGATGGGTGTTCTCCGAAAACGCAAATGCACATATTTTGTCGAATGAATCAGACAAGTTTAAATGCTGTACAGTAAATTGGATAATTAATAAATTCTACTTTTGCTTATGTTTTTTTTTAAATCATTGACTGATAATGATATGGCATAATTTTATTATTTTTAAATCATCAAGGCAATGCAAACAATTGAAAGATTTACTTATTTTACTATCCACACAGCAGGAATTGTGATAATTGTTAAAGCTGAACAGTTATGAGTTATGTATATAGAACCAATTGAAAAAGGAATGCATAGTGGAAAATACGAATAGAGAAAAAAAATTTGAACTCATTAAACTAGGGTGCTTAAGAAAGATACTTGATGAAAGATGACAGACCTTTTCCAGTTATGGATATTACCATACTGAGCCCCCAAAACTGATCTACTTACACCAGGAAACTACTACCTAGCAGTTTACTGCACAATTAATGGCTTACAATGTACCTGGGTGTATGTCATTATCAAGGTTTGGTTTAAAAAGGAACACTGATCAGATCTACTTCAGCAAGTGTAGTTATAACTTGCTAAAATGCAGGGAGAATGCCAGTTAAATTATATATCTTTTGTTCACTGGGCTAGATTATTGCTGTACATCTTCATCTAAACTCGTATGTAGAATTTAGTAATGCCCAAAGGTTTATTTTTTAATCTCACACTTTCCCATGGCAATGTTGACAATAATTAATTTAAAGTTGATTGGTTTGCTTTTTAATCGCAAGTTTTAAAAATAAATAAAAGATATTCTTGCAAAGAGGAAAATAACCATCTGTAAATTTTAGGCTAGTCAAGTGTTCACAAAGTACAAAATTGCTGATGTAGAAATAAACACAAACAGGCTACAGCTGCTTGACATTCATCAGTTTTTGTTTTGCTGATGCTAACACCTACACTCAGATAACTCTGACAGGTATGCAATCTTAGATGGCCTCTTGACAATACTACAATTACAATCTTATGTGGATTCTGACAGGTGGGACATCTACACTAGATAAATCTGACAGGTAAAAAGTCATGCGTGGACTCTTGGCAGGTATGACTACAATTTTAAGTCCTCTGACAGGTATGCCAAATAAATACACATGACTGACATAATCTTATGTCCACTTCAAAATATATACTGTCTTTTGTAAACCTGACAAGTGTGACAATACACATGACTCTGACAGATATACAATCTTATGTCCACTCCAATATATAAACTGTCTTTTGTAAACCCTGACAAGTGTGACACTACAATCTTATGTTCACTCTGACAGACCTACTATCTTATGTTCACTCTAATAGGTATACAATAAGATGTTTACTCTAACAGGTACACAATCTTATGCTTACTTTGACTGGTATGACAATAAAATTCACAAGACAGGCAGGTATAAAGAATGGATTTTGACAGGTGTGACAACAACTATCTTATGATGAGTCAATCAGAAGTGTAAAAAAATGCACTCTGAAGACAACTCTGCCATGTGTCAACTATGCTCATCACATATGTCTACTTTCTAGTATTCTACTACACCCCTAGATTGTTTTATTAAAGGATATATTTTCTGCCACAAACAAATAAACCAAGCAAAGTGTACAATCACTGGTGTTCATATTACAATACACTAGGTTAGGCTACATGCATGACTATTTACATACAATGACTGCCTTCTGGAATTAGTTACAGCAAGGCTGGTTCTCACACAATGTGGCATAAATCTTCCACCCATGTTCACCACTATTTAACAACAACAAAAAAAACTGTTTCTCCTGTACAGGAGCATTTTGTAATGGCACTCTTTCACGTTCGTAAAATACAAACTGAAAACAATAGCTCTTGAAGGTTCCTGTTACCTAGGACAAAGTACTGTTTTCAAACAGGGGAAACTGTCAATAAATTTCAGGTGTTTCAAGATTTTACTTTATGGGGGCAACAAGTTATGACTCATAAGGATATCTGAACATTTATACCTAATGGGTATGTTTATTACATATATATAAATAAATAATACTAACACCATACTAGGTATATTTTATCAAGGTGTCGTATATATGAGCACTATAAAACACTCAGGCCTTATTTATATGTCCAAGTGCTTAAGAGCAGCTGCATATAACATATGAGATAAGCAGTCAGAAACGAGCAGTTGAAACAATTTAGCACATTCATGTTTCTTCTCTCTGTGTGTTCCTTAATGCAGTAAAATTTATGTGTTTCTTTTCTCTGTGCTTTTATCCTGCAAAATGTACATTTCTTTTCTCTGTGTTTTTATCCTGCAAAATGTACGTTTCTTTTCTCTGTGTGTTTTTATGCAGAAAAATGTACGCATTATTTCTCTGATTTTTTACTCTGTAAACTGTCATACTCAAGTATCTCTTGCTATTAAGTAATCAAAGATGTTCACACAAGCATCTCTTGTTGTTACATAACCAAAGATGTTTACACAAGCATCTCTTGCTGTTAAGTAACCAAAGATATTTATACAATTATCTCTTCCTGTTAGGTAACCAAAGACGCTTACACAAGTATCTCTTGCTATTATTATTAAGTAACCAAAGATGTTTACACAAGTATCTCTTGCCGCTAAGTAACCAAAGATATTTATACAAGTATAATTTGCTGTTAAATAAACAAAGATGTATACACAATTATCTCTTCCTGTTAGGTAACCAAAGACGCTTACACAAGTATGTCTCATTGTTCAGTAAACAAAGATGTTTACACAAGGTTAGGTAACCAAAGACACTTACACAAGTTATGTCTTGTTGTTCAGTAAACAAAGATGTTTACACAAGTATCTCTTGCTGTTCAGTAACCAAAAATGTTTATACAACTTTACAAGTATCTCTTGCTGTTCAGTAACCAAAAATGCAACTTAAAGCATTTTAAAAAATTTTAATGTTTCCCATTCAGAATACAAAAGTAAAACTTGATTGGAATCTATGTACTTGCAACAGTCAACTGTATGGCATGATTTCAGCAAATGGTAATTTAAATAAGCTGCACAATATATAAGATCTATTTTATAAATGTTTGTTGTACCATAAACAATTGTTGAAGGCTATCCAATATGTAAGGTCAATTTTATAAATGTTTGCTTTCTCATTGCAAAGGTTGGTCAAGTGAACAATCTCCATCAATAATCCGTTACTTAGCTCGGAGTTTACAAATCTGGCACTCATGGTAGAACCTTTGCTCTTTTCACAAAGTATTAAAGCTCAAACTGAATCAAATAGGCATTCGCGTGTAAAATATTCTTCCCTACCATACATCTAGTAGACAATGCATTGCGTCTAATTTATTTCCCCATCATATATATTATATATTAAATATATTTACATCTAATTTTCTTCCCCATCATATATATATATATTAAATACATTACATCTAATTTTCTTTCCCAATGAAGATTCCAGAGTAGCAGGCTCAACCCCAGGAAAAAAAAACAGAAATAAACAAAAATATTAAGGATGATCACTTGAGAAAAACATGTCAACTGTGACAGACTTGACAGTGATGATGAGGAGGAACAAAGATGACTTCAGGACCTTGAAGATGGAGTATTGAAGGATCAGGATCATTGGGAGCAAGAATATACTTAGTATATATTACATCTAATTTTCTTCCCCATAATATATATTTAGTATATTACAATCCATCTAATTTTCTTTCCCATATATATTTAGTATATATTACATCTAATTTTCTTCTCCATCACATATCTACTATATATTACATTACATCTAATTACATAAGTGCTTTGAGCTTATGATCAAACAAATCCTAAGTCATATACACTATGTTTAAAAAATCTATGAATTAACAGATCTGTGGATTTCACTAATCTCCATTATAATACATCAGTAGGGTGTGGTATTTTACTAATTTTTGATTTAACACACCAATAGGATGTGGGGTTTTACTACTTTTCGATTTAACATCAGAAGAATGTTGAATTTAACTAATTTTCGATTTAACACATCAGTGAGGTTTCATTAATCTCCATCTTGCCCCAGTCTGCATTCCGTACGAATTGATCAACAACATAAAATGGGGAGAAAGCATTTTCAAATGACAGGTTTATATGAATGTTTATCATAAACGATAAACACTGATAACGCACATTACCATCACTAAACAATCGGTTTAAAATTAAATACGATTGTATACAATGCTTAACTACGGTTACTGAGAGCAGACCTCTGGGCACTGCTTAATGGAGCAAACATAAATTTGGGGATTTAGAGGGGAGACCACTAGGTATTGGAAAACTACGGATACAATCAAACACCGTACCGAGGTGGCTAGTCTGCAAGGAAAAAAGCCCGCTTATCAATGGGCTGAGTCAGATGTTTCGTCAGGCCCAGTGAGAACACCGTTTACTCATCATACACAAAGATACGCCAAGATGATAATGACATCATGTCAGCAGAGAACGGCAACACACTCTGCTATCTCTCAACGCCCCAAAATCTTCAAGGCAAAGGGGTTAAAGGGCACAGATCTGTTATATCGACACACCTACGAGTCACGCTCAAAGAAAGCAAACATTCCACTGGATGTAAATTTTGGGTACAGAGGTTGGCATCTTGACTCGCGCCACCTAGAGGTATTCTTTAGTCAAAAAGCAGGCTGCTAAAGTGACGCTTGTAGTCAAGCCAGCAAGATGGGACATAGAGTCTGCAGTCACTTGATAAAACATACAGAAGTAACGCTTGTAGTCAAGCCAGCAAGATGGGACTTAGTGTCTGCAGTCACTTGATAAAACATACAGAAGTAACGCTTGTAGTCAAGCCAGCATGATGGGGCATAGTGTCTGCAGTCACTTGATAAAACATACAGAAATGACGCTTGTAGTCAAGCCAGCAAGATGGGACTTAGTGTCTGCAGTCACTTGATAAAACATACAGAAGTAACGCTTGTAGTCAAGCCAGCATGATGGGGCATAGTGTCTGCAGTCACTTGATAAAACATACAGAAGTAACGCTTGTAGTCAAGCCGGCATGATGGGGCATAGTGTCTGCAGTCACTTGATATAACATACAGAAGTGACGCTTGTAGTCAAGCCAGCAAGATGGGGCACAGTGTCTGCAGTCACTTGATAAAACATACAGAAGGCAACGATTTCGATGCGGCAGTGTTCCCACCCATTTTCCTAGCTCATAGGTGGTAATGCTAATGTCCGTTGGATTACAAAGCAGAGGTTGTAAAACTTGTAGGATTATATTTATAGATCGCTTAGCTTTTTGGAATGAGAAATAATATACATCGCAGAGCAAAGTCGGCGCAATATTCACAATAATAATTTATATTTGCACCCATTCTTAAGTGAGCTTTTTAAACGCTTACAACCAGAGCCACTGGACGCAGCAATCGTGAGCTGGTATGAGGACAACTCCGATGTCAAAGGCTAGACTTGACCTCACGACCTTCTGCACGCCCTGGAGGCTGGTGCCTTTATCTGACAGCCACCAAGCTCCCAACGTTATCGCGCATCAGAATGATAAGAAAAAGTAAAAAAGAACAAAGAACATTTATCGCTAAAATGGTAAATAAACAAACGCCTACACTGTGATTAGTAAGTCTCAACTTTGAATACAGTGTACATCAACGTCATCTTGCGGTAGGGTTCTCTTTAAATTTCTGAAAATAGTTTTACAGTGTCAACATAATCATTCTTACTATAGTAGGAAGCACTTCAAGCACGCGAAACCAAGTGCCTTAATCCTTGCTATAGTGAACACGTAATAGCGTTGACGTCATTGCAATATTTATACATCTGAAAGAGGCATGCACTTCAAGATTACTACACCAGGCATTTTGACCCCATTGCACACTGAACGCGTAATAGTGATTCGTTATGTTATATTCTAAACTGTGAAATAGGTTAGTACTTCAAGCACTCTAAATCAGACAGCTTAATCCCGTCTGTAGCGAACGTGTACCTGGGTTGACGTCAGGTCCTTATTTATAATTGAAATAGGCTTGAGCTTCGGGTAAAATAAAAGACTCCATAACTCTCTCAGATTCTTGCTTCAAGTACATAAAAAAAACCCACCACCACAGTATCTTGATTTTTCAGGGACGACTTTCTGAGCAAAAACCGTCTTAAATCAGAAGTAGTGTGTATGAAGTAAGCTCAGTAATACGTCAGTGGGTGTGCTGTTATGAATAAGTGCGCACACCAGACCGTATACATTTTAATAATCCAATCACGACCTTCAAACGTTTCAATCACTGTAACCCTTTCCCTCTAAGAACAAACAATAACCTAAGCATCCTAGTTTTAAAATAGTATTAATAATAATTAATATGGTATCTACATTTCAATCACTGTAACCCTTTCCCTCTAACAATAACCTAAGCATCCTAGTATGAAATAGCATTAATAATATGGTGTTCGCAGGCGCGCATTTACAAAAGAGTATGAGTGAAGAAAGTGTGCAAATTACACAAGTGCCTACAAATATGAATGTTCCATCGCTGACCCAGCTATATTTCAACCACTTTACCCTCCCTCTCTCATTACCCTGTCTAGTAAATTATTCTTAAAACAAATCGCCATTATGTTTAAGGACTACAATCCTGCCAGCTTAAAGTAAAAACCAACCTGATTAGCATTATTTTTGTGTGGCTTGCCAGTTCAACAGTGCAAGCAAAGAGATCCTTGTTATTTTGTTCTTACACGTGTCTCCTTAAGACCAGAACAAGCTTTCACACAAGTGAAGTATCTTAGACTAAACTGATTTTTTTTTTTAAATCTTGAAATGTTCCACAACTCTCTCTCACTTTGCTCTCTCTTGTATTCAACTTGCTGCCATCGCTTTCCAGCTCACAAACAGTCAGATGTAATAAACTGCTGTCAAGTTTTTTGCTCCCTGACCCCAAACTATTACAGATCCAAGCATACACCCCTTCAGAAATTTCTCCTTTCTAACGCCGCGCCGTTGACAGAATGTTCACAGCCTTCGTTTCAAGTGGAAATGGGTGGAAGAAAACAGTGACACAGTTGGTGGCGTGAAGAGTGAAAGTGGCATGGACGAAAATGAAAAACGAGATAAGTCTTGAGAGGAAGAGAGTTGTGAGACCCGGATGACGAAGTCTTGAGACGACATGCAGGATCATCTGTGCCAGAAATCGTGGTGTGGACAGTTACGAGTGGCTGGGACCATATACTAACTAAAAGAACCCAAGCATTAATGCGCGCGCTTTTTTATTTCTTTTGTGCGCGGATGCGCGTGATTGTTTGTATCAATAGAAAAAGAGAGAGATGCGATGTGGTGAGTTGTAATGTGGTGTGGATAGTTACGAAGTGGCTGAGACCAGATGCTAAAAGAACCCAACCGTTAATGTGTGCGTGTGTGGTTTTTTGTGTGTGTGTGTGTGCGTTGATGTGCGTGATTGCTTGCATCAATAGAGAAAGAGAGAGATGTGATGTGGTGAGGTGGTGCGATGTGACGATGTAAGGTGGTGCGATGTGATGTGATGTGGTGTAATGAGATGTGATGTGGTGTGATGAGATGTAGTGAGATGTGATGTGAAAGGAAAGACGGCCAGGATTTAAAAAAAAAATGAGTTAAGATGAAGAGGTTTGTTATTAAAAAAGGACCAGTAGAGGAAAATAATGTGATGAGGATGGACTGAAAGGAAAGGAAAATGAAACTACAACAACAAAACCAACAAAAATGATGCGCAACTGCAGACAGGACAACTCCAAGTTCTACGATAAACCTTGATAACTCTCCATCATGGAATGCGGAACAAAGATAATTAGATAGCCCTCAGCCCTCAAGAGTCAGCGAATTTGATGCAAAGTTCCTAGTATCCTCGCTGGCTACTGTTACCTCGACCACACGCAGTCGTGTGCACCGTACTTCAGCGTTGTGTATTACTACCAATCAAGTGAGCACCGTACTTCAGCGTTGTGTATTACTACCAATCAAGTGTACACCGTACTTCAGCGTTGTGTATTACTACCAATCAAGTGAGCACCGTACTTCAGCGTTGTGTATTACTACCAATCAAGTGAGCACCGTACTTCAGCGTTGTGTATTACTACCAATCAAGTAAGCACCGTACTTCAGCGTTGTGTATTACTACCAATCAAGTGAGCACCGTACTTCAGCGTTGTGTATTACTACCAATCAAGTGAGCACCGTACTTCAGCGTTGTATATTACTACCAATGAAGTGAGCACCGTACTTCAGCGTTGTGTATTACTACCAATCAAGTGAGCACCGTACTTCAGCGTTGTGTATTACTACCAATCAAGTGTACACCGTACTTCAGCGTTGTGTATTACTACCAATCAAGTGAGCACCGTACTTCAGCGTTGTGTATTACTACCAATCAAGTGAGCACCGTACTTCAGCGTTGTGTATTACTACCAATCAAGTGAGCACCGTACTTCAGCGTTGTGTATTACTACCAATCAAGTGAGCACCGTACTTCAGCGTTGTGTATTACTACCAATCAAGTGAGCACCGTACTTCAGCGTTGTGTATTACTACCAATCAAGTGAGCACCGTACTTCAGCGTTGTGTATTACTACCAATCAAGTGAGCACCGTACTTCAGCGTTGTGTATTACTACCAATCAAGTGAGCACCGTACTTCAGCGTTGTGTATTACTACCAATCAAGTGTGCACCGTACTTCAGCGTTGTGTATTACTACCAATCAAGTGTGCACCGTACTTCAGCGTTGTGTATTACTACCAATCAAGTGTGCACCGTACTTCAGCGTTGTGTATTACTACCAATCAAGTGAGCACCGTACTTCAGCGTTGCGTATTTCTACCAATCAACTAAGTCAACAAACGTCATAGAAACAATGGCTGGCTAAGCAATCAATACATCATTCTACATTTCTGAAATTATCCTCACGGAACAATATGAACTGATGTCCCTTGAAATTAAACAAAAATAAAAACAAACAATAAGTGTGCATTATATAGACTGCCACCCTGACAAGATATGAACACCCCCACCCTCCGGCTGTTGCTTCGGATGTACACGCGAATACTGAATGGGTATTTCCAACTACAAAAGAGTGCTGACAAATGTTTTAGAAAACGTCATTCGATCTTTTGTCACACAGTTCACGAAATCCACGGACGCTAAAAGTATACCAGCTGAAATACATCTATCAATCAAATCATCGAGATATGGGCCAGCTTCTGTTCCTGTATATCTTTTTAGGCAGGACTGTATACATACATTCCAGTCTGGACTTTTCTATTAATAAGTTTGCTCGACAGTGTACAGCTCACTCTGGTCCTATTTTATTGCAAACTGCTATTTTCGCTTCCAAAGGTATGACCTAGTTTGTTAAGATTGCATTCTCAATTGCAAACTCTATTCATAGAGATACATTCAAGTTTATATTCATTAAAAAAAAAATACGGGGGAAAAAACCTCTCAAAACAAACAACATTAGAACAAATGAATATAAATAAAAGTACAAGTAAACAGAATGAATTTATGCTTAGAACTTAATACATGCAAGGTTTTGAACCAAACACGTGCTTTACTGGCTGGTTATGAATCAAATCAACGCCATGAAAGAAATGTATGTGCACAAATATTTTATGCAAAAGTACACACACTTTCCAACACAAACAAGGCCCAGATATTTTATGCAAAAGTACACATTTTCCAACACAAACAAGACCCAGATATTTAAGATAAATTACTTGTGAGAAAATCTTATGACAAACTGATGTTTCCAGTCACTAATGAACAATCAATAACTCATACAGTTATTTCCAGTCAGAAATGTACGTGATAACTCGCACATATATTTCCAGTCGCTAACGAATCTGATGACTCACACATATTTTAGTTACTAATGAATTTGGTGATTCAACAGATATTTCCCGTCACTAACTAATCTGGTGACTCACCTATTCCAGTCCCCAACGAATCTGGTGACACACATTTTCCAGTCATTAAAGAATCTGTTGATTCACACAGATATTTCCCGACACTAACGAATCTGGTGACTCACACATATTTCCCTTCCCTAACGAATTTAATCACTCATACACATTAACAGTCATTAAAGAATCTGGTGATTCACACAGATATATCCTGTCACTAACGAATCTGGTGATACATTTTCTAGTGACTAACGAATCTGGTGACTCAGCAGATATTTCCAGTCACTAACGAATCTGGTGACTCACAGAGGCGTGTCCAATAACGAAGGAACCTGAAGGCACACGTAGAAAATTCCAGTTGTTAAATGAATCTGATGAAAAACTAAGTTTTTCTAAGTCACTCGCATATGTATTTCCGAGTCACGAACAATTCTGGTGATGCGTAGATCTTTGGAATCAGCCATGAATCCCTTGATGCACGTAGATCTTTAAATTAATGTCTATGCTTATACTAGTTATAGCTATTTTCAACTAGATATAAATTTGGAAATGCCCCAGACTAAGCTATCATCCTGTCATATAAAGTTAAATTCTCATTAAATAGACCATATTTTCAAGAAGATGTAAAAATAGACTCGATATAATTAACTAGTGCCAACCATAAGGCAGGTTTTGTGAAAAAGGGAGAGAGAGGAAGTATGTAGGGAGAGACCGAGAAAGAAATGGACGGAGGAAAGAAAAATGTAGAGGAAAGACTTAAAGAAAGAAAAAGAGCGGGAAAGGAGTACATGATGCGTGTTAAAACAAATCCTGTAAATGTGTTTTATGTAATCGCGATTACAAACGTCTATGTTTTATATGACAACATGCCCTAATTTTGGGTGATATATATTAGTGTATGTATATATATATAATTTTCTATGAACTTCAGTTTACTAAAGTCACTTTCACACGGCTGCATGACGATCTAGCTAAAAATAACACCTTTGTACGGTCTGGTAAAGAATCTGTGTTAAGTTTATTACATTTTAATATAATGATATCTATAAAATACTGAAAATAGACTGAATTCCATAACTTGTGATCTATTTTTAACAGTGGCAAACTTTGTTAAAGTATCCACTTCCCTTGTCTGACAATTTAAGTGATAGGTTCGTAAACGTTAGAATTTTTGCAATGAGGCGCCTGTGGGTAATAGTCATGCTCTGATGGTTTTGTCTGTTTCACTAACTGTGCACTATGAACTAATGAAGCTATGAGAGTTCAAAGTCTGTGTAGATGTGTGTGAACCTTAACCGATTAAAATCAGAAGCTGCTTGCTCTGTTTAGGTATCTATTTCATTAGCCGTAATGGAATTACACAACTGCAAACTCTGTGCATGGACTTAAAAAAAAAATCTTTTGGAGTCCATTTAAATCATGAAAATACAAACACTGTATAATGTCAATTTCTACGTATAACTACGCAAGCCATCAAAGTACTAAGACTATAAAGTTGTCTATTTCATTAGCCAAAATGTAACTATGGATGGGTGCATTAAACTGAAGCCATAAACTATAGATATTCTAACAGTCCATACATATTTAAAGCCTGAGTGTATACACTGCAAAAGATGGTCTATTCCATTAGCCATATAAATCAGTCAGATTGCAAACTCTGTATAGGTATTTGCATGTTACACTGTATTATAAAGTCATCAAAGTGCAAACTCTATTAAGGTATATATCTATTTCATTAACCATATATGAACACTGTATATGTATTTATTTGAATATAAAACTATCAGTATAAACTCTGTGTACGGATTTACTTGTTAATGTTATATAATCTATCAAAGTAACCATTTGAAAACTCTGCATGGGTATTGACTAGTTATCATAAGAAGATATCAATTTATCATTTTCAGAATACAAACTCTGTAAAGGGGTCTATTGAAGACATCAGAATACAAACTCTGTAAAGGAGTCTAATGACTAGTTATATGAAGATATCAGAATACAAACTCTGTAAAGGGGTCTATTGAAGACATCAGAATACAAGCTCTGTAAAGGGGTCTATTGAAGACATCAGAATACAAGCTCTGTAGAGGGGTCTATTGAAGACATCAGAATAGTAACTCAGTTAAGGGGTATAAGTCGAATAAAAACATGGAACTGAAATCTTCGTGTACAGATCTCGAAAGTGAGTTTCGAACAGATCTTTCACAAACTACAACGGTTCCGGTGAATAATAAAACATCTGTCACTTGTCCCCATGACAGAAGATTTAACGTCTGAGAAAAGACCATGTTCTGCCATCTGCCACTCGCTCAATATCTCAGGATGACACATACGTTAAGCACCATGAAGAAGCCATGGAATAAATAAAAGAAATATATCACTTTTATAAACAAAACTAGAAAGAGAGATTTGGGCGGGGGGAACCCCCATCCTTACTTTGATATAAACGGAAATAATGTCGAACCATCTATACAACAATACAATCATTTATGCATATATTCATTCAGCAGATTTTGTGTTCGTGTGAGTGAACTGTGCTAACGTGCTGATTATATTCCTTTTAAAACACTTGATCGTAAGTGTCCTAGGCTTTATTCGTTATTTCTTATCAGCATTGCACAATCTTAGAATAGTTTTACTCATGACTGACTATAATCTTTACAGTAATCTTAATTATGTTTGCTTATAGTTATATAATCTTTAATCTTAATTATGATGACTTGTAAAATCGTACAGTAATCTTAATTATGATTGTTTGTATCATCTTTATAAAATCTTAATTATGGTAGCTTGTATAATCTTTATAAAATCATAATTATGATGGCTTGTAAAATCGTACAGTAATCTTACTCATGGCTAATTTGCAAATTTCCAAAGGCGTGGGTTCATTTTAACTGAAATCACAGAAAATAAACCTTTTTAACCAAAAGAAATCAACTATATATTGTACATATATACCCAGAGACGGTGAGAAAGAGAGATTAAAGAAAGTGTATGAAAGTGTGATGGTGAGGAAGAGAGAGGAGTAGGGAAGGGAGAGGAAGCAAAATCAGACAAAGTGCAAGAGAGACGAGCTGCGTGTGCGTGCTTGCGCGTGTCGAGAAAGCACGCAGTAGCAGCAGCACCAGAGTGTGCAGTAATACATAAATCAGTTAAAACCGTAACCTAAAGCCTGTCGTAAGGCCTTCTAACTTGTGACTGTTCATCGACATTGACACTACACACTCCACGACACAGGAACATGAAGCCTACTAAAACAACTCGCGTGTATTTTAAAATTATTTTTCCTAAGTTCACGGCTTTCTGTTTGTCATTTAAACTTAAGTGTACTCGAGAAATAACAGCATAAGGCTTCTATAACACTCACACAAACTTGTGAGAACTTCATAAAATGGATATCGCATACATGTTAGCAAAATTTAAGAAAACGAAAACCAAACGAAGTCCGCAACAACCCTCTTTCTCAATGGATACCATCTCCAAAAGGTCTTTTATTATTTCCTCCCTGCTAGCTAGCCAGAATTGTAAAGACGATAAATTTTTTGCTTTCAGAGTTTTACAAGACACTCCGTGAAAGATTAATTACTCATGTTAATGTTTCCTTCACCGAGCACAATGATTCACCTGAATATTGTTAATTAGGCCGGTCCGCGCGGTCCTGTTAAAAAATTACAGACACAAAAATGTCGAAATACCTAGTATTTTAAAAGTAAATGTCGCATTTAAACTATTTTAAAATCGTACGTCAAAAATCGTACCATCTTAAACGAAATGCTATTAAACTAAGACATCAAGTATATTGTATGAGGAGACAGATAAGAAAGGGGAAATTGAGAGAGAGAGAGCGGACGAGTTTCAAATTAGGCGTTTTGATTTACAGAGTACATTCTGGTATAAGCCTAATCATTTTTGTAACCGATTATTAAAATACTTAATTATATAACCCACTTTACCGCTGTTTTTCGTTCGCGTGAATGTTTATTGAACAAGGGCGCTTTCTCTAACTGAAAGAAGGAAAACGTGTTACTGTATGGGTGTTTGTGTGTCAATAAGTAGATCAGTAATGTGTGTAAAAATGCGCTTGTGGTGTGCTCGTGCATTTGGAGACTTGAGTGACAAAGAAAACTAAATGTTTAAATCTGATTTTAAAATACACCACGCGTGAGTGAAATATGACGAGCAATAAAGGGTGGTGGGGGTGGGGGAGCGGGGCAACAAGAGCGATAGTCATTTCACTAACATACCTTTTCCTTTCCATTTTCTTGCACAACTGGTGTCTGTTCTTTGAGCAAGGGCACTTTGTTTTTCCCTTTCCTGGACTTTTTCTTCTTTTTGCGTGGGGAACAGCAGCTAAACATGACTGGGAAGGGGAATAGGGGTCAAGGACAGACTGACTCACATAGTGTACATCCACGCGCCGTGTATCCAACGTGACAACACTAGGTTAAGTAAGGCACTTCCTTTCTGGCTAAGGCACCGCGGACACAATATGCTTTCCCGATGTTATATCTATCCTTAGCACTAAAACTCCCTCGTCTGTTTGTTCGATCTGCCAGAGAGGCAGCAGTAAACCCGTTCACCTTCTTTCGGTCCTTGGCGGACACAAGTTAACGACGAAATCTGATATCAGCGAAAATGCGACGAAACTACGAAAAGTAGCCTTCTCTTCCGAAAAATAAACAGCAAACAAACAACAGCAAGAGTTCCACGAAAATACTGTTTTCAGGTGTGTGGCATCCGTCATCTCTCAGCCTTCAGCTCCAGCTCGTGACTCGGTAGAGGTTTGTGCGACGTGACCGAGCCCGGCCGAGGACCGTAGGAAAGACGAAAAAAGTCGAGTCGCGTAGTATGAATGCTTGCGTGTTCTCTCTCTATACGGGCCATACCAGTGACTCGCCTTGGCCTCTAGGCGTACGCGTCAGTAACGACCAGAACTGATAATCTCTTTTGTCTGTGCCAGTCAGTCGCCACCCACTCAGATACACTACTAGTACTACCATGTGACACGCTTCACTCAAGTTAGCCAACCAGACAATCTACTCAAGGACAGAAATTCGCAATTGGACACACGATCCGTTACACACGTGTTCAAGCGGAGAGAAGGAGAGAAAAACACTACACCTATACCAGCTGCGCGCAGGAGACAAATTTCTCCACATCCAAGACAAAACAGTCACAGGCACGCTGAACGCAACGGGGAATAAAATCTGTTGGGCCTACACCTGAGTTAAACTCAGTTGAAATAAAGTCTCCCTGGTTCTCCATTACGAAACTGCAATGCTCCATACAAACACACACATACACAGAGGCACGTGCACGCATGTTCACTCAGAGAAATCACGCAAGTGTGTTGAGCAAGGAGCCTACTGCACAGTCTACATGTCATATGATTTTAACAAATGTGTTCCAAAGTTCAAAGTTCAACACTTTCCGTCTTCCAACATTAGCAGGCCGTCACTGTGCAGAGAGTCAGCTACAAGTCTGGGAGCAGCACAACAGTGTTTTTTTTTTTTATTTGTTTCTGTTTGTCAGCATTTGAATTTTTTTTATTTGTATTGGTTGACTATTATTTTGTGTGTGTGTGTGTGTGTGTGTGTGTTTGTGTGTGTGTGTGTGTGTGTGTATTCGTCGATCCCAACCCCAGTGCTGCTCACTTGGTCTCGATTTAATAAAAGCATATGATCACAAATATTTCATGTCTTGAGCTCAAAACACTCACACGATACAACTGCTCATTTGTCTCAAGCCAGCAAAACTCACAGATGTACACAATATAACAACTGCTCATTTGTCTCTAGCCAACAAAGTCACAGATATACATACACGAGGCAGCAGCTCATAATTTGTCTCGATTAACAAAGCTCACCGACAGACAAGACAACAAGCGCTCATTTGTTTTAAGATAATTAAATTTACCACAACACGAACTAACACAACGCTCGACATGGATAGAAAAAGATGTAGTTCACTGGACAAAGTACCGGTACACAATAAAACAAAACAAGAATTGCTCAATTGTCTAAGGAACACACAAGCACAGACGATAGAGACATTGTTCACCTGCCCTAAGTAACAAAAAGCAAACTATACACACACTACAGCTTGACTGCAACGTCTGTCGATATGTCTGTCTGCCCGTGCATGCTTCGATTGAAACCGTTTGCCATTTTTCCAAAAGTCCGATCCGCCTGAACTGAAACGCTGTCAACGAGTTCTGCCAACGTTCGGATCAATCAAAAAGCGATGGTGCTGCTGCAGCCACAAAGGTCCAGGCCCTAGTTCTGCGTCAAGAAGTGCCCTAGCTTCTGGGATGCGCGAGGAATTAACACAAAGACAATAACTACAGACGGATGATCGTAAGGACAGCTGTACTTGTGGTGAAAGATGTTATGTTGGAATGAGGTGGATGATCGTAAGGACAGTTGTACTTGTGGTGAAAGATGTTATGTTGGAATGAGGTGAACGAACGTATCAGCAAACAGAAGAAATATAGTGGCAAAGTGAAGAATGGATAACTATAGATCTCCAGGGCAACCAAAAGCAGTAGCATCAGGTTTTTTAAACAAAACGCACACACAGACACAAAACCTCTCGCCCCCACAAACAAATAAAATAAATAAATTAAAAAAAATAAAATAAAAATACTGAAGTAGCAGTGACGGTGGAAACCCGATCTTTGTGCTATTCTGCTTCACAACATAAAACCAAGCGTACTATGTAGATGATAACGTAGCAAATGTCTAAACTAAAGAAAGATTAAAATGTCCCCTTGGTCAGAAATGTCCTGTTTTCCACTTCAACTTTTGTCATAAAGGCAAGACAAATAACACAGATAATTTCAAACGACAAAACAAGTACTCGGGGTAAGCTGCCAGTGATCAATATTCCTCCCCACCCCCCATTTCTTACAATAAATGATAAGTGTGATATGTATGTTTTAGTGGACGGAGTGGTGGAGCGGGTCGGGGTGCAGCTGTCGCCAGAAAGGCGGAAATATTCAACATTGTGTATACGTTTCTGGCTTCTAAGGTAATATGGAGAGCTCAAATAGTACCCAATAGCCTTTTAAAAAAAAATCATCACGGAGCCTATCAGTATTTGAGACTCCCTGTGTCTAATTACGAAAAAAGTATTCATAATCTACAGAAGGCTATTTTTAAAATAATGCTTGTGTGTGAAAAAATAATCTTTCAATCTAAAGCTTTTATCCAGTGTTGTATAAGTGTGTGTGTGTGTGTGTGTGTGTGTGTGTATCTTGGTCCTACATAAAACAAAATATACCCACGTAATGTTTCCTAATGGAGCTTATCTACATTTGAGTGTAACCAACAATCAGGTAAAGATCTACTGGTGTGGTTATCTGTGGTTTACGTGCGGTCAGGTGTTATAACAAATGGATTGGTTTATGTATTCTTTTGTTCGCTTCCAACTTCCCGTGATTTCGCGAACGGTCCTTATATTTACGTGATTTCGCGAACGGTCCTTATATTTACGTGATTTAGCGAACGGTCCTTATATTTACATGATTTCGTGAACGGTCCTTATATTTACGTGATTTAGCGAACGGTCCTTATATTTACCTATGAGCTTTTTACGTGTGACCAACTATCTACTGATGTACTCTTGAATTTTTCACAGAAGTGATTATATACGATTTTGCCTACGAGCTTCTTACGTGTGACCAACTATCTACTGATGTACTCTTGAATTTTTCACAGAAGTGATTATATACGATTTTTCCTACGAGCTTCTTACGTGTGACCAACTATCTACTGATGTACTCTTGTATTTTCCACAGAAGTGATTATATACGATTTTGCCCCATTATCAAACGATGTGCCTCTGACAATAAACATGTCATTTGTGTTATGTCCTTTTTTTCATACATACTTTCTTTTTTTTCTTTTCTTTTTTTATTGTAAAGGCGAATTACTTAGTCTACGAAGCACGACTCTATTGCTTTACAGATATCTTTCACCAAGAAATAGTGTTGGGTTAATGAGAGAGACAAAGAACAGATTCGCCCCGTAAGAGAGAAAGGACGTGGTGTAGTTGTTCCTATACGCAAGCAGGGTCAAGGTGATTCGTATAACCAATGATTTTATTGTAAACACCTTGAAACAGACGTCGACCGGATGGCGAAGCAGACGTAATTCTTCCTGCGTTTGTGACGCAAAGCGCATCTGGGTATGAAAGGGGTATGTCGGGAATAAAATCGGCAACGCACAATCAAGGCTGTTTTCAAGACGCAAGACGAATATTAAACTGAAGGGTAAGTGTTCAGTAATTCACCGAATGAATGATGAAAAAATAAATAAATAAAATGGTTTTGCTATTATCGCAAACCAAATCTCTCCAGCCGTTTACATGTCTGCACAGGCAGACATTATAATGACTGAAAACGCTCTGCAATCAGTAGTCTATTTCGGTCATTATAATTGACATTGCTCTGCAATCAGTAGTCTATTTCGGTCATTATAATTGACAGCGCTCTGCAATCAGTAGTCTATTTCGGTCATTATAATTGACATTGCTCTGCAATCAGTAGTCTATTTCGGTCAATATAACTGACAGCGCTCTGCGTTCAGAAGTCTATTTCGGTCAATATAACTGACAGCGCACTGCGTTCAGAAGTCTATTTCGGTCAATATAACTGACAGCGCTCTGCGTTCAGAAGTCTATTTAGTTCACTGAGTGCACGAACACAGAGCTGACTAAAAACAAGCAGTCATCGCATTTAACCGTCTTTGTCACCTGAAATCCAACACGCTGACCCCTCCGTGACATCTTGAGCCACGTTAATTTGCTCCCTGAAATTACCCGGGTGTGTAAGAGAGGACAATGCTCGCTCTTTGTACAAAACTGGCCGGATACTAACAATGGTGGTGTCCTATTCCAACCCTCATGCTACACCCGTATGCCTTCTTCCGACTTTTATACTAAGAATTGACGTCAGATAAGGACAATTCAATACTTAAAAACACTTTTAAAAAAATTCAGAGCCAAAATATTATTTCAAAAGAAAAATAATACTTTTCTAATCCAACACAAGAACTATTGCTGAGAAAATTCCTACACTTGTTAATATTAATAATGATCTTTATAGCATCAGATTTAAAATATAGATCTTTCGTGGACCAATTACACAATCACCCCGGAAAGGTAGATAGATGATAATTAATAAATAACAGCTTTACACGATCAATGATTTTAAGTTCTACCAAAGTTTGCCATGCATAGCGCCATGGGTAAATTGTAGTCTGAACATCCTCCCTATCTCATACCCATCTTTTCCACCCGTTAATACTATCTATCACCAAGCTCAGGCTTTGAAACAAAACTGCGCTCGCAAAAAAAGTGAATTTCTTTTAACGACCAAATGGGGGTAAAGTTTTCGATAAATATCTATTCACATTCCTCAATGACAACATTCCAGCAGCTCACCTCAAACAACCAGTCTGGATTTACTGCGAGTTATAAACGGTTATGCTGCAAATATTATGCACAAAGTTAAGAACGTCTTGAGTTTGACATGGTGAACTGAATGGACCTTTACTTTACAGTGATTCGACTGGATTTCCCTGAAAATATATAGAGGTGTTTATCCTACAGAAATGGGTCAAATGGACTTCACTTATTCGCACATAATGACAGGAATATCTTTACAATCAAAGCAGCTGGTTCAAGTGGATATTATTGATTACACAATCTGCCGAATGGATATCACTTATCATACATGTTAAACCATACGGACTTCGTTTAATCATCAAGGAAGTCGTTAACGATATTATCATTAGTACGGACACTTTCTGGTTACTCCTTTTATAATTAAAAAAATATGTAAACAAACTAGAAACGCAATTCTTGATGCACAGATTAAAATTATTTTGTTGTTAACTGTACGGGCACAAATAAGCATAGCCATGATTTTCAACCCTCAAGTTTTGCATTACCATTCCCCAGTCTGCGCGAAACAAGTGGTTTAATTTTAGAAAGAGTGTGTTGATGGAAAATTAAAAAACTGTCACTGTCCAGAAAATGGTGAGCTGCTGGATCCATTGTATGTTTAGTCTACATGTACTAGTTAAAGAAACGCCTAAATCACTACAACATAAATAGCAAGAGGCCATGTATAATTATATTAATTAGTCTACATGTACTAGTTAAAGAAATGCCTAAATCACTACAACATAAATAGCAAGAGGCCATGTATAATTATATTAATTAGTCTACATGTACTAGTTAAAGAAACGCCTAAATCACTACAACATAAATAGCAAGAGGCCATGTATAATTATATTAATTAGTCTACATGTACTTTAGTTAAAGAAACGCCTAAATAACTACAACATAAATAGCAAGAGGCCATGTATAATTATATTAATTACCATGGGTCCGTACTGAAATAATCAACAACGGTTAAGTGGATCACGGATGTCCTCAAATGAAGGAGTCAATAGACAGACCTTGATATATTTTTAAGCACCCAGAGCTGTCGTGAACAACCAGGTCAGACATACTCTGAAACTATAACAATGTCTGACATTTTATCATTACTGAGCGTATTTAACTTTGTAACAATTTCTAATGACTATTATCGTTACAGCACACTTACTCTGTAACAGTTTTAATTTTACAATGTATTTGTGACAGATCTGGGCACCCTTCACTCATTATGGTTACTTTTTTATGAATTAACAACACATAATTAATTACAAGTGATGGAGAATTTATAGTATTAATAATTCTCCCATAAGATCAACCTGTCTCTCACTTGGCAGGGTGTCGTAAACTCTACTCTTTACACAATAATAAGATAGACGTTTGACTGTCGCACAATGCTTTCTGTAGGTGAAAACTTCTTACCAAAGGAGTAATAAAAGTCCATCTTTTATTTATATTTAACAAGTCCCCATCCACCCACTATTACTCCAACATAAGTTTTAACATATGTACAAGAAGGTAATAAATTTAACAATAAATTAATTAAATCAACAATCAAATATAAAATAGATGGATATAATCAAAGGAGTGTTGACATTTACATCACTTCACAACAATGTTTGATTTGCAGTTTCAGAGATAATTATAGTTAATGCACATAACCTTTCCAAAAATGGCAGTTGTTTGCCAGCACGTTCACAAGTCACTGTCTTTCTTATTTAGGTGACGGTCCAACGTACTCTTTCTAGGCACATTACGCAACTGTTCCAGAATCACAAAGCACTCCATGGAGAATCATCCAGAACTAAGCATGCGCTATCAAAGCATATCACATAGAATGTTCTAGAATCTTTGTGTGCATAAATCAAGCTAACATCAAGGAATGTTAAAAAAAAAGTCTCTGTAAATTCTTGAGACCAAACTCAAGTGTATTGGCTCTTGAACAGAATTCACAGGAATCAAATTATGGCAACACGTTACTGATAAGATGATAACATTGGATGCACACAACAACATGATCCAGTAGAGTACAGTAGTTATTACAGTCTGAAGTGGATCAAAAGCATCAGAGAAAAAAATGCATGCTTCTCTCTGCAAAAATCAAATTAAGGCAGCGCTAAATTTCAGGCATATTTCATCTCTAAACTCCTTTCTCTCTCACACACATTCTCAACTTACAAGTCCTGCAACAATATTCATTAGCCGATACACAAGCAGCAAACGAAATATAGCATTGATCAAAATCATACAACACTAACAACACTTCGAAAAGCGATTATAAGCAGGAATTCTGCTATAGACAAAAAAATAAAGACTTTCCTATTAATAATAGCAATATGTTTGTACTGCTCCACCCCTCCTCCCTCCACCTCCCCAGGGGCATTGAACTTCTTCAATTTCTCTCATTACTATGAAAATGGATTCCAGCTTTACATTTAAAAACAAAACCAAAAAAATATAAATGTGACATACAGATAGATAACCAACTATTCCAAACAGGAACTATGAATGTCAGAGTTAAGTGTTTTGCTCTAAAGCGATCGCTACAAATTAGTCAGTGTGAGGCGTCTGTTCATGGCGCATGTTCCAAGCACCCTGAGACATGGGCGTTTTAGATCTGTGACGGGGATCATTTTTAGTCCCAACAAACAGCTAACCATCGACAGCATTTTTCGTTGGAAAAGCTCATCGAGAAGGAGCAGAGGCAACTCCCTGGCTAAATAATTGAAATTAATAACACGACAATAACAACACACCCACAAATAAAAATAAATAAATATATTTTTTAATTAAAAAAATATATATAAGCGAGTGACGGCAGCAAGTTCTCTGATACTTATTTGAAATGTGGCAATCAGATAAGGAATTCATCTCAGCAGTATTCTGGAGGTAGGGGATGAGGAGAGGGAAATTTTCCTGCGAACAGAGAGAGGGATGGAAAACTGGTTTTAGGCAAATAACAGTTTATAGTGTCCACATTCTCTGTGTAGCCTTGAACCCCTTACAATCCAGGAAAGATTCCAAGAATAAGGTTCACAAACAGTTAGCCGACAAATTATAGAGGTCATTAGTACAAATAATAATAATAAAGAAATCTAAACGTTTTAGAACGAAAAGGAAAACAAATAAATAAACAAACTAGGACAAACATCATTTGAAATAAACAAATAAACAAACTAGGACATACATCATTTGAAATAAACAAATAAACAAACTAGGACATACATCATTTGAAATAAACAAATAAACAAACTAGGACATACATCATTTGAAACATTATTGTTTTCCTTCGGGGTATCGATGCCAAGCGACGAAATACGTAGAAATCAAATGAACGATGACCTTTGACGTTTGTCGGCTTACTGGTTGTGAACCTTATCCAGCAACGAACAGCTGATTCACAGCTGATTGGTTTGTCGTTTTGATAAGAGTTTATTTCTCGCTTTTTTAGTCATTCGAAAAAAGAGCAAACGTAATCTATAGTGTTTTTCATACCCGTATCAAAACAGCAAAACTTTTCTAGTGTAAGTGCTTTTCATACCCATACCAAAAAAAAAAAAAAAAAAAAAAAAAAAAAGGAAAAAAAGCAACATAATTTAGTGCAAGTGCTTTTCATAACCGTACCTGCTTTTCATACCCGTACCAAGAACAGCAAACAATCTAGTTTAAGTGCTTTTCATACCCGTACCAAGAACAGCAAACGTAATCTAGTGTAAGTGCTTTTCATACCCGTACCAAGAACAGCAAACATACTCTAGTTTAAGTGCTTTTTATACCCGTACCAAGAACAGCAAATGTATTCTAGTTTAAGTTATTTTCATACCCGTACCAAGAACAGCAACCATAATCTAGTGTAAGTGCTTTTCATACCCGTACCAAGGACAGCAAACGTATTCTGGTTTAAGTTATTTTCATACCCGTACCAAGAACAGCAAGCGTGATCTAGTGTAAGTGCTTTTCATTTCATATTCATATGAAAGGAAACGAAAATTTAAGTTTTTCAGTAATCATCCGTAAATGATTTAGTCTCAACATTTGTTGACTAAACCCATCTGAATAACAATTGTGACCCTTATTAGTTATTCATTAATTATCTCACACATACACACACACCTTATTAGTCACTGATTATCCCACACACCCGTTATTAGTGAACCTTATTATCATACACAACCTCATTAGTGAACTTTATTAGTCATTGATTAACACATCCCTCATTAGTGAACTTTATAAGTCATTGATTAACATATCCCTCATTAGTGAACTTTATAAGTCATTAACATATCTCTCATTAGTGAACTTTATTAGTCATTGATTAACATATCCCTCATTAGTGAACTTTATTAGTCATTGATTAACATATCCCTCATTAGTGAACTTTATTAGTCATTAACATATCTCTCATTAGTGAACTTTATTAGTCATTGATTAACACATCACTCATTAGTGAACTTTATTAGTCATTGATTAACACATCCCTCATTAGTGAACTTTATTAGTCATTGATTAACACATCACTCATTAGTGAACTTTATTAGTCATTGATTAACACATCCCTCATTAGTGAACTATCATCAGTAGTTAACAAATCCCTTTTAAGTAGTTACAGTCTCCATACTAATAACAGGCGCAAAAATAATGCAGGACTTAAATATGAGAAGCTTGAGAAAATACATTCTCATAAATGACACCAAAAGGGCATTTTCATGTTAGTAATGATTGATTAAAGAAGCATGTGATTAAATGTTCGTAAATGTTCTCATCAAATCTATTTCATGTCAAAAGGTTAAACTAAAGATAGGTGCTAATCATCGACTGTTAAGGTTTAATTAGTGTATCGACTGGTAATGTTTAATTAACCTATGGTGTATCAAATGTCGAGGCAGATTTAATGAATTAAGTGTTGTTGATCTTATTATTTTTGAAGATGTAAGGCTCCACAGCTCAAATATTTGCTGCTAAAAGGACAATTTACGAGGAGCCAAGAGTGTGTCAGTCTAGCTATATATGTTCTTTGGCAGGTCGAATCGCTTCGTGACATCTCGCAATGACAAGCACAAAGGGCAAAGTCTAGCAGTTAATTAAAACACAAGATAAGTTATGTAAACCATCCAACCAGTTTCACTGCCATTATATTTGATTTTAGAACTTTCAGACTTTCAGTATGTCAGTGATCAATAAATCTATGACGGTTAGAGGTCACTTATAGATTTTTTGTTGTTGCTGCTTTTTTTTTTTTTTTGGGGGGGAGATTCAGTGGCAATGAGAAGTGAATGACTGCCATATGACATCTGTGTTGACGTATTTAAAATGTGCAATGAGATTGATTTTAACTTCCGCTATTTTTCTATTAAGAGTAAAACTTTTGGTATATTCAAAGAAACATTACTAAAACCTGTTAACGTTGATATTTTAACACCAGTTCATGCCACAGCCGCTAAAACACCCATACTCTCTCTCTCTCTGACACCCACCCACCCACCCACAACACACGAATGCATAATGTAATATTAAATTATGTTGCATAAGTGGTTATGTGGACATTAGATCTCTCTCTTTGACACCCGCTCACCAACTAACACAAGGCACACGCTCACCCACATGAACGCACACCCACCCACACATGCACATAACGTAATATTATATTGTTGCATAAGTTTGGAAAGGATTGTCCAAAAAATACGAATGAGGTAGGCAGTGTGATAAAAAGTATTCGGCATGTTACATGGTCACTTAAAGATTTTAGGCTTGTAACAACAAAATGCATATGATCCTGATTCTGAGCAACTGAAATAGTCAACTCCTTTGAAAGATCATGGCGCAACGACCCTGCCAATGTGCTCCACAGATTTTCATGCCTTTCCTTCTCCCTCCCCCACTTTTTTTTTTTATGAGCAACGTCATCTCAATGGGAGTATCACTCTAGCCCAGACCCCAGCTTTTGGGTACAAGCCAAACTCACAAATGCCAGTGTTTACTTTTCAGATCCCCATGCCGTCACATTTCTGTGGAGTCCGTTGCTTGTCTCTCCTTTCCTTCTTAAACAATGCCATCCAGTGCCAAACGTTCACTGTTTCGTATATTACGTAAGCATCTGATACAAAATAAATAACGAATGAAACCAATTACTAATCCAACAGTATATATCACTTGCCAACATCACGGTAGAAACTCTGACAGAAACGTCTCAGTATGTAACTTTAAGTCGGGAAAATAGTTCTTGCATTAAAAATTTAAATGCTTCTTTAACGAAATACCTCCGAGCCGAGCATCTGAAGCTCGGAAAAAGTCTGGACCAATCACAAGAATTATAGAGCCAGGAAAAATATTAGAGGACACTGGAAGGTCAAAATCCATAGACACATACATTTTTATCACCACAGAGGGTGGCGATAGATGCTGTGGGTTGTGTTTATAATCCCCATCAAACAGCACGTGTATCGCCGCAACAAACTGTTGGGAAATTTTCATAATTTATGGAATATTGTTTGCCGAATCTAACCAGACTAATGGATTGGCTGATAAACAACATCCATTTTAAAAGTTACAATCACTAATCAGAAGCAACGTCTTTAGAATATTCCTCAGTAATAAAAAGGGGGGTAACTATTGAAGGAACACGTGAAAGTGGCCGCTGGGAGTTATGCGGATTTTTAAAACTTGACATCTGAGAAGTATAATGCCTTTCGCTTATATCAAAAGTCTTCTAAATAAGCAGTAATTAATTTAAAATAGAAAACTAAGATCATTGCTGATACTCAAAACTGATTGCGAATTATGAGTCTTAAGGTTATTATGTAAACTTCAGACATTTTAATTTTTTTTTTTTTTAGTGTGGGATATATTTGTGAAATTCCTCATTTCTAAACGAGGCATAGCGGAATGACTATCTTGCATACGTTTAAAACATACGTTTACGTCAAATTCTCTAGTAATGCAAAATATCAATTTTGAATGATGACATAGTAAATGCTGACGTTTCTGTGAGGAACAGTAATGGAGCAAATTACGTCATATTTCATTGCAAATTTATACAGATTCTCATTCAATAACAGTCTCCGATTTCTGTCCTATTATATTTGATTCTTTCCAAGTTAAAATTAAAAATTCCCAGGTATCCGCGGGGTTTCATTTCACTCATGTTGAGGATATTGATGTAGACGTAAATGAAGTCTGATATAAATTAATCGGATTTTTCTATTCTAAAAAAAATAAAAATAGTATTGCTAAGCTATTAAGTATCTTACCCACTTCTTATCTGCCTGATTTTACACGAATTGTACTGTCCTTGTGCGTTTCAGTCAGTATCTTGTGATAAAAAGTTATTAAGATAATTGCCCGTTGCAACACTCATTACGATCTTAACATTTTGAAAAAGGTCACTTCTTAAAGGACAAAATCATTAAGAATGACAAAACTCAAAGCTCATTCTCTAGGTCAAATGCCTCAAAACTGATTAAGACTGCTGCCTAGATATAAGACTTAGTAATGGTATTATACTGGTTCACCACTCGCTGAGTTCACTGCCAAAGTCCAAAACTAAAAGCCGGCACAGATTAAAAGAATGTACAAAGGGAGATCATTCCAGCCTCACTAGGACAAACAGTGTAGTCTGTGGAGTAAAACCAGTGAAACAATGGAGCACGCAAAAATGTGAGGCTGTCTTCATGGCACCGAGTATTCTATATTATCTATTTATCGTCTTCAAAGTATGCGTTTATCAAAAACGTTTGCCCGCCGATTTCCCTGGCTCCCTACCAGCAAGGAATCCAGCCCATCATGCACGTTAGCTATGCTTTTGAAGGTACACTGCGAACAACGTACAACGTGAAATATCCCAGCCGTGTCCGCTAAACAAGGTAATTCACAGATGGGTGTGAATACATTTAGTATTTACGACTGTGCATCCATCCATCCAACCTTTACCTATAACGTCTGCAAAATAAACGAACTGAAGTCGTTAGACGCGATAGTCAAACTATTATCTCATCAGATCATCTGCATCACTTTATCAATTTATTTATGTCAGCCTGCCTACCTACCTATCTACCACCCACCCTCCTTACATCCATCAAATACCCACCCATCCATGTATTTATAATGTATTTAGTGAGTGCGTACGACCACACATGCGTGTACACGAGTCTGTGATATGTGTGTATGTGATGCGTCAGGTGCGCGCGTGTGTACCATGCCAACATTACGTCATAGACCAAGTAACAGGCCGCTAAGTTGGTAAAGTGATTGGTATATGGTGCACCTCGCAAAATTCTCGTACTGGTTTTCGCAAAACATCCGGCATGCGTGCATCAATGTAATTTGTTTTAGTTATTATGGAAAATCATTTACTTCAAATCTATGTTAATTTAGGTATCAAATGTTCACATGGCCAAGACATCATGAGTGGACAAAGGACTTTTTATATTTAATATATATATTATTATCATCAATCAATTGGTGATTTCCCTTTGTTGAAAGACTTTTTTTCCGATTCTAAGCCGATATGGGTTTAGTAATATATGATGGCGCGAGGCAACGTGAACGGATGTCAGTGTATGATTTCTAGTCTGTGTAGGTATTCAAGCATTGCATTCATAAAACTTGTTTCGGGCACGTCCAGGGACTATTTACTGGATTTCACGTGTTTCCATGGGCTGTCTTCGCGAAAGATTGCTCAATGAAGTATCGATAAATGCTGAGGTAGGTCGTGTGTAATTAACCGTTGTCCTATGCACTGGAGCAATTAATGCTTCTCACAAATCAGTACATCATACAAGTTTAATTTTGTGTGTGTGTGTGTGTGTGCGCGTTGCAAGTTGTCTTTGATATTCAGTAAGGCTCTTAAGTGAGTTTAAAATCTTGCCTTCTCTTTCATCAGTGATAGCTCTCAAATCTTAAGTGTGTACACGAAGAAGGGTGTTATAAAGATAAAGCTTTACAGGTCGGACAGCGCGAGTTCATTTGTTTACGTGTGTATTCCTGTAGTTTTCTAACATCAGCGTGCTTCTATATGTTAGATATGGTGACTCATAATCACAGTAACTGGGGCCAAGTGAAGAAGGGCAGCGGTGTTTTATTGTGCATCATTTTATCTTGGCGTCTAATAGCCATGGATAAAATAATTGGATCTAACCTTTTAATTTATTTAAAAGTTCTGCCCAGCCATAGTTTCAACAAAACAACTTTTCATTTACCAATGATATAACTCACATTTCAGCACAGAGATTAGGTATTGGTATGGTCCAAATCAAGCAATCTGTTTCAGAAACACCTAACTACTAAAGCTTAATCGATCACAAAATATATTACAGTCTACCATAGTGACGTAAACAAGAAAAAGAGCAACAAACACATACAGTAAATCGGAATGTATTTCAACTGATTTAACCAATTACAACCTATGCGAGTTAATGTTGATGGACCTAACTGCTCAAAAAGAAAAACAACAGAGAAAATATATGCATAAGTTTTCCTATCTAAATCGGATTTAATATTTAATTGATATAAAAACTGTTACAGTGACCCTGGGTTAAGCTGTCTAGTTTGAAGTCATTGGTTTTCGCCGGATTCTGCCACTGTTTTCTTTAGGCCTGAAAAGAAACGGAAGCATCACGACAAACCCGTTAGGCAGACATGCGTATTACACACATTTTGTTTCTACTATGGACCTCACTGACCTTGGCGGTCCATATGATTACGTGCGATACAAAACGTATAGTTAGGACATTCTAGCTGAGGAGCGAGGCATGCCCCACGCTGCCCTCCCCATGAAGAGTAAAAGAGCAAACGTGAGACCGTAGAATCGTTGACATTTAATTTCCTTGGCCTTAGTTAGCATTCTGCGCACAAGGTAAACGGTGAGCTTACGCGAAGTCAGAAAGGTTAGAATGCAAAGTAGACACCAGATAACTCTTCGACTCCCTGCATGCTTCCCAAAGTATTTCAAATCACCGTTATCTAATAGTGTTCTGTGTAAACAAAAATCAGCTTTCATTCAACAGATGCACAGAAAAGTCGGTTAAAATTATACCGAATATTTCGAGAGGAAAAAAAAAAGAGTAAAGAGCATTTCCTTTACATCAAGACATTATCACAACACCATCACCAGCAACAAATTTGTATGACTACCTGGCAACGTTTGCAACGGTCTATTTCAGGAGCTTTTACACAGATCATGTTCACAGGGGGCCAATTTTCCACACACACCCTCACCCCACTTTTTTTCGACGCGTGCAGAATTTGAACTTAAACCCTTAATTACGTGTGTTATAATTTATCCACAACCATGTGCAATTACCGAGTAATAATAACTACTGACGTCGTAAATCGATTAACATTTGATGATTTGACTGGTAGGTGCTTCATGCATTCGTGAGTATTATTAAACAAAAATAATACAACCCAACTTTATAATTTTTAGCCATATAAAAATAGAAACTTATTTTAAAATAATATAAGCATACACTACAGAGATTGATTTTAAAAGTAAATTAATTAAACGAACAGATTTGTCAAGATATATGGACATGAACTATCCAACATCGAGAATTAGTCAAACAGGAATTACTCATTCTAGCCACAATCTGTCTATAAATACTAATTAGGAGCGCACTTAAATGCATCATCATCGTTGTCGTCACCATCATCATCATCATCATCGTCGTCGCCACCACCATCAAGGTTTGTTTCAATCACCAGCAATTGCAGCTCGAAAACTGATTTGAACAGCCGAAACATCCTAGCAATTCACCAATCACAACACATGTATGATTCTACGTACATATAAATATAGGTACATGTATTACCGTTCGAGAAATCAACCAACACTGTTAGCGGACGATTAAAAAAATAGAAAAAAAGAAAGAGATACAGAAAAACAATAAGAACAAGAAGCAGCTTTAAGTTATGTTTTTTATGTTTTTTTTAAAATAAATGAGTTAAGTAAAAAAATAATACCACACTTACTAACAAAGTATAAAACAAACAAAACGAATTAATAAACGAACATAAGGAAATATAACCTCAAAACAGAAGTTAGGCAGAAAACTGTAAATCAAGAACGCTTCCCAAACGCCCTCAAAGAAGATAAGAGTTACTTACCGTGGCACATTTTCCACATATTTCTAGGCGCATGCCCACAATTATTGTTATTATTTTTTTTTCTCGGAGTGGGGGAGGAGAGGGGTTCTTACGTCACGGCGAACTAACAAACGGAGCAAATGAGGACGGGCCAGTTGAAAGATGATAACGTCGTTCGTCCATCAGTCGCTCCGAAAGTCAATTAGCGAGGAGCAGGTGAAATTTAGTTTCAGCAAGCAATATATCATATTTTTGTGTGTGCTTGTTTAGGTTTTTTATTGTTGTTGAAGGGCTGCCGTGCATTTGTCTAATCTTAAGCCGAGTCGAGCCAATTACGCCTATCTGTTAAAAATACAGCAACTCTGACATATAATTATTACAGCCATTAGTGCAGATTTAGACATAGGAAGAGTGCCTCAATGCCTGTTATTTGTTGTCAAGTGATGCCTAACGAAGATTTACATAAGAGTATAATGTAATGGTCATTGAATGGAAGCACAACCTACTGTAGCATGTTTATTCAGGATTAAGGGCGTGAGATATGCCAAATGTATCTACAGTAACATGTTTATCAGGATTAAGGGCGTGAGATATACCAAATGTCTCTACAGTAACACGTTTATTCAGGATTAAGGGCGTGAGACATACCAAATGTCTCTACAGTAGCATATTTATTCAGGATTAAGGGCGTGAGACATACCAAATAGCTCTACAGTAGCATATTTATTCAGGATTAAGGGCGTGAGACATACCAAATATCTCTACAGTAGCATATTTATTCAGGATTAAGGGCGCGAGACATACCAAACATGCCTTAACGTAGAATGAAGGTTTTAAGCTGTTTCTTCGCATGTTTTAAGAGGAGTTAAGATGGCGATGAGTTGGGCGGGGGTTGGAAAGAGAAATCTGGCGTCTGCGTGCGCGCACAGTAACTGACGTGATCGTTCATTTATACTCGCCCTTTCAGAGCCGGAGTTAGTGCACCGATCGACCCGGACCTACCATTTAGCGTCACTGTCAAGTCAACGCACTTACATCGAGGTACGCTTTCTGTCCGAGCACTGGAACCAGCGTTGCCAAGACAACTACACAATACCCTATCTGCCGACAGACGTACCTTCTCTCGAATGCTGACAGACACGTTCAGTCGGTACTTGTCCTGCGGGCGACTCCAGTACTGGCTGTTCAGCACTCGCAGCATCGGAAGAGAGGCACACACGCAACAGAACGTGCACCCGCATTTGCTGCACTGCACGCTGGTCAGCACCGCCGTGGGCAGCAGGTCCGCCACCTCCATGTTCACGTTCGACCCTGCCTCGCCAGAGCTGGACGGCAATTGACCCCTCTCCATCATAGACATCATCTGGGATTTCTCTTTGCAAATCTCTGCGCACGGATCAGGAATGCGCGTGTTGCCCGAGGTAGTACCGTGCTTCCACTGATGCGCAGGTGATAGATCTTGAACAATGTCCAAAAGTTTCTTTTTTTCGGCGCACAGTTCTCGACAGCTTTCGGGGTTGGCAGAGTCTTTGGTGGGACCGGTGCGTAGTTGGTGGAATGTTTTCTGAGAATATGATCGCGCCTGCTGCAAAACTGTTGCTTGGAATAATTTCGCCATTGTGCAACACGTTGTTGTTCGTTAAATTTGTCACTTTAAGTCAAATGCATACAACTTTTTTTTTCTAATTGTCAACAAATGCCGTAATAGGCACTGATTAAAATAGATTGGGGGTGGGGTGGGGGATGAAGAACATAAAGTGTCTGCGTCTAATAATGTGTGAATAAATTACCAAAAGCATAAAGTCTTCTGTGCACATCTTGTTGTTAAGGAAGCGTTGCAAAGGTCAGGACGACCGTTGAAAGGATATGCAGGTGAGAAGGCGAAGAGATAAACAAAGATGAAAGCCAAAGGCAAATGTTCGTAAACAAGGAAATAAATAAAACACAGCTGTTAGAACTCACAACAATTCTTGTAAATTCTTTAGTCTGCAAGAAAGAAAGTTTGAAGGTGGCGCTGGTAATAGTGGGGTTAAAGGACAAAAGCAGAAATAGAACTAAATTCTCATCACCTGGCACCTGATAATTATAACATGGGATTTCGTGCTATGTCGTCACACTCTGGCAGTATGGTTGCAGTTTATTGTAGAACGCACAGAATGAAAACGATGAATGCAGATCTCACGACCGAAGCATTTTCATTACTTGCTAAATAAATGAATCGCATTCCACAAACCCACCACCACCACCACCATCGTCTGGGGAGAAAAAAAAAACAACACAAACAACCACTCCCATCGACCTTATTGTTTGCTTGTCAGCTTGTCGACCCCACCATTCGCTCTTACTTGTTAACTTTTCCAACATCATTCGGCATAATCGGATCGAATCAAACCGTTTTTATACAGATTATGCCCCTCTACCTCACACATCACTTGTCAAAACAATGTGCGAATTTTCACTCTTTTCACAATGCATCACTAACATCTACCCAAACTTACTTTTTTTTTAGCTTGTAACTAACACCTAAGTTCAATATACTTCATACTTTATGGATGACCGTGATTTTTTTCATCCAGGTTAAAAAAAACAAAAAAACTCAGCAGACAAAATTTGGCACTAGAAGAGCTTCTTGATCCTCTTAGGCTGTGGTCTCAGTTTCGGAATTCCCAGTCTCTGACGTCATAGTTAGTAAGATCTGTATAATGATTATATGTTTATTTTTTTGGGGGGTGGGGGTTCTCTTTCCACCCTTTTCTATCTCGCTTTTTGCTCGTAATCCGTGAAGAAAGTTCCACACCCATTCAGAATACCTTCATGGTCACTGTACTCACAACCGACCTCTGGTAATAGTTCATTATCGGAAAAAAATGAAAAAATATTTTTACAAAATTCTCATCTAGGTGAGTCAACATAAATGATGTAATAGCTCTCGGCGGGACAATGCTAAGTCTTCTCTTGGTGAATTGGCACAGTCTTATTATAAAGTTCTCGTCTTGGCAAGCCGACACAAAATCTTGTTACAAAGTTCTCGCCTTGGGGAGCCAATACAAAGTTATGTTCCAAAGTTCTCAACTAAGCGAGTCGTCAGAAAGTCAAGTAATAGCTTTCATATGTCGAGCCGACTAAATCGTATAACAAAATTCTCGTCTTGGCGAGCCAGCAAAGTCGTGTGACAATGTTCTCGTCTTGGCGAGCCAGCAAAGTCGTGTGACAATGTTCTCGTCTTTGACTCGTGGATATGACAAAAGTATTAAGCAATCTGACAAAGTTCTGTACCTGGAACAGTTCTCCTCCCCCTCCCCCTCTCTAAAACACATACACATAACAGAAGATTAAAGACGTTTACTTCACCTTTCGGGATGTCTGTTAGAAATTAGCGGTAAGGCATTTAAATCTGGCACAAGGCCTTGTAAACGCAATTCACAATTGTTACTATGGAAACCATGCTGAAGTCTGCATTAGTCACTTCGCTTCTGGTGTGCGAGTCGTTTTGTCTTTCGTTTACACCAACCGGAAGTCAGGTACTCGTACTTAAAACAGTCGAACAGACCATACACGTGTCGTTTCTCGAGGCTACTACAGAGCCAACATTGGAAGGCACTTTTATCTGGTGCGATGATTTACTGTATTGAATACTGAAAATTCTCGCGCTAAACAATCGCGCAGTTTAAGTAATCTGACTGCAGGCTTCTATTTCTCAATTTTGAGTCTCTTGCCGCCATAGTCGGTATTATAAGCTGGTAAACGATTAAGACCAGAAGGGCTTCCAGCATGACACAAGCCAGTGACGCACACAGGTTAACTCTTCAGTATGTTGCAGTTTCTCGAAACCTGTATTCTGATAGTGATACCCACCGAAGGTTAGCTGTTTTATTCTTCTCTCACTCTCTCTTCTACATTAATAAGTTAATTTATCCCTTTTATTCTCTGTGTGTGTGTGTGTGTGTGTGTGTGTGTGTGTGTGTGTGTGTGTGTGTGTAAGAGAAAAGGAGAGAAACGTGTATATGTCTGCTGAGTTTACTGTTACAAACGTACCTGAATACTGCTGTGAAATAGGCCCTAAGTGTCTGACCCAAACTAAAATAATATTGTAACAAGGCGTGGTGTTTTATTCGCCTTTGGGTATCAGGAAACTTAAAACCTGCTTGCGCCACAAAGCTCTACATCCGCATATCAATGGAGATCCGCTTTCATTAGTTCACTACTAACTACACTCAGAATGCCCAGGGGATTAACTTTTAAAACAGTTCGGGTGGATTTGTTGTCAAAAGGTTTGACGAACTGGGTGTATTTCAAATTCTTTTCTGCAGAATATCTCTTCTGCTTTATTGTGTGGTACATCATTCATTACTTTATTATTTCATTGTTTTTTATTATTCATTATGTTATTATGATGCCACAGACTCTAATGATAAGTTCTGGGTGTTAGTGGTAAAGTGATTAAAGCTTGAACTTGAACTGGACGCTAAATCGGTATGTCTTTGATGTAAGGGGAATTAACTCTTTCCTCGTTCTAAAAACAGCTTACATGGACTGTATTTCAGTGCTTTTAGTGTAAGGGGAATTAACTCTTGCCTTCGTTGTGAAAACAGCTTACACGCACTCTATTACGGTGCTTTACTGTAAGCCAGTGTAAGGGGAATTAACCCTTGACTAAGTTCCAAAGAACAACATGCTCACATTGGAGTTACAATCTAGATTATTTCTTTAAATTTTCAGAGGGGGGAAAAAAAATTGATCCACACTATTAAACTTTGAGAAAAAGATGAGATAGGAGACAGAGAGAGGCACATAAAATGGCCAACATTGGAAGACTAAGGACTGAATCCATTTTACGCACAAACGCAGTGTAACGAGGAAACAAGGTAGCATTACAAATAGCGCGGGGGCAAGTGGAGGGAGGGGGGAGACAACGGCAAACATCAGTTTGTTCCATGCAATTCCTGAGCACTAAATGGCCGTCACCTTCTGCCAACGTAGGCGAAAAGCCAAAGGCGGCACGCAGCTTTTGACGCAAATCAATTCCAGGTTCTAACCCGGACTTGCTGCTCTCGATAACGCACTTCCTCTTCCCCAATCTGCCCAACCAAGGGAAGAGTATTAACATAGCCAGGTCTTTACCTTTGTCATTTGTTTTATATGTGCTTGTTTAGTTTTTTTTCCCCATTGCATTCCAACGCGCACTTCACACATACATGCACGCTGTAATTCCCAAACACAAATGGCATAAGTTATAATTAATGTTTATATATAAGTTTATTTAATTTTCTTGAATTTAATTAATTGTCCATTTTTCTCGCGGTTTTTTTTTTTTTTGTTGATTTTTTTAAAATTTAGATTTCTTGTGAGTGAGGATTCAAACTAACCGTCAGAGTATTGATCGAGAGTTGGACAGTCAAGTCTAGTGACATCTGTGCGATTGTGTAATCGCATTACTTAGCAGACCACCAGATGTGTGCCTTAGTCATTCAGTAGCAGACACTCATCGCCTACAGCCATGTCTCTTAGCCTTCGTAAATTGAAATAAATTCTCGTAAGTAACTGAAACTAAAAAAAAAAAAAACATAGTCCAGAGAAAGCCGGCATTGTCCACACTTAGTCCTATGACTGTCAATCTGAAAGATTATCCTTTTAAAAGAACAGATGTCTCCCGACGTAAGACTTTGAAACAAGAGAAATTCGTCTTGAGGCCTTCACATCGGCCAGTCAAGTCAATTAACTTTTTCCTTGGTTTAACAATGGGAGTTAGTGTTCGCATGTGTATAAACTAGTCCAAAATTGTGAACAGACCAACGTCATACATTCAACTCGCATGAACACTTTGCATGCTCGATCATGGCGAGTTTTTCCGCGCTACGGTTTTCCGACGATGGTAGCGACCTAAGGGCGAGTACGGACGAACACCAAAAGGAATCAATAAACAACAATCTCAAAATTCAAATCTACACACCGCTGCTCCGTGGGCGCTAAATGTCGGTACGGTCTGAAACCTCCGACCTAACGCCTGTGGAGCAAAGAAAATCTACAACCTTCAAGAACAGTTTTCATCAACTCACCATGCGTCAACAAAGAAAACTACAAGCTACAGACGCAAGACTCCCATCTCACAACAGCAACTTCGTTAACCTTACATCTCAATGCACGAACCTCACGCAAGCTTCAGCGCACATCCATCATGTGAACACAACTCACAACCATGCTTCGCACCTAATTCCCACTCGTGGACAACAACAAACTTTCAACACAGACTAAAGTTTGCAAATTTAATTTTTATTGCTACCGAAACAATAAAAATTAAAATTTGCCAACACGAAACAAGCGCCAACCAACCTTCAACTCCTACACCACCACCAGTGCTCCACGAATACTTGTGAGGGGAGCATGTCCCACTGGAGCGCAACAGATCACAAAACATTTTTTGACAAAACATGCAAAAAAAAAACGACACAAGGCCTTTACTCGCTATATGCAGCAAGCAAATACTATCAATACTATTTAATTTTAAAAAAATAATAATATAATAAACAAAACAAATAACTACAAATATCACCTATATTATGAATATTTTTACACCCAACCAAACAAGATAACAACCACACCACCAAACCACATCCCTTACGCAGACCCCCAAAGGCAGTAATTTAAGATTATTTGTAAATTATTAAAAAAAATACTAAATTAAAAAAATTAAAATATTAAAAAAAATTCAACCACAGTCGTCGTGCCACCAGTGAGCATGCAGCAAAACTCCACCAACATCACTTGCACCAGACATCAACCACCAACTTGGGACAAGCACCAAACAAAACCTCCAATTGCAAAACCAATGCCTGCGTTCCCCAAATTCTCGAGCACCACAGATTAGAAAAACGTCTAATGATGCAATGATCCACGATAGCTCTGGTGGTGACATTAAACTGTCAGCGTCACCACCACCTGTGAAAAGACCACTTGTCTGAAAATACACGTCCCGATTTTGTGGTTTGGATCGGTAAACAGCATATTTGGGTAGGTTTGGAATAGTTAATATTTTTGTGTACTTAAAAAATTATAGAACTAAACTTTTTCTAAACTATGATGCTATAAGGATCTTACTGTAATTAAAATTTGTTAGGTTGAATAATTGTATTTTCCATTTTCAGGAAACCCTCTAAACTATAAATATGGAAAGAGAAACTTCTCTTGTCAAAATTGTATATTTAGCAGTAGAGACGTTTTTCTTTCAGCTCCATATGAAAGATTCTAACTATATATATATTTTTTTCTCATCTAGGGTAATCAAGCAATTATATATTTCCACCTATTTGTTGTGGCCGAAAAGTGTATTGGTTTATGAATATAATGTGTGCGTGAATGTATCTGAGAGAGAGAAGAGGGGTGAGCAGCCTAATTATTTCCTATACACGAGGGCTCAAAACCCGCGTCATTTGTTTCTGCAGGTGCTCCAAGCCACCATTTTTCTTCCAGCCGGTTTTCTTTTGCTCATTGGTCCTGCAGCCCGATTTGTTCTGTTACTTCGGTTCCAGACTGGTTTCATTTCAAGGACCTGCAGTCCGAAATCTACCAACTTCACTTCCAGCTATCTCAATTTCAATGAACTGCAGCCTATTCTTCTCGTCAGGTCCCTAGACTGCAATGTAGATTCTGCAGCCTGCAGCAATCAGCTCTATTAAGCTTCATTAAAGACTTTGAACAAGTTTCACATTTACGCACCAGTCACGTGACAGTAGCTCCTGACGAAACACTACTGTCCAGCTGTCTACGCGTCAGTATATCGAGAGGTGACGACACAAGATACACTCTGCTGACACGCCAAGCAAGACAACTCCATCTACGCAGCTTACATCAATCAGGCGACTGGTTTCTCAAATCTATAACCCTTTAAATTGTCTCCTATGATTTCTTACTCTTCTTCATAGACATAATCCTAAATAATAGATAATAAAAGAGTTCAACCAAATATCGTATGTAACATTGGTACTCCTTGAACAGCAGTGACTCTGGAGACTATATAGGAATTATATATAATCATAAACATCTCAAGAATTTATAAACTATTTAATATTAATAAAACAGTTTTAGTAGCTGATCCCTTTTAATTTAATCCCTAACATAGGTTGAAGAAGATACTATTTTCCTTTTCATGTCTGCCTGTGTGTGATTATTATTATGTACAAATTATTACTTATTTAATTTTATTCATTTTGTCGAATAAATTTGTTATTTGTTAAAGTACAATTCTACTTCTGTATTTAAGTAAAGATATGCATGCTTAGAGGGTAGGGACTAAATTTTATTTGTGTAAAGATAAGTCAGACAATAGCATATCTTGGGAAGTGTCCCCCTAAGCTGAAAGGAGATGTGTGTAGCCAGAATTCATATATTTTCTAGAAGTATTCGAACTTGCAAGAAGCGATAGGAGTTATGAACCGGTAACTCTCAGAGACAGATAGAATAAAGTATTTAACGAGTAATGTCTTTGAGGTTTGACCGAGTTTTCTCCGTCTGCAAAATTTACAAAGACCTGTACGGGTGGAACTATATAGATTAGGGGTTGAGTAGATAATCATTTAAACTCCCCATCAAACGCACACACGCCATACACATGCGCACCTAGGTACAAACACACACACAACTTAAGCATAACACATGCACGCATACATATACATTAGCACATGCAAATAAGTACATTTAAACACAACCCCACACCCGCGCGTTTATTACAATATTAGAAAAGAAAAGTTTAAAGCTAGCCTGAGTCTTTCTTTCCTTGGTGAAATTATGTACATTCTTTGCAAGACTACAAGCTATGACGCGACTTGATTAGCTTACAGATTTGGTGATCAAGTCGAAAGAAATGTCAAATTAATCAATCAATACTTAGTTTATGGATTAAGTTATTAGTGGAAAAGTGTAACTAACTGTCCTATCAACTGCGCTTTGCTAGATATTTTTATTTTCTTTATTTTAAAATGTGAACTTTTGAGTGAAGTCTCTTCGTAATGTCTTAATTTCTGTTGTTGCTGATGGGTTTCAGGAGTATCCCATTATTTTCCTCCTAAAATCCTGCAACGCTCGTACACTATCAACGAACGGTTGTGTCATGCTTAAACGTAATGAAGAACAAATTTCGTGAAACATTTCTCAGTAAAACACTGCCTAAATATGACGTTAGGCTAGGTAGGAAACATTTTTCAGTAAAACAGTGCCTAATATGACTTTAGGCTACGTAGGAAACATTTCTCAGTAAAACACTGCCTAAATATGACCTTAGGAAAGGTAGGAAATATTTCTCAGTAAAACACTGCCTAAATATGACGTTAGGCTAGGTAGGAAACATTTTTTCTTAAACGATGGGTATCGTGTTCACAGGCACGCATATAAACATATAATGAAAAAGAGCAAAATATAAAAAAAATATTCATTTTCAAATTACATAAGTCTGTGAAAAGCGTTTTAAAATATTATAATTCGTAAGTTATGTTCTGTATGTCTTGTGTGCGTGTGTGTGTATGTGTGTGTGTCTGCCTGAGCGAATGCGTGCAAGCAACAAGCGACAGAGACATTGAAAAGGAGAGGGAAGATTATTCATGCAGAATGTTGCAAGTATCTCATATGTACGCATGTTAAATGACTGACCGAGCACATCAATAAGACTTTGAGGCGATCTCTGCCAATATCTCACATGTACAGACACCCCGTTAAGTAAATGACCGAGCACATCAATAAGGCTTTAAGGCGATCTCTGCCAATATATCACATGTACAGACACCCCGTTAAGTAAATGACCGAGCACATCAATAAGGCTTTAAGGCGATCTCTGCCACTCTGCAAGAGTTAAGATGTTCAATGAAAACACACACCTCGGTTACACTGTTTCAATTATAAACATTAATGGAGGCTTGATCATGACGGAAGGAAGGAATATACAAACATAGTCTTCCTTAGCTCGAAACGCATACACCATATGGCGCCTGGATAGTGTAGTTGCGGGTGGGGTGGGGTAAAAATAGGAGGGAAATGAGTCGCTGTTGAACTCATTTGCTATAACTCTGGGGTATTAAAACAACACTAACTTTCCTCTACACAATTTTTTTTCTTCTTTCATCTTTTTCAGGTCTTCTTGCATCTTCTTAATGTCTCTCTAGAACCAGGTAGTACACAAAATTAAAATACAGGTTACAGACTAACGATCTGACAAACAGAGGCTTCCTAGAAATTAAAACTGTATCTAACAATCAGATTTCACTTTAACAATAGTTTATTATTTTTTAAAACAACAGGTACTTATTTAAGTTTGTCCGTTCGACTATCCATCAACACTACAGCTATTACAGTAAGACATACCGTAAAAACACTTTATGACACATAAAAGCAAACATTTTGCAGGGAAGAAATACTGTAGCCTATTTAACATCAAATATACTCTAAGGACACCTCTATCTATCTATCTATCCCTTGGTCTTGACAACCATTGGGGTACCACTGATGACCTGACAACCAGTTTCCTCCATTCCCTTCTGTTCTCTGCTAAGGATACACAGAATTAATAAGACTGTAAAATAAAATATCTTTATATATTCTGTAAGAAATATCCACAGCTTTAGCCTTCTGTACAGTCATTCATACCGTAATGAATACTGATATATACAACCACACATACTTACGTAAGAATTAGTTATATATAACTACACATACTTACATAAGAAATGCAGTTATATGTAACTACACATACTTGCGTAATGAATACAGATATGTACAACCATACATAATTATATAACGAATACAGATATATACCACACATACTTATGTAATGAATACAAATATATACAAACACACATAACTATGTAATGAATACAGATATATACACACATACTTATGTAATGAATACAGATATATACAAACACACATAACTATGTAATGAATACAGATATATACAAACACAGATACTTATGTAATGAATACAGATATATACAAACACATAACTATGTAATGAATACAGATATATACAAACACAGATACTTATGTAATGAATACAGATATATACAAACACACATAACTATGTAATGAATACAGATATATACAAACACAGATACTTATGTAATGAATACAGATATATACAAACACACATAACTATGTAATGAATACAGATATATACAAACACACATAACTATGTAATGAATACAGATATATACAAACACAGATACTTATGTAATGAATACAGATATATACAAACACACATAACTATGTAATGAATACAGATATATACAAACACAGATACTTATGTAATGAATACAGATATATACAAACACAGATACTTATGTAATGAATACAGATATATACAAACACACATAACTATATAACGAATACAGATATATACAAACACAGATACTTGTATGATATTACGTCAAAGTGCACTTTAAGTGCTCTAGAAATTGCAAGTGAAAGAAAACCAGCAAATTTGCACGTACACACACACACACACACACACACACACACACACACCATTACGTCGAAGCGCGCTGTGGTAATCGAGAAATTGTAAAAAGGAAAGGAAACCCCGCAGAAAATATCCCAAATGTCAATACTTAAAATAAAATAACCACCCAGACTAATACAAATAATAAATGTCAAAGCGTGAAAGAGAAAGCCCTTCTGATTACTTGAATCTGTCGACAGCCTGCCAGCACAATCCGAATACAGGCGGTTAAGTTATGAAATGTACAAACCGTTAAATTCGAATAAAGTGCACTCTACTACCGCAAAAGAAAGAAAAAGAAAAGAAAAGAAATCCCATCAAATGCAGGCTTCACTTAATGAAAGCGAAGGGCATTTGGGAAAAAACCCAAACAAACCGGAAATCACTCACATTAAACACGTAATGCGAGATCTAGTGTACATATCAATCAAAATCTGTAACTGATGTCGTGCTAAGTATAGAAAAACAGGTAAGTTTTATTTGACAGAAATACATTTTTAATGTAAAAATAATGTGGCTAGGTAATATTTGTTACAAAAATGATTGCGGGTCTAAATTAAGTGCTGCATTTATCATGCGCGCGCGTGCGCATGAATGTATAAAGGGATCGCCTCGGTGTCTAGATCCCTACCCTCACCATCGAAAAACAACAACCAACCAACCAACCAAAAATCGCATATGTGCTGAAGTTATCTTCCTCTACCGAAAACCCATAGGAGTTATCGGTCGTCGAGACGTGTTCCTTAAGAAATGTAATGCACTTCTTTCCTATCATCTAACTTGCCATGTTATCTTTCGAGGGCTGTGCTGAGCTATCACTTTCCCTGCTCTCATCTTCTGGGCCACTTGGGTCCCCCCATCCATCCACTAACCAGTAAAAATTCAACTGACGACAAACCCTTTCCCATAAAGATTACACGGTCTGGTTTGTGCCGACCAAAGTCTACAACAGCTGTAAACGGAATCGAATGAAGATTTGTGATTTCTGAATTTATAAAATAAAGTTAAAAATACAAAATAGGGTCAAGGCTTTTTATTTTGGATTTTAGTTAGTTGTTTTTTTTCTTTAAATAACTATTCCTTTAGTGAATTGAGATTTTTTTTTTTAAAGTCTATTTTTAACTATACAGCCTTTTACTTCACAAAAGTTACTAAGTACGTCTTTACACTGCTTATTAACCGAGCTAAAAGTTTCTCGGAATTTGCTATTAATTTGACAGCTTTCTTTAGTTTTATGCTATATACTGATGCCAAGGCTATTACTCGTGTATTCTGCATCACCCCATGATCTGTATATTGTTTCGCAGAACAATACTAACTAGGAATAAAGTATCAACTAACTTTTGGGGTGTTACGTAGTCACGTGGTCCAGCAGTCATTCACGAAATCCAAAAGTAATGTATATGAACCAAGCAGTTCTTAACTGATAGTTAGTGGTGTAATGTGAGGAGTGTAGAATGTGGAAAACAGAGCTCAGTGTGTCAAAGGAAGAAGGTTCCATGTGGCGTACTGGTCAGCAGGTGTGCGTTATATTTTGTTTGGTCCATTGAGTAAATCTATGATAAGTGTAAGATACTGAGAGGCCGTGTGTGTTGTTAAACCATGGTAAGTGTAAGGTAACAGAGAGGTAGTATATTGTTAAACTATAGTAAATGAAAAGTAACTGAGAGCCTGTGTGTGTGTTGTTAAACCATGCTAAGTGTAAATGTAACTGAGAGGCTGTGTGTGTTATTACCAGAGGCCGGTTTTGGCTCTGTGTACTAATACTACAATCCACTGCCTTCGTCTTAGTGTATTACTACTATCATTTCTTAAATGATTGTCTTTGATAATCTATTGATTTGCTTCGTCTCAAAGTACTGTCTCTAACATCACTTAACTAACTGTTTGTCCTAGTGTGCTGTCTCTACCATCTCTTAACTGTCTGTCTCAGTGTATTGTTAACTACCATCTCTTAACTGACTGTCTTTGTCTCAATGTAATCGGGTCTTTAATTAACTATCTTGGTTTCAGTGTACTTTCACTATCAATATTATCAACTGACTGCCTTATTCAGCAGGAATTATGGAACTAGAACTGCAGACGACTGAGCACAAACAAAAAAAAAGATAAATATTTTAATGCACTGTGAGTGAATAAGATGGTGGTTAATGTCAGACTTTCTTCGATGTAAAAGTGTCAAGTGTTTCGTAATAAGAGAGCAAGTGGAATTCCGTTACTCTCATTCGAGAAACTGGACTTGTTTTACTACAACATGGACTATCGTGCCGCGGATCGGACGGAATCTTACAGCTCGCTTAGTGCACATACCCTATAAAAATCGTCCTCGCTAATTCCCCAACCCCATAAACCTTCAAAAGTAATAATAATGATGCACTGGGTGAGTTTTAGTGTCACACACACACACACACACACACACACACACACACACAAATTACAATGAAAGTATTTGAAAAACATACCCACAGGCACGCGAGTGCGCACAGAATCACAGGTGCAAAATAAAACAAATAATTTCGATACAATTATCATTTGTGGGTGAGGTTGGGTAGGGGGAGGGGAAAGGAGGGAGAGGATGCTTTTTAATGGCAAGAATCCACTTTCGTATGAAAAGACCACACCGCCCATCTCGGTGAAGATAAAATATGAAACACGGAAGAAACCCAGCAAACAGAAAGCGGAAGACAGACAGTGAAATAATAATAATGCAAGTACCTTTGTCTTGCCGGCAATTCTCTTGCTGACGTTTCTCAAAGCCGACATAACAGACAATCCACACAAGTGATCCTTCGGGCTCAAAACCTTTTCTCTTGACATGACAAATGTTGGTTAGTTTCTGGTTGCAGTGAAAGTACGTTGTTTAATTTTTCTTAGTGTTATTGTAGAAATTACAATTAAAAAATCCACATGTCCATTTTGTGCACGAATCCCAGACTAACAGGAGTAATATGACATGGTTGTGTCTATTCTGCCATAACTTCTAACACAGGCCTCCCATGACCGAAAACACCTCTCCGTCATCTCGCTGAGCGGCAGCTGGTATGTAGAGGATGAACGTAACAATACTGTAATGCTTTCTCTTCTCTGTTAACAAGAAATAATATCATACAGCTTACTGTGCTTCACTTCGTGGTGCGGCATTGTTGACTTCGGAGTCTTGTGCTCGGATCCATGACGTAATAATATAATTGTTAACGAGGGTTAACGACTGCTTTACAAAACTAACCGCTAAGAGAAAAACAACTAAGCCTCTTCCACGATCTCAAAAAGAAGTGTACAAACTGTATGTACCACTCAAACCAGTTTCTCAAACATGTGTCATAATTATTACTTATATTAGTACGAAAGCAACTGCATGTGCTATCTGCCAGTGACCATAGCACAAGCCGCCTGCCTCTCCTTGCAGTGTGACATGGAACCAGCAACTGTCTGTCTGCCAGACTTTAACACCCCACCAAGGTGGTTCTGGTACCCCGCCTCTCCTCCAATCCGGGGGTTGATAGTAAAACAGTGATGTCCCTTTCTTCGCCTCTTGTTGTTCCGTGAACACAGACTGTATATTTTACCTGTAACGCGCACCGGCACCACACGTTAAATGCCATGCCAAATTCTCCCTTGAGCAGGCTAAAAGGCGTCGAATTTGGCATAAAAATAATGCTTTATGATGCACGCGCGCTATAGATAACTGCTGTACCAATTAATTCAAATGGGCCGAGTATACCACACAGTGTAAGTGGACAAATATACACAGAACAATAATCACACAACGAAGTGACTGCTTTAAATGGCCGAGTGTACCACAGTGAAGGGCTTCGAATGGTCGAGTGTATCACACAATAAAATGGTTTGTTTGATCGAGTGTATCACATAATGTAGTGAGTGTTTTAATTTTCAATGAGAACAAGTAGGTCGAGTGTACCACACAACGAAGTAAGTGTTTTAAATGACTTCAATTTGGATCGAGTACCACTCAGCAAAAAAATACAAAGAGGGTCGAGTGTACGTAGCACTCAATGTAGAGAGTGTTTTGAGTGACCTACAAGTGGGTCGAGTGTACCATACAACATAGTGAGTGTTTTGAGTGACCACAAGTGGGTCGTGTGTACCATACAACATAGTGAGTGTTTTGAGTGACCACAAGTGGGTCGAGTGTATCATAAATGAAGAGAGTGTTTTGAGTCGAATGTACATGTAGGCCTACTTTGAATTGCAACAATGCAACCCAGAAACTGTCCACTCGCTAGCAGCCCGGTAAAATGTAAGTCTAGACTTGCGTTAGCATTAGACTACCTTGTAAATATATTATTCTGACCAGAAGTAAACAGTGTAAGTCTAAACTTGCGTTAGCATTAGACTACCTTGTAAATATATTATTCTGACCAGAAGTAAACAGTGTAAGTCTAAACTTGCGTTAGCATTAGACTACCTTGTAAATATATTATTCTGACCAGAAGTAAACAGTGTAAGTCTAAACTTGCGTTAGCATTAGACTACCTTGTAAATATATTATTCTGACCAGAAGTAAACAGTGTAAGTCTAAACTTGCGTTAGCATTAGACTACCTTGTAAATATATTATTCTGACCAGAAGTAAACAGTGTAAGTCTAAACTTGCGTTAGCATTAGACTACCTTGTAAATATATAATGCTGACCAGAAGTAAATAATGTAAGCCTAGACTTGGGTTAGCATTAGACTGCCATGTAAATATAGTATTCTGACCTCAAGTAAATAATGTACCAAAGTGGATCAAATAAAAAGCACCACCACTATAAAACAACACGGCACTGAAAAAATCCTATCAAATAAGGACAAAGTCGTGTGTTGCTGTTTGCAGGTGAAAATAGTGACCTGGTAAATAACATGCTCCAAACTCTACATATGAAACTATCTGGCAATAACAAACCAAAACTGCAGTACACTATAAGACTACCTAAAATTGCAGTACAATGTAAAATTACCTAAAACTGCAGTATAGTATAAAACTACCTAAAACTGCAGTATAGTGTAAAACTACCTAAAACTACAATACACTGTAAAATTGCCTAAAACTGCAATAATTGTAAAATCACCTAAAACTGCAGTACATTGTAAAACTACCTAAAACTGCAGTACAGTATAAAACTACCTAAAACTACAGCACATTGTAAATCTACCTAAAACTGCAGTACACTATAAGACTACCTAAAATTGCAGTACAATGTAAAACTATCTAAAACTGCTGTACAATGTAAAACCACCTAAAACTACAATACACTGTGAATTTACCTAAAACTGCAGTACAGTGTGAGAAATTACTTAACACCACAGAACGCTGTGAAATTACCTAAAACTGCAGCACACTGTAATACTACCTAATACTGCCGTAAACTGCGAAATTACCTAAAACTGTAGTATACTGTGAAACTAAGTAGTTTAACACTAAGGTAAGTCAGAGAAACATACCAAATTATTTTATGACATAAGTAGGTAACAGCTGCTCTTTACTCCCAGACTCCACATACGACACGACAAGTTGCACGAGTGTGCCCAGACCCTTTGGCGCAAAGTACTATTAGTAATTAAGTCCCTTTATACAAGGGTGACTGTGTGTTTTGACTGGTCTATCAATTTCTACTTAGCAAACTTTGTTGATTTTGCGGGCATGAAATGATCTTGTAGGTTTGAGCCAGTGTCGATGGAATTATAATTGTGATCCGTAGCCTTTGTCTCGCCTGGCATGGATGTCCAATAGTGAGGGAAATGTAAACGCGATGAGTAATTCCTTTGAAAGGCAGGACTATATACTGGGCGGAGGGATGAGTGTTCTGTTCCAAGAAGGTATTAGGTGTGGAGAGAAGGGGTGGTCGTTCTCCAATTCATTCATGCCTTGAAGTTTACCCTAGGGTCAGATTACAACTGCAAATAAATTTTGTGATTAAGAGCGCTATCATGTTACTGAAATCACAGACATGCATAATAATGTTACCACAGCAATGTAATCGTGTGTTCTGTTACAATCTTTGCATATCCTTTGAAAATAATACACTTGCCATTACCAGGTAGAGGTGTCAAGCTTGTTTAGGAGATCTGTGGCACCAGCCCCAACCGCAGCTTCCAGCTGTCAATCCCTCGTTTGTGTCTTCGACAGCTGGTGACTGTTCAGTTAGGACGCCACACAGACATTCATTTCGAACCAAAGCTTAACGCCTAAGTCAGTTTTAATATCTTCCACCACCCACCCCATTCGGTGTGTGTGTGTGTGTGTGTGTGTGTGTGTGTGTTGGGGAATCTTTTAACCAGGCTAGAGGCACGATACAAATATCTCACTTTGTTTACAGCTTTCAAGTAGCAAGGACGGTTCTGCGAATTGAGCAAGCGTGCTATTAGTCTTACAGAACCTAGCGTATGAATACATTGAAAGTGTGATGTGAGATCAATAATAAAAGGGAAAAAAAAGTACTAGAAATATCAACAAAGAGTGGGGAACTGCAAAAGAAAAAAGACAGACTATTCAATGTAATAAGTGAGATAGCGCTAGCCTATCAACAATCAGTCGCTGGTGGTGGTAGTGATGTACGTGACTGTGAAATGACGTTGGTGGCAATTAGTAAAAATCGCCTTTTCTTTCCCCAACCCCACTGATATCCATTTGCAATAGGCAAGAAGATCCCTGAGGAATCAGGACCCGTGAAATAAAATCTAATTAATGAAAGAGAACTCGTATGGAGCACCTTGGCTTCCTACTCAATGACTACCTACTGCTAGTACACGTAGTTACCAGTTGAGTGATAGTGACATGTACAGGTACATACATAATGACTATGTAGAAATAATACACATAGTTACCAGGCGAGTGATAGTGACATGTACAGGTACATACATAATGACTATGTAGAAATATTATAGGCAGTTACTAGTTCTATGATTAGTGGAAACGTGTACAGGTGCGTAAGTTACACACCTTGATAAAGTCGAAAGTGAGTTTATATAAAGTACAGATCTAACAAAAAATGCTCTTTTCTGAGATATCGACTAACGTTAATTTTCTTGGATCCAAACGAAATTTTGAAACCCGGAATAAATTTCAGACTAATAATAGGTGAATGAATAAACATAAATTTCATATCAAGAGTGTAAATAAATAAAATTCACTTGTTCAGTACTAATAACAAAATTCCTGAGTGAAATCACAAGATACCTAGAGCAAAATCTACGTCTTCGAACAGTTAATGTCTATATCGCATCGCACTCATAAGCAGGTGTATTTTCCTTGTACCCCTTCACCACCACCACCACTCCTTCGGCTTCTCTTAAGCGGTCAGAAGAAAAACGCTGGAAATAATCCATTGTATTTTTACACCATTATCCTTATAAAGACTTCCGTTTGCGACCTCTCTCTCTCTCGTTCTCACACACACACACACACACACACACACACACACACACACGTTGACATTAACAGATATGCAGAAACAGTAGTGTGTGCACAGACAACATCCATTGTCATTAAATTAAGATTCCATTTAATTTAATGTATGCATTATGACTTTTCTTGTCATAGTGAAATCTGTTTTCTATATTCGATATTTGACTGACAGTGAGCAGGTTCAGGGAAGCCAACATTCAGATGCTAGCAGACGAACTGTGTACTCTGTGCGTCTGTGTACTCATACAGCCAACAACGTAAAATGTCAACGTGACTCTTACACACCACAATGAGCGACACGTAACCATATCATGTGACGCAGGAGCCTGAGGAATTCTTGCTCGCAAAGCTAACTGCCAAGATTACTTAGTCAACCTAGTGAAGTACGCCTTTTCCCAGAGTGAAAAAACAGCCTCCTTTAGTGATTCAAGATGCCAAACAATGGTTCTTGCAAAATGCACTCGGAAGAAGCAGGAATTCGCAGAACCACAAAACTAAATGGTAAAATGTCTAGGCTTGGTAGACTTGAAAACGACATCTCTGCAGAACAATTCTTACTCTTATAAACCGCTTTCATATGCAAACATGTAAAACTGGAATTGGCATTTTTAAAAAGAAAATACACGAAAGCAGAAATTAAGATTCCTTTAAAATGTTGTCTGATTAAAAACGTTCAAAGAACAGGACTACTGCCATTCCAAGTCGTTCTTTCCACATTGGTCACAGCTGTGGCGTACAGTAAATGTAATGATATTACACTTTTGCCTAATTCTTTATTCATGAAGTAATATAGATAATGCTACAGAGGTACACGTAGGCCTACAGTCACAATATACGTAATGCTACAGAAGTAAATGTAGGCCTACAGACACAATACAGATAATGCTACATAAGTAAATGTAGGCCTACAGACACAATACAGATAATGCTACAAAAATGCACATAAGCCTAAAGCTACAACACACGTAATGCTACAGAAGTACACGTAGACATACAGTCACAATCAGATAATGCTACAGGGGTAAATGTAGGACAACAGACACAATCAGATAATGCTACAGAAGTAAATGTAGGCCTACAGACACAATACAGATAATGCTACAGAAGTAAACGTAGGCCTACAGACACAATACAGATAATGCTACAGAAGTAAATGTAAGCCTACAGACACATTCAGATAATGCTACAGAAGTAAATGTAGGCCTACAGACACAATACAGATAATGCTACAGATGTACATATAGGCCTATAGTCACAATAAACCTAATGCTAAAATAAATCGATAGCCCTTCTGCAGTAGGAAAGTCACCAAACTTATTGACTTACTCACAGCGATATTTTCCTCTACCTAAAATGTTAGTCTTTGTACAGTTCTTCATCGCGTAAATCACAATTATAATTTCATTACACAGATGTTTAACCCCGTCAAAATTTTTTTAAAAAAATCTTTAAGCCGTTCTAAATGTCTGTTATTAAAATAGTGATGTACATTTTATTGCTTCACTAGTAGCAAGTCCTTTTTTTGTTGATGCTGTGAATTTTTTTTTTTATTATTATTTTTTGGTATGAAGAGAAAAAAAGAAAAAATGGCAGTGGGGCGCTTGTACAATAATGAATATATACCCCAGTCTTGTCAGCAAAAACAATAATAATAATAAAAAAAGGTACTAAAACTGTCATACACAGATGCACCGAGGTGAGTAAATAACAATAGATTAACTCCTTGTCTCATCTTCACTATGGATATCTATACTAATAACGCATTATGAAATAACCATAATTTTGCCATCCACCCCACACACACTTTTAAGACCTCTAAATAGCCTCGACATAATTTCCAAACCTAAGCTCTGGAGAACCTGTCTGCACTCTGTGATGCAAACATTATAAGAATATATTAACAAAGTGCTGATTTGGGCCACTGAGCTAAATGGAAGTTTTCCAGAGAACGTGTCTGCCAGCAGAACTGGTACAATAAACACCTTTGGGCAAGATTCCGATACCTGTATTGGAAGTGCCTGCAAGAATGGACCGTGAAATCAGCTAACATCCAAAGCGGGCGAATAAAAATCAGAGAAGTCATCAAGCACTCGGCACTCGCCAGGTGTTACTGTTTCCAGTGATCTAAGAAAGCGAGTGGAAGTGAGTGAGAACGAAATAAATTAAATAAAAAAGATAAAATACAATGTGATCGAATACGTCGTATAATTGTGAACTCGTTTCTCTGAATGATACGCCATGGGAAGTAACTCGTAAATGTGATGTGCAGTATAGTGGAGTGATTAGTATTCAGAACACGTCGTAAACTGCATAGGGGATTTAACATAGCTCGTCAGAACAATAAAATTAATAATATCTATTGAATGGTGACTGCGGTGGTGACTTAACATAGTTCGCCACAACAATAAAAATAATAATAATTACTGGATGGTGACTGCGGTGGTGACTTAACATAGTTCGCCACAACAATAAAAATAATTAATAATACCTATTAATGGTGACTGTAGTGGTGACTTAACATAGTTCGCTAGAACAATAAAAATAATAATAATTACTGGATGGTGACTGTAGTGGTCACTTAACATAGTTCGCTAGAATAAAAATAATACCTATTGGATGGTGACTGTAGTGACTTAACATAGTTCGCTAGAACAAGAGAATCACTAATACCTGTATAAAAAGACATTTTTTAAATTGTATTAAAATTGGATTATTCCAGTGTGCTCTTGTAAGATTCTTGAAATAGGGATAGATGTGGAAACATGTAGGGTACATGTGCACTTACATAATTTAATCATATGAAAGACTGTAATAGCCATGAAAATGTTGCTAAAATTAAGACACCATCTTTGTATTTGTCCAATAAAGCCTAAGATACTTCTTATTTTCTCCCGCTCCATTACAAAAATAATTATTGGACAATATAAACATGATCAATGACAATGGCGAATGATTTAATTTGTATGTCGCAAAAATAAGTCAATGAGTTTCATTGAAAATTAAAACAGGTGACTGAATGTTTCGCTGTAAAGGTTGGCATTATTTAAAATTAATTTGTTCTACGATTTTAATAGGCCTACCCAAAATACTAAAAGCTGGTGAGTGGCGATTGTCAAGGACTTCGCGTAATCTGGTGATAGTGACTGCCGCAGCTGATTTGACACAGTTCGCTAAAACAATAGAAACACTAATAGCCTTCTTGGTACTTAAGGCACTCTTCTGAGTAATAGGCAATGTTATGAAAACAAAGCCCCCTTGGAATTGTTTCTGGAGCGAGTTCTAATGTCAAGTACATGTTTCCGGATTAGCATGATGGACCACTGTTTATCTGACTGTTATCTACTCTTCCCTCGATATAGATGTGGGATTCTTTACCAACGGGAGCAAACGCGGAACTGTGCAGACAATGTGGACGAGTGCGATCACAATGCGGACTACATCTCCTAAAGCCCCGAAGCGAATAACTGATGACAGATGTCATTCTCTAGGATTATAATTAATTAAATCTGACCTGAAGAAAGAGTAGAGTAGTCTTATATGTCTTGTGGTGGTGATTGAACCACTATCAGACTTGTATGGCTGATGAAATGTTAAATATACCTGGTAAATATAAATTGAAATGAAATAAAACCTTTGTTTTTGGTGGTGTCATTTATTTGTTTATTTGTTTCTCCAGACATTGCTTTGTAAGTCTGAACACTCAAACAGAGGTGATCTGCTGAAAGGAAAAGGAAAATTGATCTAAATGCAAATCATTTATTACTTTAGTAATAAAATAATAATAATAATAATAAAAATCAAGCTGTTTCATCTCTTACATAACGTCCACCTCCTTTTCACCCGTATGAAGACGGTAATTTGAGAAGTATGGTGGTAAACGAAGAAACGGGAACATTACAATTTGATGACAGTTTTAGAGGACTTAACACAGCTCTTTAGACCGACAGAAACATTTAGATAATGCCACTTCAGGTAGAGACACGAACGAAGCGAAGAGAGAAAAGAAACACTGGGGACTATCGTGGAGGACTGAAGGACGCCATGCAGTCATATTAATCAGAAAATAACGTGTTTTTAGATCCTAACTCTTACTCTTTGCATTAGCGCAGTCTGTCCATTTTAATTAATAACATGATGACGTCAAATGAGGTAGCTGAATAGGCGTCCTACTGGCCAATGACAGTAAATAAGATGCTTGCAACGTGTTTGTATGTGTGGACTTTTATACTGTGACCTTGGTGCGGGGAGAAAATAATCATTAAAAAGATAATAAAGCGCTAGGAAATATAATTTGTGATCATGCTAAGAACAGTTTCAAGATGATGATGATGAAAATAAAAATAAAGAACCAAACTATAGGAAACAAAATCGAAATACTTCAATTTCAACGACTTAAATCTAACCTTTCTTTTCTTTTCGTAAGAAGAAAGGACAGATCTGATTCTTAATTTATTTAAGCGTATGAATTATAGATTAATTAAGACAACAAAAATTTTCAATTCTGATCTATTAAGCTTTTTTGTAGGCTCTTTTCCAGTAAGAACAGTACCACAATGTCACTCACACTGGAGCATTCAGACTTAAGTATCAGAGCTTTTCTAAATTTACATGACTTAACAGACAATGCACTCAAGCGGCAATACACACCACACCTAAATATGAAATATACTGTATTATCTAACACCACAGGAGAAAAAGATTCATCTCGTTCAACACACACACACACACACACAAGACAACCCTGTTTAAGGTATCGAGTCTTTAATGCGAACACAAAGGTGTAGGTCTGTCTGCCTGATGCCCGAAACCAGGCAACACGTTGATAGTAATCTGCCCAACTAGCACAGGGCGGTCAATCCGGGTTATCCTTTAGCTGCATTTATCAGGGGCATTTTACTCTCAGACCGAGAACTATCAGCTCCGATTGGCACAGGCACTTTACGGCATATCTACCCTGAATGCAACCGCTATCAAAATTGCACTCTAAATACGCACGCCGCCAGCTAATCCTGGTCTTTGCGTGACGTTGAAGTAGGTCCTTCGTGACGTTCAACTGATCCTATTGCTAGACCATGAATCATGAATTAATCCTTCTGCTAAACATAATAAGTCAGGCTTATCTCATCGATAGGACTGATGAGCTAGACCGAGTAGTAAATTACAGATGTGCGATTTCCTTGAGGTTAAATGCAAAGCTGAAAGGACCAGACAAAAAATAGAAAGAACTGGGGGGTGGGGGGGTGGACGGAAGACAGGATAACAAGAAAGAAGTACGATGTACGTCATCAGACCCCAGTAAGGCGTGCAATGATATTTAAAGAAAAACACGTGCAACTGTCTGCTGTTAGTATCTAGTAGGCTCGTCATAATCTAGCTACTCTGGGAAAGAGCGCCCAACCAACGAAATTTCCGTTGCTGGGCTAAGAGAACGGTAGTAGAGTCTGTGGGACCATTTTCCTGTGACGCGACTTGCTGAAGCAAAATTATGCACAATCCAATGGACTAAATAAATGACGTCATGGGACTTGAAAGAGTGTTCATCCACTCACTGACTAGGACATGTATGCGAATTCAACGCTTCTGATAGCTTTCTCCCAATAAGCCTTTCAGCAGAAATGTCGGAAATACATATTATTTACTCTTTAATTTTGGCCAGACGTGCCAGATATATACACTATTTACTCTATTTCTTTTTTTTTTGTTTTGGTCAGACGTGACGGTAATAATTACAAGTGAACAGATGCGCCGAATAGACATATTATTTACTCTACTTTCACCCAGGCGTGCCGATTATACAATTATCTACTGTTTACTTTTGATCAGACATGCCGCTTATATATATATTTACTTTGGGCCAGAAGTGCTGGACATAACACATTATCCTCACTTCTTTGGGCCAGATATGCCAGATAGAAATGAATACTAGTCTTATCTTTTGGCCAGATATGCCGGATAGAAATGAATACTAGTCCTGCCTTTTGGCCAGATACGCCGGATAGAAATGAATACTAGTCCCGTCTTTTGGCCAGATATGCTGGATAGAAATGAATACTAGTCCCGTCTTTTGGCCAGATATGCCGGATAGAAATGAATACTAGTCCCGTCTTTTGGCCAGATATGCCGGATAGAAATAAATGAATACTAGTCCTGTCTTTTGGACAGATATGCTGGATAGAAATGAATACTAGTCCTGTCTTTTGGACAATCGTATCGAATATACAGGTTTGTTACTCAAGACCTTTGGTCCAGTTTGTCGGTTAGACCTGTGTCTTACTCAAGAAGTGTATCTGCAGGAGATGATGAACTTCGGAAAGAGGTCAGCTTTCCTTCAGCCGCCCGCCACTCAACATGTGATGCCTTCCCCGTATGAAATGGGCGTTCCGTAAACAAACCCGATAACTCTCCACCCTCACCTCCACATGCCTCTGGTTTCTCACGGGGATGTACCTGTCTAACAAGCTGGCTTTTAGACTTTAAAAAAAAAAAAAAAACTTCGTGTAGGTGCCAGCAAGAAAGAATCTGCAAACTATTATGAAGAATTGTGGTTAGAAGCATCTGTCGCTCTTTGTGAGTTAACTGTTAGCTGATTGAGATATATAATAATTATTATCCCACCACCACCACCACCCACACACAAAACAAAACACCAAAACAAACCTAAAGAAAGAAAGAATTGCTGTCGTTTCAAGGAGGTATTTTGTTCCTGGAAAATGGAAACTTTGCTCCTGCAACTGCAGGTTACACGTAAAAACACATTTTTTAAAAAGAAGAAACAGACGCCGGAAGCGGTCCTGTGACCCGTAAGATCGGACAATGTTCTACGTGGTTTGAAGTCAAGCACACCCCAAACATGGTGGTAAGTTGTGTGCGTGGAGGGAGAGCTTCTTCTCCTGAATCTAATCATGACTGTTTTCCTGCTTATCTCCCCATGTAAATAAATAGTTCTTATTTAACTTTCTGTTATGTGATGGGGAACATGTGTCGTGCAAATTTCATGAGTTTTATAGTTGGAGCTACCGCCAGCTTATAATAAATGACATGCACATCCACAGACAGATATAATTATTGAGTGAGTGAAAGTGCGTGTGTGTGTGTGTGTGTGTGTGTGTGTGTGGGTACGAGTGAGAGAGAGTATTCATATAAAAGTAAAATTGCAACAAAATCGCTATAAATTCATTCTCACACTTATTTTCATTCTGCGCCGTCAATGAACGTGGCTCCAGCTTTCAAGTGAAAGAGATAATTTAGTGTAGTAGCATAAACATTATCCCTTTGGAATAGGTCTCAATGCCAGTCTAGAAGTGTTTTTTATAACTCCAAATTTTACATTGTTCTTTTTTTTATAAAAAAATCCCTTCCTACATGTGTACAGCGATTTCAATTTGCGTCGTCATACCCTTTCTTGTCCATCCCCAACTCCTTTAGCAATGGCGTCAAACTGCGGGCTAAAAAGTAGCAAATCTGGGGTGGGGTGTATAGAGTGGGGCAAGCAAATAATCGTGGTTGCCCGAGTAATGACGAAATCCAGCTTTACACCTGCTGACCGAAGGGAGAGGCAGTCTTACCCACAGTACCTGCTTGAAGATTGGCGTAATGCGTTTCACAGTGTTAGTACCCCACACCATACACTCGCGCGCGGGGGCCCCAAGCCCCTCTCCTTCCAATTTTTTGATACGTTAATGTTTTATCTGCTTCAGCTCACTGACGAGCAGCTCCAGTTCCTTGACGTCTTTACGACTTGGAGGTAAACACGATTTACTCTGATGGCAATGCCATGTTTCGTTTACTTTTCTTCTATGAGCCCCCATCCACCCACTTTCTTCTCCAGCATAAGGTTATCAATATGCGTAAGAAGGTGAATAAATTTAACATTAAATCTATTAAATCAACAATCAAATACACAACATATGAAAAAATCAAAAGAGCGTTACATTTACATCACTTCACAACAATGTTCAATTAAAGCATACACTTAAGCAGTCAATTACCATAAATACATAATCAAGTTCATGAATATCATCACGGAAATGAGAGTAGAGTTCAGAGAAATAATTAAAGTCAATTTACATAACCAATTCAAAGTTGGTGGTTGTCGCCAGCACGTGTTTCACAGTCACTCGGCTGCAATAAATCATTGCCTTTCATATTTACGTGAGGTCCCACATGAGTCTCTTCTAGAGGCATGTTACACAACTGTTCCAGAATCTTCAACGCACTCTCTAAGCACACAGTTGAGAATCGTCCTGAATTTCACATACGCTATCAAGCACATCAGGAAGAATGTTCTTGATTTTCCATGCACGTTTACTCAACATACCATGAAGAACATTCAAAATAACCTTCTTGAATTCTCGAAACCAATTTCTGCCGTATTGGTACTCGAACGGTATTCACAGCAATCAACTTAACAGCAACATGTTTTACTGATAAGTTGACGACAATGCCGGATTGACACACAGATGTAATCTAGTAGAGCACAGTAGCCACCATAGTACGATGTGACAAAAGTAAAATTCTAAGTAAGGCAGCACTAAATATCAGGCATTTTTATCTCTAAACTCCTTTCTTACAAACATTCTCAACTTACAAATCCCGCAACAATTTCGTTAGCCTAATACAAACACAGCAGAAGAAAGATAGCATCAATCAAAATTCCCAAGTATAATGTACAACGTAGTCAAATTAGTGAACATAGAAATAATGGTTCAATTACATAAACATTCTCTAATTCGCATCATAGATCAACAGCAAACATATGAAATATTCTAAGTCCATTCTTTCTTTATCAGTCAGTTAACTAACTTACCATAAGTTAACGATCGACTTTATGACTGGATTCGAGTTATGTTCAAATTCAAAGTGATTAGAATAGAGTACTTCTTCAACAAAGAAACTTCCCATCCATCTCCATCAGATAAATTTGATATGAACAAGTGTGAAACTATTAGTCAGGAAAACTACTCATCCAGTTGGAACTAGCAATTTCCTAGCATATTCTCAACTAGATTTGTTTACTTCCAACTTTGACACTTAAAAGTATAAGCATAAGCAGTGCCCACGGTCGGGTTACTTTGACATTTAAAATTTATATAACAATTAAGTCTAGAAATAGGGATAGGCAAATTTACTCCGCCACAAACATATAGTTGGACCTCAGAAATATTTCTTTCTAAACATGCCTAAATGACAATAATTAGCGATCTCAAAACTTATTAATTCCGGAAGTGGGGTGAAGAAGCTTCCACAAAATAAAAATACTGCAGTTGAAATTGCTCAAGGATCAACATGGAGGAAAAAAAGTTTGTAACAGATTACAATGGGGAGACGATCCACGCTGGCCATCCTGATAACTGCTTAAGATGGGCAAATGACTGTAAAACAAATTTCAGAAGAAAACTTGAAAACTGCGTGACGTCAATCAATACGTCACGCAGAATCAGCACCGAACGGCCTACGGATGTATTCCACGCTGCAACCATCTATCTAACTGGTCGAAATGTGTCCTTCTTGGATAGTTACACGAGTTCATCACGAATGCAGATTACTTTGGACTCGAGCATCGATTTAGTTCGCAAAAAGTTAATGGCAAACGAGCACTGGCATGCAACATGTCAAGCACTTTACTGTGGCTACTAAGCACAGATCTATTTCTGTACGAGCAAGCTGGGCCACTAGCATGCAGCTTAAAGTTTATGTTATTTATTGTGTGCGCGCGCGTGTGTGTGTGTGTGTTACTGTTGAAAATATGATCGAATTACCTATTCGCTTGACCTTTTATCCATTTATACATTTAACCCATCTGTGTACCGTCACCCAGCTACATCGACTCGCGTAAACAGCAATCATTGCTATTCAATCATACATCCACTGTCTGAACCACCCCTACCCCCACATATATTATCAACATCAAAGAAACACCCATTCATTAATTCTTATCTCCATTCATTTTTTTCTTCTAGAGGTACCTCCATTTCTCCACCAAAAAGATGCAAACTTATTATTATTTTATTTTAACCATTTTCCACCAAACGCAACAAAACCCCTTGAATTTTATCTAACAATATACATATCCAACCACACACCCCAATACACGCAAACTATCTCATATCGTTACTTATCCATCCGCATCGACTGACCATAGCTTCCATTAACAATTCATCCACCTGTGTTAGCAGTTCATTTTTCAGTGAAGCCATTTATTTCAACCTAAACTTAGCCGCCCACAACGGACAAGAGGAACATCCAATAAACCTCTGATCTATCTTTTCACCTATACAATATCTTATTTCATTTTACGTTTAAATTCACAAGAAGGCGAGTGAGGATCGGGAAAGGAGGCAAATGGAAAGAGATCCAGCTAGTCTTTCGTCCTGGATGCGATATCTATTAGGGTCAAGAGAACCTACTCAGCTCGCGAAACAGATGGCATCGTCTGGCCAAATTAACTGTGATCGCAGATTGGCAGAAGTGGAGGGGTTGTCGGTGCTACCGGTGCGCGCGTGCACGCTAACCCCTACATGTCGCTTACCCATTCATCCAGCAGGACCACACGTTTTTTGTAGTCGTTACCTCAATTCGCGCTACACGGTGTATGTCTGAACTAATTCAGGGTTAGTGGGGGGGGGGGGATAATCACAAGGTATGAGCAAATTCATATGTTAATAAAAGTCGACAACGATAATTTACAATCTTTCTCGACTCTAATCGTCAATGTTTCTTTCTCGTCGCCTAATTAAAAAAAACAAAAACAGTTTTAAACAAAAATCGACTGATCAGCTGCTGAGGAGATTTAGATTTGCTAAAAGATTTTTACCTGTCAGGAAACTACGCCTACGAGTTAATAATAAATGTAAGTGAGGAAATGAAAATGTCAGCTGGGGAAAAAAGTGAATGTCAATACCGGAATTATCTATCAATGCCTGCACATTTTTTATTTCACTGTATATATATATTTAAATAAAATTGTATTTCACTTTTTCATGTAAGGTTTGTTCACAGGTAAATAAGCGCAGGCAAAATTCTTAATGACTTAGTGACGTCTGGTACCTGTGGAGAAGATGCAGAGGGCAGCGACTGATCCGGGGTGGTAGGGGTGATTCGAAAGAGTCAAACATGAAAAGGTATTTTTTAGTGTGTGTTTGTTTTGCTTAGCCCAAGCGGCATCGCCGCCTCTTACCCACCCCCACCCCCACTCACCGCGTAGAGGAAGTGAGGGGAGGAAGGGAAGAGGACTAAGCAAAACAACTCAATATGTCGCGAAACATGCATATCAATTGAAATAACGAGATTGAGGTAAAGAAGCAGTGTGTGTGTGTGTGTGTGTGTGTGTGTCTTGAATAAGGTGCGCGTGTGTATGTGTGTGTGTGTGTGTCCGCCTTATGAAAATAAAATGTAGAAGCATGAATTTTATGTTGCAAAATTATTTCCTGATCTCAGTTGCTCATAAAAAAAGAAAAGAAAAAATGAGTTTGTAAAATTATCTCTCATCTCACTATACTGCCTCTATAGAGAAATAAATGTCCAAAACTAGAAGAGAATTAATATGCAAAATTGTCTCTCATCTCACTATTCTCAGATGCCTTGCCCCTATAGAGAAATAAATGTCAAGACTTAAAGAGCAGTAATATACAAAATTATCGCCCATCTCGGTTCTATAAAACGGAAAAATTTAGAGAGTTTATTCTGCAACATTATCTTTCGTCTCAAACGCCTCATATGTATGAAAATAAAATTTGCATAACCTATGAACATTTATTTCGCAAAATTACTTGAAACACTAACCTAAAAGTAAAACAATATATGCTTACTTGAAACACTAACCTAAAAGTAATGCAATATATGCTTACTTGAAACACTAACCTAAAAGTAATGCAATATATGCTTACTTGAAACACTAACCTAAAAGTAATGCAATATATGCTTACTTGAAACACTAACCTAAAAGTAATGCAATATATGCTTACTTTAAACACTGTGTTTTACAAAGGGGAGGGGAAACAATCCTGGAGAAGAGAAGGATAGTAAGAAAAAGAAAAACAGTGATAAGGAAGCAGGAGAGAGAGAATAAAATACACTTTTCCTCTTTTCGATCAAATACCCCCCCCCCCCAACCTTAAAATGGCCAAATGTTTCTACCAAAATGATTGCACGAGTGAATAGATAAATTACTGTATTTAATTTTAGAAAATGTCAGTCCCTCTAACTTTTTTCCGGTGTGCGCGGAGCTGGCGGTCGTAAGAACAGCATCATTTCCGCGTCAGCAAAACATTTTCAGAAACATTTGTGATTTTAAATTGTAACTACTGACTACATACACGTGTGTAATAATGTCTTTTTATTAAAGAAGATGTATGGCTTAGACATCACGACTAGTTTTCAAACTCTATCGCAATGAAAATGTTATGCTACGATTTCGAAAGCACCTAAACTTTGTACACGACATTTTCTAATGAGATGCGTGGCCGCGCACCTTAGAGGGAACCTTGCTTGAGAGGTAGAAAGAGACCTATTTTATTCACATTGAAGCCAGCCCCACAGGTGTGATACGACGTGACTCATTCTTAGGTAACTTCCCGTCAGTAAGCAAAACAATTTTCAGTTCAGACCCGATTATAAACAGATCCGAGATACGTCACGGCTGCTGCTTTATGAGAAATGGCCTTCATTCAGTGCCAGCGAGCAGAGTTATCTTTCATTTTGTCTCTAACATTTGCCGCTTCTCCTACACTCTTAATCTATTTCTCTCTCTCTCTGAGGAAAGTCGGTGCATTTATATTTTATGCAGAAAAATGGTGATGTGAACTGTAAATAAACAACGAAATGAACTTTCTTACTATTATTTTTTGTATGTGCAAAATTCTGGAGTTTAAAATAGCAGTTGATTGTATATCTTTTGACTGTCTCCCTCTTTTTTTTCCTCTCTCAAATTTAAGTACATTTAACTTTACTTTTCAAAAAGTAAATAAAGACAACACCCCAACTTCCATACCTTAGTTAGTGTAGAAAAATGATCCTAAAATAAATGGCAAGCCGACGTTTAACAAAACTTGCATTCGAGCGGCTCTGTTTAATCTATCAGTACGTATCTATCGAAACGGCAATCGTATTGTAAATCTATACACCCTGAAATCATTTTCTTCTGTCCAATCTCGCACCACCACCACCACCACCCCTTCCCCCAAAGTGGCGGTGTCATTAATATCAAGATTCAAACTAGGCAGTGAGTTTGATTTATATAGTGTGTTTCTTTTCTAAACATCATTAATATCAAGATTCAAACTACGCAGTGAGTTTGATTTATATACTGTGTTTCTTTTCTAAACATCATTCACAATACCTGAATACTGAAGAGCTTTGTAGTCAGGTATGTCTAGAAAGCTTTTAGATCTACATGATAATTAAAAACTAGTCTGGAACACGCAGAGTTGAGTTTCCAAGGGAGGGAACAAGCTATTATAGACTTCAAACTGAGCGAAGTGATGACAAGCACATTAAAGCGGAAGCACTGATACGCAAGTACAATGCATACTGCAGGAAAAGGGGGGAAAGATAATAAGGACCAGGGATGGCAGGAACTGGGTTGGGAGGGAATGGAAGAGGTAAAACAATCGGTGACTACTGCACACGAAGGATGAACACGGGAGCAAACAGTACCTTGACCTGTGCATGCACTTCAATGCTCTGAAATTGTCCAAACGGCAAGTCTATCTGAAAAAAAATCGTCTAATTACGTCAACATTTTCCCCCCACATATAAATAATATAAAGGTATAGCAGAGCTGAATTAAGAAATTAAAATTGTCTAATAAACGGAAACTATTACAATTTTTAAACTCGTATTTGAAAATAATTACGTTACTGATTAGGGTTAATTTTTAAACTGTCAAACGAGTTAAATTAATAATACTTCACCATTCCCTTATATCTGCAGATCGAGAAAAAAAATGATAGAACAAGTTTGTTATATTTATTTTAAAGCACATTATTTAAACTAAATAAAGACGGGGGGGGGGGGGGGGCTGGAGGAGGGACCCAAAGACCATAGCAGAGGCTAACTGTACAATTACATCGTTTACTGCCGAAAGAATCTTCTTGTAGGCTTTCACTAGGCTCCCAAGAATCCCATCAGCTCGCAAAGGCCCAATTCTCCGGGCCACAGATGACGCCATCTTCCTTTAAATACTGCCATACCCCTTACCCAGACTTTGCAGCCGACCAAGTCTTCTTATCGTCAGATTACAGCTGATAAGCAAGTATATCAACAAAACTAACATTAACTACGTCATCACATGCGCTTCGCTGACATGTCGAAAAGAGTAATCTCCCAGTGAGAAACGCTGGTTTAAACCGGGAACGGGGGTAGTGGATTGTGGATGAAGACAACGCTACCGGTATTTGGACCTGTACAATATGCAGACATTAGATACGAATCCCTTAATATATATTTAATTCCAAGGTTTTTAAAAATGTTAAGTTTTAATGATCTAAGTGAATAGATTTGGCGCTTAAATCTGATGCGTTTGAAAACACTAGTGATTTATACTAAGATAAAAATTAAAATGCTCGCTGTGTAAAAGAACGATTGTTCATTTGGAACACACTAGGCGGGTAGACTCATACTAGAAACTATCTGTTGCTCGCTCAACATTTCGTGTGTTAATTGTTGCACAGACTTGTTTGTGAAACCAGTTTAAGGATTGTACTGGCTAAGTGATATACTTTTTCTTTCTTCTTGTTTGCTTGTGCTTTAAAAAAAACAAAAACATTTTCGTAAATATTCCACTACTGTGGCATAACTACCATTTCTACAAGGCACAACAACCGATCCATCTGGGTTTCTTTTCCACGAATATGAACTTCTCGAATGCCTGTGATTGTTGTGCACCAAAGCAAACACAAAAGAAGGCCCCGATTCCTTACAGACAGTTAAGAAAGGTCACGTGAATCAGGGCTAGGTGGGAAACATCTCTGAGACAGACGGTTGGTATTTAGTGTGCAACTTTAGCGAGGACTCGGATGTCGGATCTAGGTAATGATCGCCAGATAGGCGCAATGTTACCACGACTTTCAACAGGTGACGTGGCAGGCCGGGGTATGGGGCGTGGTGTTGCTGGGGAGAGGTAATGAATGCCAGCCGCACGCGGTACCCGTCAACTTAGCGGACAGAGCAAAAGAGTGTAACTCTACAAGCAAAGGGAAATTTTATGTGCGTTTCTCGACTTGGAATTATATAAAAGATCCCTAAAGAAAAAAATAAACAGGTTAGACAGGAAACTAAATACTTCTCATCAAAACATACAAACAAATTACTCACGTCAAAACATACAAACAAATTACTCACATCAAAACATACAAACAAAATACTCGTGTCAAAACATACAAACAAAATACTAGCATCAAAACATACAAACAAGATACTAGCATCAAAATATACAAACAAAATACTTGCATAAAATACTAGTGTGAAAACAAAATCATTACAACAAAATACTAAGCATCAAAACATACAAAGTACTAGCATCAAAACAAACAAACAAATACTAGCATCAAAACACAAACAAATACTAGCATCAAAACACAAACAAAATACTTGCATCACAACATACAAACAAAATATACAGTCAAAACAGAAAAACAAAATACTAGTGTCAAACATACAAACAAAATACTAACGTCAAAATACAGAAACAAATTACTCGCATCAAAACATACAAACAAAATATTCGCGACAAAATGTCTGTTATGTTTCTGCATTGTAAACTTCTTGTGCTTTCTGATTCCGTATTATTCGCGCTTGCATTTGTATATTTGCAGGCGTGCGTGTGCTTAAATTGATAATGTTCATAGTGAATTGCATAAATTATAAGCTATGGTGCATACATGATTTTTATCAATACTGTAAATGAAAGTGCTATGATTAATTTTAAATACAGGTAAAATGGCACTAAGTGTAACAAGGAATGCACCACTATGATTTTCTGTTAAAAATGTAATTATAAACAATGACAACTAATTCCGAGGTTAGACATGTTTATATATTTTATTTATCACTTGCATGCATATGCACACTCGTACACACACAAACAAAGAAGAACAAAATAATTCTTATCAATGGCATATCCAAGTTTACTGATAGCAGATCTTTTGAAAGTGTTTTATGTGATTTTTCTTATCAGATCAAGATTCTTTTTTTTTGTATCCATGTAGTCTCCCTTTTTGAAGCAGGTGAGCTTGACTCCCTTTTTGAAGCATGTGAAAGTTGATTTAAAATGATCTAAAACTCAAGCTATAGAAACTGCAAGTAAAACTACTTAGAAAAACTGTTTGCAGTTTTCAACATTTTTTTTAAAATGAAAAAAAAAAGAAGAAAATGAAAAAAGTTATTGCAAGTCTACTTAGAATTCCCTATTATTACAAAAACAAATTGCACTTACTGTCTCTGTGTGCATGTGCGTGTGTTCGTGTGCTACTATTTATATTTTTGTGACAATAGTATAACTAGTGTTTAAGTGTTCGCATGTAGATCGAAAAAAAAATTATTTAATGAAAGGAAAAAAATCAAGAGTGTGGCAAAAAAGGTGGGGAGAGAATGAGAGAAGAAAAGAGAAATATATTTGTGTACAAGAATCTTTTTTTATAACTTCCTGTATTACACTTAAAGTGTAACTGCATAGAATATTTATTGGCTTAGAAGAGACCATTATACATTTTATTCATGATTTTATAACACAAATCGAAATCAAAAAATGAATTTATATAAAAACATCATGAATGGCAAGTAAAATATGCTTCCACAGAAATGAATTTGTTATATGAAGTCAACTAATTAAAACAGGAATGTGTGATATACTATAAAATTAAAAAATCTACAGAGTTGCTTGTATATGTATGTGGTATAAAAAAATTTAACCTATCAACATTGCTTGAATCGGTGATATTATAAAATCAATCAATTAGAACAGCATGACTATGTGATATAATACAATGAATTAGTCATATCATAAAATTATTCAACATCATTCAGTGAATTAGTGCTATAATAAAAGTAACCAATCATAATAACTTGAATTTGTGGCAACAAAATATTGAATAAAAAGTAAAATGGCTCTTCATTCCGAGTTGCTTTTAAATAATGGTAGACATCAAGAGAATGAATGACAGATAAACTATAGTAATTTAAAAAATTCAATACATTCAAACTAAAAGCAATAACAACAACTAATTAACAAAATAAAAATCTGCAAATTTGTAAGCAAGCAATATTATTAACTTACTTGAAAGTGAAGGATGATGGTCCAGACAAGGCCCAATGTCAATTTAGGGTTTCCATCTACAATTTCATCTGAGCGAATGTTTACTAATCGAATCTGCATATGTAAAAAATGCTCCCAATTACATTATAGAAATTTAATATATGCTCTCTCTCTCTCTCTCTCTCTCTCACATATACATAAACTCAATGACATATTCAACCTTTCTCTAGATTTTCTATCTTTTCCTTTTTCTGTTCAACATCTTTTCATTTGTTTTCTATATCTCCCATATCACTCAAATTCTAACTTCTTTCTCTTGCTATCACACAAACTCTCGGTGATATATTCAAGAATTTCCTCTCACTATATCTTTGTTCACTCCCTTCTTCCTCTCTCTCTCTCTCTCTCTCTCTCTCTCTCTCACACACACACACTTTAATATCCCAAATGCTCAACAACAAAAAATGTAATTTACATCACAAGGGAGGGAGGGATGCATTGTCCTCCAGCATCATTTGATATATTGTAAATAACAGCTCACTAGAATCATGAAATAAAACAAATGTAATCTATAACACTTTTAGGAGCTATCAGAAGGCATTCCTTTCAACATGACACAAAGATGTATAATTGATGTATATAATTATTCCTGGAAAATTAGTGGCAGTTTTAGAATAGATACTCTGTGTGTGTGTATGTGTGTGTGTGTGTGTGTGTGTGTGTGTGTGTGTGTGTGTGTGCGTGCATCTGTGCAAGCAGAGTGAACACCTGCATGAAGGAGAACAGTTTGTGGTAGGAAAAACAGAAGTATTAATAGAATTTAGAAATTGAAAAAAAAAAGTGTGAGAAAGTCTAGAAAATAACTGTCAGCATTCATTGACTATCAAGCTAATAACATGTTTATGCATTAGTGACCTTTGCTCTCTTTTCCCCAGGCCCAGTAGGAAAACAGATGTTTAGTGAAATAGATGAGTTTTTTCTTTGTGATAAGCATAAATGACTTAAGAGGTTGGTTTTTTTTAAATCACATGGCACCTCATTAAGGGTATGGTAAATTCCCTCAAGGATAAAAATAAAAATATATCAGCTGCATTTACCCCTTTGAGTCTCAAGAAGTCCAAAGCAATCTGTACATTTTGTATTTTATGGAAGCGCATATGTCCTCTTTCTCTGGGCTGAAACATAAATTATAAATTATGCTCATACATAACTGAAAAAATGGCAAGAAAATGAGTATGTAATGGAATTTATCAGTAACCAGATAATACACATAAAGAGATAACATTCATGAAATTACAACGTTTGAAAGAAATGTCTTGGAAGAAAATGAATGCATAAATACCTGCACACTCACATATACACAGAGCGAGAGGGTTCGAGTAACATTTATAATATTTAGTGAGTGAGTGAGTGTATGTACAATGTATATGTAACATTTATAACAGCAAAAACTGAAGAACAGTGGATCTATGCATATATTGATATATGGTCTTGTAAGTGGAAAGTAAGAAACGTGAAGTCTGGATATGTGCACTAGTGGTACTGTACTAAAACTCTTAACATAAAGAGAGTTTTAGAAAACCCATATACAGTTTATTAAAGAAAGAAATGCAAAATGCCTCTAAATAGACATAAATAACCATTCATATAGAGAAAGAGACTTTGAAACCCCTCAAATAAAAACACTACCAAGCTTTTCAAAAGGATACATATAGAATTCTCGCATACGAGATTACGGAACCTTTTATGGTCATATAGATATATAAAACCTCTCTAAGAGAGACTTATAAAACCCCAAATATAGGGATTTAAGAAACCCTACACTAAAGAAGTTAATAAAAACCCTATCTATAAAGAGATTTACTCAATCCCTCATAAAGAGATGTACACAAACCTCTCATGCTAAAAAACAAAACAAAAAACAAACATAGTAAAGCCTTTATTTAAAAAGACCTTTGGAAGCTTTCACACAAACAGATCTTGGCCATAAATGGATTCATTCACCTGCATACTATGTTTACAGAGTATGTCTAAGATAAAGTGAATGAGGCAGACTATCTATATCATCACTTACTGGGCTCTTTCATGCAAAAGATACAGAGATTTAAATTAAGATGTCTGCTGATGAGATGCACTAGTATGAGCAGAGGTCACAAGAGGGATTGATGGTTGTGCAAAATGTAAGACACTAACCCCATACTCTAGTGCCTGGGTTTGAATCCTGGCTTGGGGTGAAAAACTTTATGGGTGATCCTTAACCACTCCAAATTCAAGGTGATGGGCTTAGTGTGTATAGTTTGTCAAACGGCATGATAAATTATTTACTGTTTACTGCAGGCTGCTCATGCTGAAGATCACTTGGCAGTTTAGGAGTCTGTTGGCAGATGCCTGCGCAAAATTGCACTTAGAATATCTGCCACAATGTCACTCAAACTTTCACTCTCCAAACATGGCACTTTATCTTTCCTTTTCTAAACCTAAATCTTTCCCTCAGCAACTGCACCATCTTCCCTTCCCAAACATAAATCTTTCCCTCAGCAATTGTATCCTCTTCCCTTCGTAAACATAAATCTTTCCCTCAGCAATTGCATCCTCTTCTTTATCTACCCTCATCACCAAGTCTGAAATCCTCTACATTTCAAATCAGATGTGAAACACAAATAAAGTTAAAAAAAAACAAAACTAGGTCATTCTGGATTAGGAAACTAAAGTTCTTCAATGGTGAAAGTATTCTTTTTGGTATTATTAATATGAAACATACAAAGTATAAATAACATCATTTTTGCACAATTAAAATAAGAAATAAATTTTAAAATACACAATTATGTGCATATACTAAAGTGAATGATTGCAAATAAAACTGCAAAGCATATTATATGCAATGAAAGTTTACTGAATGACAAGGAGAAATGTTGCATCATTGCTGGTGCAAATTACAAATTGCCAGAGTATAATATGAACAAGTAAACTGTACATTTGGACATGCATGTACATAAAACTGCAAATGTGAGACTAAATATCATATGATTCACAAACTGCATTTATGCTTGCACATAACTAAATATATATTCATAAACAGCAAAAAAGCATGTATGTAAATAAATATGCATACACACACATACTAAAAGTAATACACATCAATTATACATTAAATATGTACATAAGCACTATAATTATGCTTTGCATATGACTAAATACAGACAAAAACACTCACAGCAGCATGAAATACTGACCATAATATCATGAGAAAGAACCTCCAGCAAAGAGATGAGATTGTGACCATCTCGAAGGTCTTCAAAAAGGTCAAGGATTCTAAGACCCGCCTGCAACACAGACCCAATTTAATCTTAACCATCAATGATAAAGGTAAACAGAATCAAATCATTAATTTTTAATTACTTTACGTTTTCAGCATATGAATCTTAAGTAGCCTGATTCTAAGAGTTATAATATCTCTATAATATTATTGTCTTTGTATCAGTGGAACTGAAGTAAAAAAAAATTATGTTATTTATAATAAATGTACATTTTGAAAGAGTATTGCTTTATAATATGCACAGATAAAGTAAACGCTGAAACTTTTGCAGAGCACATCTACACTTCAAAATATCATCTTTTACTTTGACACTATTCAATCTTATGACTAGTTGACAACACTCCCATTCCTCATATTATTTCTTTAAAATAAGTTTAAAATAACACCAAGTCCAGCTGTTTTTATAACTTTAATCCCACCATATATATATTTACTGAGTTTTATTGCAGTCAAATTATATATGTGCAGAAGCATCTAGAATTAAAAAGAAAACCCATGTTAATCTATTGTCACACACATACGCTGCTAATGGTCTTGAGGACACCCACCCACCCACCCCCGCCGCCGCCGCCCTCCTTAAACCTATGTTTAACAAGTTATTTATAAATAATAACAGTAATATAAACTTCAAGCATGCATAAAGACTTCTTTAAAATGGTCATTAAATACAAACTAAATAGATAATGAGGAGACTAATTAAGCCATGCATCCATTGTTTCAAGTTACGTGACAGCTGAAAAACGTGTTGCTCTCGTTTTCTCTCCGATTTCTCTACAGTGTAAGGGAGGCTACTCTTTCATGATGGAAAGGTCCCAACTAATCTCAGGACAGCAGAGACAATTCTGCTTCTACAAGGCAACTTTATATATGAAATCTCAAGTTTTGATTTAATATATTATCAGTTAACAAATATTATTAGCAAACAATTTTTACATCTCAAAATCTGTTTCTGCTAAGTTTCTAGCAAGAGCTTATTGTACTTAATATCAACTTTCTATTATTCACGGACGGGGCGGTTGAGGGTGTGCGCCAAAACGGTGCGACCTTTTTCACCCCCTTCCGCCAGCCCCTCCTGCCTTCCACTCGGAACGCAATGTGAGGCTGTGGCGTCCCACTGGGGCATTTCAGATCAGAGAACGTCTGAAGACGTTAGACGAAAAGATCAATGGAAGCTCCAGTGGTGACGTAAAACTGCTATCAAACACATACACACCTATTCTCCCCGAATACTCATGAGGGGAGCCGGTCCCGCTGGAGCATCACAGAGAACGTATTATGATGAAATGATCCACGCAAGCTCCAGTGGTGACGTTAAAATGTCAACGTAACTACCACCACCATCTATTGTAAGTTTTTGTTCAAACAATTATTTAATTTATAAATTAATTCATTCTGACCTCTGGATAATTTACTTAATTTTAATACTAATAATAATGTGAATTATTTCACCTCAACAAAGGAAATGCAGGAAAGGGCAATTTTAATATAAAACTGTGATTGCACACTATTGTTCAGCCAAGTATGAACTTTTTTAATACTATCATTCGGGTAAATTAAATTGTTTAACAACAAAATGGTTCCTCATGACATTAATCATTGAATTATTTAGCTAAACATAACAAAATATCAGTAAAGAAGGGCTTATTGTTGTTGGGTATTTTTTCCAAATAAAAAGTACTATTGATTCATGGGAAGAAAAATTAATATAAACTCTTACAGTTGAATAAATTGTTAATTTTGTAAATTTTGATACCAAGAGGTGAATTTGTTTTGTTCTCAAATGGAAAGAACCAAGAATGATGAATACTATGGCATGATATATTAAATCATGAAACAGGAAAAATGATTGATTATAAACACACATTTTTATAGGTCAACAGCTTCATTCTACAAAAAAAAAAGGGCATGAGTCAAGTTATTAATATTACTCCTCCTTCCAATGTATCTGTTCTCAGTGATCTTAAATACAAAAACTGTTAGCTAGAGATGAAATGATTTAGTGAAAGGTTAAAGAACTTAAACAGATTTGCTAGATAATTTTAGAAATTAATAACAAACAACTCACTTTCAGAGTTAATTTAATTTCTTCAGTTGCTTATGCTTTGGGATAATATGAGGCACTATACATTTTTTTGAGTGCACTACAAATTTAAAGAAAAGCCAACAATTTTTAAATATTTAACAAGCAGAATTCCAATTCATCATATAGGTAAATAAAATAAAACATTTTTTTAGGACAGTTTTATGGCAAAATATAATAATAAGTTAGCTAAAGGAAAAGATAAGTATCTAACTAATAATACATTTCATGAATCATTTATCAAGCAATAAAGCTCGGATAGGGATAAAATTGCTAGAACCACTAACAAGTGACAACATCTGTTCATACTGACTTAATTCCTGGTAAAGATGCAATGTGTGCAAGAGTTGCTAATTGACAGGGACTTAATTGCTGCAGAAGATGCAATGCGTGTAAGAGTTTCTAATAGCTGACAGGAGTATTCATTCCTGATAAAGGTGCAAAGTGTGCAACAGATGCTAATAGCCTGTCAGGGGACTTAATTGCTGTTAAAGATGCAATGTGTGCAAGTGTTTCTAATAGCCTGACAGGGAGTTTAATAACTAGTAAAGATACAAAGTGTGTAAGAGTTTCTATTAGCCTGACAAATAAGGCAGTCAGGTAAAGGTACTTTAATAAATATTACACATTGGCAATATGTGAAAAGCCAATCATACTAACTGTTACTAGGTCATTTATGACTATCAACAAAATAGACTGTTTATAGTATAATTTTAATTCAAAAACAATATATATTATTGCATCAGACTGTTCAGAAAAAGCAGACTGTCCACAGTTTAATTACAGTTTAATACTTAAAAATCACATCTTTACTGGGTTCAGCATGACAAGAGAAAAAAAAATACGTTCACTTCTAAGTTTTAATAAAGTGATGAAGGAAAAAAGACAGAAAAATATTATCAGAATTAAACCCTTATAAAATAAATTTCATTCATTCATTAAAAATATACTATCTCTGAAGAATCTATTCTAATAGAAAACATCACGATAAAACACTTTTGTGAAAAAAATGTGAATATAAAATTACATTAAATGAAATTTAAATCACAATGATCTGAAAGTAGACTACATCTGGTATTGACATGGCATTCTAATACAGCATAATATTTAAAATAAAGTCAGTGTGAATATTAAAGATTAAAACCATAAAAACTAAATTTATATCACAATGTTCAGATTATGTGCATAACTACATTTTGTAAAAAGTAAGTTGCTAAAAGTGAGACAATAAAGTGAGACAATAAAAATGCAATAAAAAAACAATGCAACAATTATATTTTGTTGTTTTAAGCAATTCATGCAAGAACATACCTAAAGTGATAACAAACAGCATTAATAAGAATAATATATGATGAGTTTTTGGTTTTTTTATTTTGTGGTGGTTGGCGTTTGTTTTGTTTGTTTGTTCGGTTATTTTGTTGGGGTTTTGTGTGTGTGTGTGTGTGAGTGCTGCACCGTGCCAGAATATACCTAAAGTGATAACAAACATCAATAACAACAGATAATTATCTGATGGTTTGTTTGTTTGTTTTCTTGTTGCCATCTAATTCCAGAAGAAACCTAAACTGATAACATCAAACTTCAAAAAGAGCAAGACAGTTATTTAACTGTCAATTTTTTTTTCACAGCATGCCCAGTTGATAGAGCAGAAAAAAACAAGTACTAACAGCAAAGCGCAATTATTTTGGGTTTTTTTTGCCAATTCATGCCACACATGCAAAAGAAAAATCCAACAAATATAAAACATTTAAGAAAAGTGCAACAATTAATGTTTGATGCTAATGTCATAAATAGTCAACAATGGAAAAAGACAAAACTAAATACATATGTAACATTGGGAGCTGAGGAAACAACTTTTTGTTTTATCTCAGGCCACAAACAGTAACAACTGGAAAGAAACAAACTAAATACATGTGTAACACTGAGAACTAAGGAAACAACTGTTTTACTTCATGCCACAAACAGTAACTGGAAAGAAACAAACTAAATACATATGTAACAATGAGAACTAAGGAAATAACTGTTTGTTTTACTTCATGCCACAAACAGTAACAACTGGAAAGAAACAAACTAAATACATATGTAACAATGAAAACTAAGGAAACAACTGTTTCACTTCATACCACAAACACAGTCAAACTGGGAAAGTACAAACTAAATACCTATGTAGCACTGAGGGGTGTGATAACTACAATCTGCCATCAGCAGTTATAAATGAAAGTGAAAAAAAATAAATATAAATTGGCCATGGAAACAACTGTTTGTTCTGCTTCATGCCACAAACAGTCAAAAGTGGGTAAAGAACAAAGTGAAATAAATTAAATGCATATTATAACAATGAGGGATAAGGCAAATGTTTCATTCATGCTATGGACAGTCAAAAGTGGACAAGAACAAAACTAAATACACAGTTAATTAGCACCAAGAGCTGAGGCAAATATTCTTTGTGTACTACATGCCAAAACAAACCTGAGTAAACCTCCAATGCTGCATGTAATCAATTGGAAGAGGAACCCACTGTTTTAACACATTGCAACAAATGTTTACATAATTAAATGTAGGTGGGGGGAAAAAAGACCATCTGTTAAAAGAATATTATAACATGAAACTAACACAGATTCTGACATTTTCTTTTTCATAACTAAATGTCTTAATTTTATTCTTATGAATAATAAATGTATATATATAAATACACTCTGTTTTTAAGTTCACACTTGTGCAATATCCATTAAAAAAATATATGTGCTCAGCTTTAAATTTTATTCTACTCTTGTTTATTTAATCATACATGAAAATCATAAGTGAAGCCATCTTTCAATGAAACACTAGAACAAAAGTGTCAAAGTCAAGACAACTAGTAAAAAAAGTTAAGTGATCACATTTATAGCTACCATGACTTAACAACTCAAATAATTTAAAGTCATTAGTGAATTGTCTTAAAGTCATTAGTGAATTGTCTTAAGTTAAAATGGAGATACCAATGAAATCATTTGTGACAGATACCAATCAAAACTGATCTAAACTGGAATAACAAACCTGGGTAAAGTACATGTCAAAAAACACCAGAATATCATACCAGGTTGTTAAGACTAAGAGATCAATAACTTATATACACTTGATATCAATAATATAAAATGAGATACTATACTTGTTGCTGGGATGCCTCTAACTCAAAACCCTACAGAAACAAAGCTGGCAGCTTGGATGCATTTAACTTACACTAGTTACAGCTTTTAAAAATAATTTTTTACTTATATTTTACTGGTGGTGGTCATTTAAATATCACAGCACATTAACAACTGTTGGTAGATACACACACACACACACACACACACACACACACACACACACACACACACACACACACAAGTGATATCACATAACCAAGTGGTAAAAACAATTTTTTAAAGGTGGGAATGTAAAAAAAAAAAAATGTGCAAACTTATTAACAACACCCAAATCATCCTCATCCACCTCTGTAGTGGAAATGCATGGGTCACCAACCTTTCTTCAACCACACTGGTGGGGCACATGGCATACATCCTTGAAGTGAATGATGCTGTCAATCATATCTGATGCTTTTCTAGCTACACTGCATTTACATACAAGCATCTGAAAGCTACTTCTTTGGCCTTCTACTCTAGCCTGTCTTCCTGTACATAAATTACAATCCCCCATCCCCCTCTTAAAAAAGTTATCTCTTGTATCATTTATGGATCTGTCATCAGTAAAGTTATTCCTTTGCTGTTATTTCACCTATTTCAGAAAAAAACAGTGAAGCATTCCCTACTGTATAGAAATGTTCCTACAGAAATACACAGAGGTTTTATCCATTCATCCAAGACTGATACTAAACTGTTGTTAGCCAATCCACCCATCCCAGACTGATTCTACACTGTTGTTAGCCAATGCACCCATCCCAGACTGATACTACACTGTTGTTAGCCAATCCACCCATCCCAAACGATACTACACTGTTGTTAGCCAATCCACCCACCCCAGACTGATACTACACTGTTGTTAGCCAATCCACCCACCCCAGACTGATACTACACTGTTGTTAGCCAATCCACCCACCCCAGACTGATACTATTACTAGATTATCAACCGTTCCACTCATCCCACGATTTCGTTTAAGCGGACTGTTAATGACCACTTACGTAAATTTGCACCTCTTCTTTCCGGCAAAATACTACATTGTCAACCAAACCATTTATTCCAGACTAAGATACTAACTATGGCATAAATGTGACAGTACATGAGTGCAAATATGACAGTATATGTGGCATAAATGTGATAGCATATGGCATAAATGTAATAGTACATGGAGTGCAAATGTGAAAGAAGCCACATTCACTCCTAGGCAAGAGATCAGGCCACAAATGATTAGCTCCAGAAAGATAGAAACATGAAGAATTTACTTTTTAAAACTCACCATTTGGTTAAATAAATTGGTCTCCTTGTACTATTTTAAAATGCATTTGGAAAGATACTTATCAGGTGTATTTTTAGCTAGGTTTTCTCTCTTAAAAATCAATGGGATATTCATTACCATACTTCTCTGCCAGGTATTCGGCAGCATTTGAAGAACATCTCTGTTTATGGATTATGGTGTAGCCTTCTCTTCACCTGCATCCAAAGGTGTGTCCTATGATCCCTGCCCATTTGCACCAATGCCTATTTGAATATTAAAGATGTATCTATGTCCTTTGATTGTTTCGTAATTATTTGTTAAAATGAGATTTTGCATTTGTTTTGTTCAATTCCATTCGATGTGTTCATTTAAACATTAAATCTCTATCCACTGTAAATATAAGGATTGTCTCTGTTTTATGTCCCTGCACATTTAAATACATTGTTTAATGCATTTGTTTATTGTTCAATAGACATGAACTCACAAGCTTCTTCCTCTCACACACAAACACATATACAAAAACTTGTGTATGCCCATTTCAGACTTATGAGTTTGGTATGCTGTCATCATTTCTGTTCTTAAATATATATATGTATTTAAGTATTTCAATGTGTAATATTTTTCAAAAGATGCTGGATAAGTTAAAATAAAAATTGCTGGCAACAGCCCCACTTTTTAAGGTCAGCCCCCACCCACCTCTGCAGTCCCTCCTTCCATACATAAACAAGATGCTCGTTTATCATGATAACCACACCATCTGAGTCTATCAGAAGATTTGTGATTGTTGGATGCAAGCTGCTTAAATGACACTGATAAATGCTATTCCTAGAATTTCTTCTCTTTTTCCTTTAAAAAAAAAAATCTTAAAAAAGAAAATAAACAAACTACAATATCTACGAGCTAGTTAATTTCCCTTGCCTTCGGGCACATTCAATTCCGCTTATCTGCAGTTTGATACAAGAAAAGGAAACAAAATAAAATGTAGAACACTGCATGCTCCATAAAAGCAGAACCAGTCATGCAGGAGAAAATTATACTTCAGTCATCTGACCTAACTGCATATTACTTGATTATTTATAGGGACATTTTTTAACATTTATTGGATTAAGAAAAATCCATTATTAAAACAGTGAGAGAGAAGGCTGTCATTCACATGATAGATTATATTTCAAAATAAGATAGATATTATTTTTTTAAACTCTGAACAATTTAACTCCACTTGCAGGTTGATGTTAACATAGTCACTAACTGATGATACTGATCACACATCAGCAGACAGATCAAAGACATTTCACCCCAATCATAGTCATACCTAGACTGCACAGTTGATAGAATGGAACAGGGTTGTGGAATCTGTCAAAAAATTTCCGACTCCTGAAATGTAGAAGTCCGACTCACAACTCCAACTTTAGTTTATTACTAATAGCATATGTCATAAAATTATGCACTTATATGAAGTTATATGTATGAGTATGGTATAGGTCCATAAATGAAGAAGTGACTTTCATAGATTTCATTTTAAAACTATTTTTTAATCGTACAACAATATACAAAAAAAGACAAAGTATATTTAATATGATAATGTTTATCTAAATTGAATTGGTTCTTAAAATAAAGATCACTTTTAACAAGTCTGGCTTTGCTGCTGCTTTCAAATCTGATTTGACTATTCTGAGGGCTGAAAACAAATGTTCCACAGTGACCTGTTCTTAGGTAACACTATGACAGTCAAAGTGACATCTTGAATAATCTCTTGTTTAGTTGCTAGCAGGGTTTTGCATTTTTAGCACACAGTTCAGAATTTCTCAACCTCTTTCAGTGCTAAGTATCTTAGTCTGGGGTGAGTGGAATGGTTGACAACTAAGTATCTAAGTCTGGGACAAGTGGAATGGTTGACAACTAAATCTATGTCTGGGACAAGTGGAATGGTTGACAACTGAGTATCTAAGTCTGGGATGAGTGGAATGATTGACAGCTAAGTAACTTAGTCTGGAATGAATGAAATGGTTAAAATAAGGTATTTTGGTTTGGGATGAGTGGAATGGTTGACAGCTAAGTATCTCAGTCTAGGATGAGTTGTTGAAAAAGACTGCATTGTACTTGCACCAAGTACGTCACAGCATTCAATACCATCACGTGGCTCTATCGGATTGCCTAACACCCACCCACCCAAAAAAAAAATGGATTCTACACTGAGATAAAATCGAATTACCCAAATAAAGTTAGCAACCCTATTTTAACTCCAAGCTTTTTTCTTTCTCTAAATTAATGAAACAATTTACTTTATTTTTATATACAAAAAAATTCCATTCAGTTTAATGTTGAATGTAATTCGTATTCTGTGGGTGTCCACACAATCCCAATGAATATTATCTTTCACTGTTGAAGAACGATGGCAAGAGTTCACTTCTGCTGCCATTGCATTGTCCCGAATAAGGCTCAAAAGGAACCGAGAGGGCGATCCATTTTCAGGTAGAACACGTTTATGCTCATGCTCAATGGCATCGACAAATGAGCATGCTCAAGCAAACGATTTGGTTTAAGCGGACTGTTAATGACCACTTAAGTAAATCTGCACCTCTTCTTTCCGGCAAAATAATCAAATAATAAACTCAATAGCAATGCAACGTCAGAAAACAGTCTCTTAATGTGTACCTCGATGAGAAAGCACGGTCGTACGTACACACATAACGCACCCACAGTAAAACAAATGTACAAGATTTTCGAAAAACTCGGTTTGCCTTCAATATCAACAACAAATCTGAGTTGACAACGGTCTAAGAACAGTAGGATTGCACACGCTGACGCTGAAGAGCCCGGGCCCTACGCCCTAGGCGCGCCGATCCTGCGCCAAGTGTACGCACCGATCGCGCGGAAAAAAGCAACTGTGTCGTAGCTAAATAAACTTCAGAATAGCGGGAAACGTCTGCAGAGTGTTTGCTTATGGACGATCTACCCGCGGCTCCACGGAGAGTGAAGCTATATTTAGTGCATCAATAAATTACTCACACTTTTAAAGTCGTCCGTATGCACTCACTACGACATGACAAACATGTAGTGTTAAGTGAGAAGACAAGGACCCGAGTCGCGACTGATCAGTTTTACTGCTTAATCACTGACTGATCAGTTTTACTGCTTAATCACTGACTGATCAGTTTACTGCTTAATCACTGACTGATCAGTTTACTGCTTAATCACTGACTGATCAGTTTACTGCTTAATCACTGACTGATCAGTTTTACTGCTTAATCACTGACTGATCAGTTTTACTGCTTAATCACTGACTGATCAGTTTACTGCTTAATCACTGAACGATCAGTTTATTGATAAGAACAGTATTATAGTAAATGGCAGTTTATTTACGAGGAAAGCAACTGAAATTAAAATGAAACATAGTGAATGAATACTCTGATCCCAGCATTATATACTCGCAAACTAGAAATAATGCTGTTTTAGATTTCATATTAAACAACCGGAACACATAATTTAACAATCAATTTACAGTACAACGACAATAGGCAAAGCATAAACTTAAAAATTAAAAAAAAAAAAACAAACCAACAAATAAAATTTTTAAAAAATGTTCAGTTACGAATGAAACGTCACACCAGTACTTTTTATCAAACTGAAAACAAATGAATTTTGCACTGGATAACTAATCATACAACAATCTGCAGCTATGCTCGGATAAATACAAAGTTGCAGAATGATGAAAGAAAAGATGAAGTAACAGAACACTGGATGGAGCCTTTTGAAAACAGAAGAGTACGCTGGAGTATACCTGGATTAGAACAGTACGCTGGATTTTACTTGGATTAGAAAAGTACGCTGGAGTTTACTTGGATTAGAACAGTACGCTGGAGTTTACTTGGATTAGAACAGTACGCTGGAGTTTACTTGGATTAGAACAGTACGCTGGAGTTTACTTGGATTACAACAGTACGCTGGAGTTTACTTGGATTACAACAGTACGCTGGAGTTTACTTGGAACAGAAGAATGCACTAACGGCTAGAGAATATTTAGAACAGAAGAGTACGCTGGAAAATACTTGGAACACACAGTACGCTGGAAAATACTTGGAACACAACAGTAAGCTGGAAAATACTTGGGAACACAAAAGTACTTTGAAGAATGCTTGGACAGAATAGTACGTTGGAAAATGCTTGGAGTGGATAAGTGCGCTAGGAGATGCTTGGAGTGGATAAGTGCGCTAGGAGATGCTTGGAGTGGATAAGTGTGCTAGGAGATGCATAGAGTAAATAAGTGCGCTAGGAGATGCTTGGAGTGGATAAGTGTGCTAGGAGATGCATAGAGTAAATAAGTGCGCTAGGAGATGCTTGGAGTAGAAAAGTGCGTTAGGAGATGCTTGGAACGAAACAGTGCGCTAGGAGATGCTTGGAGTAGAGAAGTGCGCTAGAAGATGCTTGAAGTAGAGAAGTGCGCTAGGAGATGCTTGAAGTAGAGAAGTGCGCTAGGAGATGCTTGAAGTAGAGAAGTGCGCTAGGAGATGCTTGAAGTAGAGAAGTGCGCTAGGAGATGCTTGGAGTAGAGAAGTGTGCTAGAAGATGCTTGAAGTAGAGAAGTGCGCTAGGAGATGCTTGAAGTAGAGAAGTGCGCTAGGAGATGCTTGGAACGAAACAGTGCGCTGACAACAGAATGGTGCGCAGGAGAATGCTTGAAATTCGTCAAAAGCCCACGTCAAATGGCAAGATGATATTCGCTAACATTCACAAGCAATTGGTGCAAAAGGTTATTTCACTAGAAAATGTCAGTCGCACTGTAGTTAACTTCTCTCACTGCCGGCCCAAGCTGTGTTAGAATTTCTACTATTAAAAGAAGGGGTAAATAACTCCTCAATATCTCTACTGCTAACATACGAGTGGGGACGGAGGTATGAATACTAAGTGAGGAGTTCGTCGCCAGCTTTTGATGTCAACTGATTTTTACTGTACACCCAGCACTCAAGAAAATACATTCGTCGCGAACAACTAATCCAAAACTCGCTAAACGGTGAAACTGTGATATCTGTCAACCATTAAAACAATTCTGTAGACAACTGACGCACGCATCTGTTCACGGAGCGATACAAAGCAATAGTCAGCAAAGCCCAAAGACAGGATTTTATAACGCAGTCTTCAGCAAAATCCAAAGACAGGATTTGTAAATCAGTACACGATGACCACCATCTACAGCGGGCCTGAAAAGCAACACTGATTACAACAACAACAACAACAAAATATAATCGCAATTCGATAACGCGTAGCTTCCAGTTAATTTTGATGCAATATTATAAGTGTTGATATCGTGAACAGGGGGAGGCAAGGGCGAAATACGTGCAAGTTTCCAAAGACATCAATTTCAAGCATCTTTTAAAAAATTTGCAAACTCTCACGAATGAGTCAATGCTGTATCGCTTGACTTGCAAATCGCTCTTGAAAACGGGCACTCTCTCAAAATTCATTATGCGTCAAAACCAGAGTAAACAGCAAAGACTCTGGTCAAACACCACGGGAAACACAGACTCTGACTCAACTCTTTTCCGCTGATTGCTCAAATATTTGTTCGAAGGTTCCAGATTTCATCGCACCCGTTACGTGGATGTGAGTAGCATAAAGTTGTAAAACGGCATATGGTGCTAATCAAGAACAATTAGTCAGCAATGAGAGAGACGGGGTGGGGGGGGTGGGGGGTGAGAGTGGACTAAATTGTTCTCAAATGCGATTTGAACTTCCAGCAAGTAAAATTGTGAAATCAGATGAACTAACAATAAAAAGAACATGTTTAAATTCATAGTGTGTGAGTGTGTTGTAACTGCATGCATGTGTGTTATGTGCGTGTATTCATGTTTGTGTGGTGTGTTCACTACTTTTTATTTATTTACACATGCATTTCATGCATAAACATAATTCATTCATCATCACGAACATGATCTGCCATGCGCTCACATCGCAAAATGTCACCAGCACACTGAAATAACTGTAGCACTTTCAAAGTCGAATTGTCACCAGCAAACTGAAATAACTGCAGCACTTTCAAAGACAAATTGTCACCAACAAACTGAAATAATTGTAGCACTTTCAAAGACAAATTGTCACCAGCAAACTGAAATAACTGTAGCACTTTCAAAGACAAATTGTCACCAGCAAACTGAAATAACTGTAGCACTTTCAAAGACAAATTGTCACCAGCAAACTGAAATAATTGTAGCACTTTCCAACATGAAAATGCTTACAACTTTGTGCCATGAACACGCACACACACACCAGCAAACTGAAATAATTGTAGCACTTTCAAAGACGAAATGTCACCAGCAAACTGAAATAATTGTAGCACTTTCCAACACGGAACACGCAGTGCGCCCCCCCCCAAAAAAAAAAAAAAAAAAAAAAAGCACACATAACATGTCTAAATGACGAGAGTTGTAGTGCATTAAATAGCACACATCACATGTCTAAATTAAATAGTTGTAGTGCATTAAATAGCACACACATACACAAAATACAGAATTGCAAGGACCTTGGAAAACTAAAGCATAACAGTAACGATTCAGTACGTCACTTTGTTGCAATACAAAACCCGTAAAAGAATCAAATCTGCATGCAGGCACATGTTAAGAACTCGGTGCACGAAGAATACAGTCTTAAGCAGTAAGAGATCCGAAGATGGTGTTAACAGAAATATACATTAATATTTACACGACTTTTACTGATTTGATAACGGGTTTTACTTAACTCACCCTTACACTCCCATCGCAGTCACCACTGTAACCTCTAAAAAAAAAAAACCTCCACCACCACCATCACTACTTTGATTTCACAGCACGGACACTGCAAATAACTGGCGCCTCGGTAGCTCTACTGAATAGGCTGCAAAGGTTGAAGACTTCCGTAAGCAATTCTGAACTGACCGGAAGTATTCCCCATAATTTCAATCAACGCATACTTCCGTTACTGGTACACGTACATCTCATCTGACTGATCTCAATTAATTATTATTATTGTGTTTGTTTAAATCTCTGATACACTCACCACACTGACTATTCTCCCTTCTGTCTGACAAGTTACGTCAATACAGCATTATACAGTGTACAAATAAAAGTACTTACACAGTGTATACAAATATAACTAATACAAATATTTGGAATTAATGCAGAACAAGTTTCATTTTCAAGAAAAAGGGAAATAACAGACAAAAGTTAAACTGCTATTTAGTATTACTGGAAACAGTTCGCTTCGGCTCCTTCAACACACAACAAATGACAAAATTTAAAATGGCTATTACTGGAAACAGTTCGCTTCGGCTCCTTCAACACACAACAAATGACAAAATTTAAAATGGCTATTACTGGAAACTAATCGGATGGTTCCCTCAATATACAATAACTGTAATTTGAAACATGTTCCAACAGTTCAAACACTGTTTAAGGTCACTCAACGCCCAACGTACGTTAATACAATCATTACATTATCTGATCCCGGTCTGTACTATAAACTGATACGAAAATGCTAACGGTAGTTTTGTACTGAATATAAGAAAGACTATGTAGCGTATAGGATGTTTGCTGACACTAGTTTTCAATTCAGAGATAAAACCCAGTAACATCCCGTTACAAGGTGGTAAATTAAAAAAACTATTTAACCCCTTTACATTCAGTCCCTGTACACTAAATGTACAGCCTTTCTTGAGAAAGAAAGTGATGACGCACTGTTTGTCTGAATCGTCGCGAAGACTGTTTGGACATCAAGCAAAGGGAGGCTCCGCTGTCTTGCCATCAGCAGGATTAAGGAATGACATTTATCGACCAAGCCAAGATCCAAGCATACTGCTCCTTGTTAACATAGTAACAGTTTTAAAGGCGAAACGAGAAGAGGTGAAAGGAAAATAAAATAATGAAAAGATTAACACAAACACAAAGAAATAAAAGAACTCCACAAACAGGCAAAAATAATTTTCTTGAATTAATTCACTTTCCGTCAAACGTAACGTATATGAACGCCTCAATGAGGAAAGTGAAGTGGTGAGATTCCGTGGTATTACAGTCTTTACTTCACAACAGGCCTATTAAATTATCACCCCCAAAAGTAATTTATCACAGTCAGTAAAGATAAACTATTATTACTACTACTACACACACATAAAAAAATAGTTAAAAAAAGTCTCCAATGGCTATCACCCTCCAAAAGGTTCCATATCACCCATTATAAAAAAATAATAAATCCTCATAAATAAAAAAGCTATCTATAACACTCTTAAAAAAAGAATCTTCTGTCGCCATAAAAAAATCTTCTATCTGTACTATCACCTTCAACAAGGTCTCCCATCTTCCAAAAATAACAAGGCTACCTTTAACCCTTAATAAAAAAAAAATTAAAAAAAAAAGCCACCTAAAGCCATGTCAGATAAAAGTATTTCAAGTGTATACTTGCTTTCTCAACGAATCTATCACGCTCCACACACACACAAATCAAAGGAAACAATCCTATCACACACACACATACATCAATGGAAACAATCCTAACACACACGCATACACACACAAATCAAAGGAAACAATCCTAACACACGCATACACACACAAATCAAAGGAAACAATCCTAACACACATACATCAATGGAAACAATCCTAACACACACGCATACACACACAAATCAAAGGAAACAATCCTAACACACACACATACATCAAAGGAAACAATCCTAACACACACACATACATCAAAGGAAACAATCCTAACACACACGCACACACACACAAATCAAAGGAAACAATCCTATCACACACACACATACATCAATGGAAACAATCCTAACACACACGCATACACACACAAATCAAAGGAAACAATCCTAACACACACACACAAATCAAAGGAAACAATCCTAACACACATACACACATACATCAATGGAAACAATCCTAACACACACGCATACACACACAAATCAAAGGAAACAATCCTAACACACACACATACATCAAAGGAAACAATCCTAACACACACACATACATCAAAGGAAACAATCCTAACACACACACATACATCAAAGGAAACAATCCTAACACACACACATACATCAAAGGAAACAATCCTAACACACGCACACACACACAAATCAAAGGAAACAATCCTAACACACACGCACGCACACACAAATCAAAGGAAACAATCCTAACACACACGCACACACACACAAATCAAAGGAAACAATCCTAATCATTACATGAGAAAACGAGTAGCGGCAAGCAAAATCTTTAGAGCAGATCATACACCTTACTCGAGACACTGTGAGATATATACGTGCCAGAGATTTAAGAATTTGATTTACAAGTTATTTACAAGTTATTTACTTTTTATGTCTATTTACAGATGTGTTGTAAATCACAATTCAACTTTTTTTTCTAAACTGAGTTACAGTGAGTATTCGAACTTTTTTCACGATTAAAACAATAACAATATGATTATTATTATCCATTTTTACCGCTGGTAAGACATTTTTATCTAACAAAAAATTAAATAAATTAAGCGACAACAGAAAGGATATGGAGGAGGGGAGGGGAGTACAGGGGAAGATCTACTGTTAGTTTACTTTTGAAAACTCGTTATTTAAATTGTACCCATACGTTTCAATCGTTTCTCGGTTATCCACATGATTATTACTGGGCTTATTGGCTTAGTGATAGTCTTTTTATGGTGGGTTGTTGTTGTTTTTGTTTTTTTAAGTGCTTGCAAAGTCCAGTGCCACGCAATGGTATTAACTCCTTAATGTCGTCCAGTTAGTTACGTCAATTACACATCTTTGTTGTTATTCTAGAATCTAGATGTATTCGGCATGGCCTATTACATCTTCTTCATTGTCTTCAGTACTCTACGTTCCAAAACAGGGGAAGTAACGCAACCTACATGTATTTCTCGATTCAAGTCATAATCAATGATAAACATTTGATCACGAAATCCTACCGGGATTCTGAGAGAGCCAAAGCTTATGGAGGATGTAGATTGTAGACACTTCCAATGTGCTTTTTTTTTTTTTTTATGCAAATCTGATATTTCCTGGCAAAAGTGATTAATTTTGCTCTTATATTCCACAGACTTTGAATTAATAATATGAGATTCTGATATTTTTCAATCTTCTCCCTCTCCTTTAGTTTGAACGTTTTGTTTATTGAGCAAAGCAATACAGATGGACATTGTTGTTCTGTTGGACTTCTGACAACTATTACGTCCGGTCATCGTGCGGAAATTACGCAATTTGTTCTTAGTTCGAGTTTTACTTTTGTTTCAACGACTGCTTCTTACTGGCGCACCCATGCTTTTTCTTATTTTTTTTTTTATTCCGTAGTTCTCACAAAAATTTGTATGTAGAATTGTCCACTTCACTGTGCCTTCTGATATGTTCAGTTAAATAATGGCATCCTTTTAACATATGCTGTTTCACCCAAGCTTTTGTAGAATGGAAATTTGAATCCTTTGATATGTTCGTTTTGTCTTGCGGGATGTTGTGTTAGTGCGTCATCTTGCGTACAATGATTATTGTTTCTGCTTAACTGCTTAGATTGTGTAATGGAAACGTTCTCTCAGTCATGTGCAAGCTGAATATCTTGTTAAAGTTTCAACGTTCATACTGGCCATGGAAATGTTTCTGACTAGTTGATTGCTGATTACTCTTTTTTTTTTTTTTTTTTTTTGGGGGGGGGTATAGGTCTTCTCTTGTTTGGAGTTTTTTGTTCTTGTTGTTTTGTTGTTGTATGTTTGCGATATTTGGTTGGCATAAACCATCGAGAATTTTATTGCCTCTACCAGTGGCACATCTTGTTGTTACTCTGGTTGTATTCGGCATGACCTATTATATTTCCTTCTACAAGTGGCACATCTTTGTTGTTACTCTAGTTGTATTCGGCATGACCTATTACATTTCATTCATTTTCTTAAGTAGTCCAAGTCCCATTTCCCGAGAATATATCTACATCTGCTGATAGACTTTATGCAATGTGAACAAAATTAAAAGACAATTTCCTTCTAGTTCATTGATCTCGATTGCTGTCCTATCCATAACTCCCCTATGCCAAGCTGATTACAACTGGTGTGTGCAATGTCACGGCCTGCGTTTGTTATCATCAATTAGTTGAAACTCTAGAACTAGTCTTACTTTTTTTTTTTTTTTCATACTCTCTTTCGACCTTAGTCGTATTTCGCTTTGTACACTTTAGTGGCGTAGTGATGTGGAAGAAACCAGATTCTTTCTCCAACGAAAAATCGTTTACGATGTTAAATTGTAGGCTTCCTGTGGACTTGATCTTACCCTCTGGATAAGTTTTCTACACTTTGGAAGTATAAATTTCATCTGATTGTGCTCAGTACGCAGTAGTGAGCAGAGATGACTTCATTTTTATTTATACCATACAACCAGGGGTCATCCAGATACAGTCGATAGCTAATTAAATGTGAACATTTCGTCTCGTAATCCTGTTTTCTAGATTACCTGAATGACAGCATTTAATGTGATGCTGCAGCAGTGTTGACAGGGCGTCGCCTTAAAAAGATTTCGCATTTGGTATGTCAACAATTTCCTTTTCACTAAAAATGGCGGTGGTTTTCCACTTTGTGAATCATACTGGAACATTAATACTATTATCGCCATACAGATGATAATTTCAAACCGCTTAATGATGTTTACAATGGCAAAGACATGGAAAATAGAACTACTTCTAAGTCATAAATATTTCCTTCCTTCTTTCCTTTATTATCTTTAAAAAAAAACCCAGCAACTAAAAGTATAACTATTCTGCATAAGGTTTTAGCTTTAGGCTATAAAAAACGAATACATTCAAGAAAACATTAAAAAAAATATAGTGTTAAAAATAAAGTTACAAAGTAAATTGTTCTCTTTCTAGAAAGTACGTAAGATTTTATGAATTGATTTTGGGGAGAGATAAAAAGTCCACCTATATACATTCTTCCTTGTTTAGCCACCAAGCACATTTATCAATTAATTCGCCATTTGCAGTTTGGCAGACTTGATAACTTTTTATTAATTTTGGCTCAAGAGCTTATACGGTAGTCGTTGTATGCACGTACTCGACCGCTTTACTCAGTTTTGATTGCAATAATGCAATAACAGATGGTGTGTGTGTGTGAAGTGGGGTGGGGCGAGCGCAAAAAGATGTGCTGATACAATTTGAGAAGTGTGTAAAGAGCAATCCAAATATTACAATTTTTTAATTAAGCCAAGTACTACACAGCAATAATTTTTTAAAATAAATATTTTATGTGTTCATTACAGTTGCTAAAATAAAACCCTCAACAACAAATATAAAGCACAACAAATAATTTTTTAAAATTTAAATGTGTTAACACCGGTCGATTAATTTTTCTCTTGTACATATTTTTCAAGTCAGGAAGCCGCTGTCATTTCAAAGAAATATTTCTGAAAAGACTTGAAATGTGAATAATTCATGCACACTGTCATACAAAAAAAAAGAAGGATAGAAACAAAAATAAAATACAAGCATGACTAATGGACACGAAAGATGAAATATGAAACCTTCCAGAGTAAGACCATCCAGAAACAATGCAAATTCCTTTAATAAACAAACATTTAAATAAACACATAAGTGAAGTCCACGTTTAGCTTAACAATGAAGCAGAAGAAGATAAATATGAAAAGAAAATTTTAATTACGTCACGAAGTGAATATATATACACGCATCAAAAGCAGGGGCTGTCTTAAGAACGGAAGGTCGGATCAAAATTCATGAAGGTGTGTTGACATTTTAAATAAAATTATTCACACCACACTTCATAACTGTACTAGTATAATTCTCTTTCATATGGACGTGATAAAATCACTTCTCAGAAATTAATTAATGAACCAAAGTCGCTTTAAACAGCTGCTTACACCAAGATTCAAAATGAGAATTAAAACTTCTATGAACATGTATTCGAAAATAACTTTCAAGTAAGCCACAATCTAGAAATTCTCTTGCCTTTCTGGTCTTACTCGAAACAACTTTAACGCACGTCACAATCTAGAAATTCTCTTGCCTTTCTGGTCTTACTCGAAACAACTTTAACGCACGTCACAATCTAGAAATTCTCTTGCCTTTCTGGTCTTACTCGAAACAACTTTAACGCACGTCACAATCTAGAAATTCTCTTGCCTTTCTGGTCTAACTCGAAACAACTTTAGCTCTCACAATCTAGAAATTCTCTTGCCTTTCTGGTCTTACTCGAAACAACTTTAGCTCTCACAATCTAGAAATTCTCTTGCCTTTCTGGTCTTACTCGAAACAACTTTAGCTCTCACAATCTAGAAAAACCCAAAACATCAAAACCAACAAAATCTTATGCAACATGGTGACCTCACTGACATTTCTTCAGCCCAAAATTTATACATCAGCCCGCACCTATTTATTGCTGCAACTTTTAGATTGTCACACTCTGTTGCCCGTATCAGACGCCTTGAACGTGACAAGTTCCTGTTGACATTTGCAAGATCTCATGTGAGGCCTGGCCCTCTTTATTTTGGTGAGAATGCGCCATTTCCTTGTGAAATCAACATGTGGCGGAGTAAATTTGCCTATCCCTTTTTCTATACTTAATTGTTACATAAATTGTTAAAGTGACCCAGCCTTGGGCACTCCTTATGATGGTATTTTTTGTAAGTGCCAGATCTGGAGTAAAGAACTGAAGTTAAGAATATGCTAGAAAATAGCTGGTGCAATCCAAACCATTTCCAACTGGATGAGTAGTTTTCTGACTAATAGTTTCACACTTGTTCATATCAAATTCATCCAATGGGGGTTTCATCGGAGATTTCTTTGTTGAAGAAGTACTTTATAATTTAATTATACTAATCACTTTGAATTCTAAACATAACTCTAGTCTGGTCATAAAGGTAGTCTGGTCATAAAGGTAGTCTGGTCATAAAGGTAGTCTGGTCATAAAGGTAGTCTGGTCATAAAGGCAATCGTTAGCTTATGGTAAGTTAACTGAGTACATTGTACATTAAACTAGTGAATTTAGATTGGTGCTATATTTCTGAAGCTAACGAAATTGCTGCAGGATTTATAAGTTGAGAGAGTTTGGAAATGAAATATGCCTTACATTTAGTGCTGCCTGAATTTTACAGAGCAGAGCAAGCCATTTGGGGTTGTCACTTTGCACTACAATGACTGCTACATTATGTTGGTGTGTGGATCCAGCATTGTCATCAACTTATCAGTAAAACATGTTGCTGTTAAGTTAATTCCTGTGAATTCTGTTTCAATGCCAATACGGCGAAAATTGTGGCTTGAGTTTGGTCTCGAGAATTCATAAAATATTATTTTGAATGTTCCTCATGGTGTGTTGAGTAAATGCACACGGAAATTCAAGAACACTCCTTGTGCTTGATAGCACATGTGAAATTCAGGACTATTCTCTACAGCATGCTTGGAGAGCACGTCAAAGATTCTGGAACAGTAGTGTATCCAGAAGGGGCACAAGGACCCTCGCTTAGATATGAAAGGCAGTGACTAGTTGCAAACCACGTGATTGTGAAACACATGCCGGCAACAGCTACTATCTTTGAACAGGTTATGTGTATTCTCTAACTCCAATCTCGTTACACTGATAATATCCATGAACTTGATTATGTATTTATGTTAACTGACTGTTTATGTCTATGCTAGGATAAACTGAATGATTGTCCAGCATTAATTGAACATTGTTGTGAAATGACGTAAATGTCAATGCTCTTTGATTATATTCAAATGTTGATTTAATAAATTTATTTGCTAAATTTATTGAACTTCTTTCACATCAAGAATAATTAGATAGCAAATACAAAGTTGTTTTCGATTTCCTGGAAAGTTTAACAGTTTAGGGGTCTAGAGGACGAAACCTAAGTCGTCAAAATAAATAAATAAATCATAAGAGGAAGCCATTGATCTTCTGGACACTAGCCAAAAATAATTTCAGTAAGTATTATGATTACTGTATGAAATGTAAGATACACGTTCTGTTTATTTCGATATCACAATGTCAAGAACCAATAAATTAATAAGGAAAACATTTGTAATATTTGTCAATAGTCTTCATTAGCTAGGCTTTGTTAATTAATAAGAAGAAGCTTCCACGTGTTGGAATTGAAAATTACGTATGCTGCTCATTGTTGCAGAGCGACAAAGAAATTATTAACAAACATAGAATTATAATACTCGACACCTCTAAATTACAATGTTCATTAAATCAATCTGTGATGCTAATCACTGATTAAGTTAAAAAATTTTCACGAACTCAATATGTGTTATACTGCTCACTCTTTAGCTCAACCTGAATAAATGATTTCACGCACTTGTCTATATGAGACTAACCAGAAAGGCATGGATAATTTAATATCATAATTTTATATCATTTATCAAAATTTTTGAAGACAATGCCAACTCTAATAAGAAAAACCAACACTGTACACACAACGTTCACATATACACACCAAAACGCTGGTAACCTAACTCTGCATTAATCAAGATCGAAAATACTTTTTTTTATCTCACACACCGACTGTTAACGACACCAATAAAAAGACCGTTTGTCTTTCACAGCAATTGACATAACATTACTCTAGCGATCAAGGTTAATGGAATTCGCGCACTGTCGGAGTGAATCACTCATCACCTTTCGACCTGTAAACAAAGTATGAATGCACAAACAGGACCTATCCTGATCATCTCAGATTATTAAGTCGTGACCTAACTGTGATGACTTCGCCGATAAGTGTACGCTGCGCCCCTGACAAAGAAAACTTTCCAAGATATAATCTGTGAACTCTTATCCTCAAGGGCATAAGACTAAGAGCAATCATCTTTGAATATATATTTTTTAATTTTTTTAAAAAAAACAAACATACATAAATTACTCATATACACTGTATTTTCTCAAAGACACGACACTCGCATATGGAAAACTTACTCTCTAAGAACTAAAGTGGAATATATATGAACGACCTCTGTATTGCTGACATAATGAACAAGCAATGGCATTCAGGGACATCATAGGCCATTCACGATAAAGTCGCAGGATGGTTTACTTTCAAATTTCTCAAAGGAATCAAGAAACTGAACGACCAGCACTTGCTACAATCAGATAATATTGTGTGCATTCAAATACGTTAAGATAAAAGGGACCAAATTTCATCAGGAAACACTATCAGTGAGATTAGGGAACAGAGACACAAACAGATCAGAATTCGAGAGTGAAGAATACAGACAAAAACAACTAAAATTCGAGTGAGAGGGGGGGGGACACAGACATAAACTTACTAGAATTCGAGAATGGATAACACAAACACACAGACCAGAATTCAAGTGAGTGGGGAAAACAGACAAAATATTACCAGAGTTCGAGTGGGGAACACAGACACAAACAGACCAGAATTTGTGAAAGTGGGAAACAGACAAAAAAGAAAAGAAACTGGCCAGAATTCGAGAAGGGGGGGGGGATGTGATAAAGGAAAAAACCCCAAACAAGCTAGAATTCAAGAGTGGGGAACACAGACACAAACAGACCAGAATTTGAGAGTGAGAATAGACAAAACAAAAACAGGCCAGAATTCGACAGAGCACGGGGACACAGATTAGAATTTAAGATAGTGGGGAAACAGACCAAAATTTGAGAGTAAGAAAAGACAAAACAAATACAGGCCAAATTCGACAGAGTTGGGAACACAGATTTTTTTTTAAAAAATCAGAATTCGTGAGAGTTGGGAAACACTCACACAAATCAGAATTCACAGAGAAAAAGCAGACCAGAATTCGTGAAAAGGAGAGACTAAAACCCAGACCAGAATTCGTGAAAAGGAGAGACTAAAACCCAGAGCAGAATTAATGATTTTTAATTTCAGACATTTTCATTTGAAAAAAAAAGTAGTACCTATTATCAAATCATTTCTGAACAAGCAAATGTTCGTTTTGACACAACGGATAACATTGAAATTATCTACAACGGATAACACAAAAATTATCTACAACGGATAACAGAAAAATTAACTACACCGAATAACACAAAATTTAACTACAACGAATAACACTAAAATTATCTACAAGGAATTACACTTAAATTATCTACAACGGATGTAAGCACTACAATTATCTCCGGTCTGTTCATTTCTTTTTAAATCGTTGTCTTCGCAAGAAATTCATCACCTGCCTATTTCAGACAAAAAGGTCATTCTAACCTTTTCCAAATTTCCGTAACTGATTACAAGATGTTCATTAAATTATTTTTTGCCAATGTTTGATTAATGAGGAAATATTCGACCTAACGTTTACTGCCGCAATATTTGATCAGATACGCGCGCTCAAAGCCGACTTTACATACCTCACCAAAAGCTTGGGCAACGCGCATACATACACCAAAAGCTTCGACAACGCGCGTTCATATGCCGACCTTACACACGTACATACACTAGGAGATTAGACAACAACCGGATGAAACAACTGAAACAGAAACTAACATTTCTAGTAAATCTAGTCATAGCAGCACGGAGTATGAAACCGATTTCAACATTGTGTGCAGTGGTTTCTTACCTTATCGCCTTCAGTGACTTTTGATCGAACCTTTTCGAGGTTTAAAAAAAGAAAGAAAGAAAAGAATAATTTACGGGCTATTTTTAAGCGTTCCCTAGCTCAAGAAAGTGGGCTTGGAATGTAGTCCGTTGGATGGGAAGATAAATCGGGTCTCGTGTGGAACTGGCCGCGCACGCTAACTATCCGAGACAGTTAAAAATCGGTAAGAATAAGTTATTAGCAGTTGTCCTGGAAAAATTTCGCTTACAGAAAATTTACCCAATGCCCATCACTGGCATCAGGCCTTTGCTCGCCTTACCCATATCTCTTCCTTCCTAAAAATAAATATCTCCCTAGGCACTTGCGCCCATCTGCGAAATCAGTGACAGTTGGATGTGAAACCCAACTCGAGAAAACAATTAAAGATGAAATGGACAAAGGAGGTTAAAGATATATATCGACAGAATTGAATCAAGTTCAATTTCCTGTTTCATACCTCCTGTTTCCGCATTCTAAACTTTTGGAAATTATTCATCCGCCATCTTATCTAATTTATTTTTTTGAACTTACTCTATAACAATGAAAAGAACAACAATCAAAATCTACTTCCTTCAATTAAATTCTAAATCATTTAATAAAAATTTAATTTCCTTATTTTCAGTCTGTGACAGAGTTGTCTGTCCCTATTTTTAAAAAATATTAAATATTATATTACTCGTTTAATGTCAGCATGACATGACTTTCGGGTACTGTGCGTTTTGTAAGTAACAGAGTTAAAATAGTAGCTCACGGAGAGAATGTGCTAGAACTTGCTGATGTACTCTAAGTCAATCTTACCTGGATGGTAAAATAAAATTAAAGAATGAGGCAAAGTACACTTAAAGAATATTAAAAATAAGAAACTTGTCATATCATTGTGACAACATTAGCTTGGGAAAGTAGCTTAACAACATTAGGGTCTTGGAACTGAGACTCGGAAATGAAGGGGACACAACTATATTTCAGAGATGGCATTGATAGAATGGCAGTATAACACATAAGCTACTGAAACACAACTGAAGCATTTAGATGCTAAATGTCCTTCGGCGACAACAGGTATGCTACCGCAATCGTCAATGCGAACACCCTGACAGCAACAGCTACTTCAAAAATCTTGAGTTATTTTCTACTTTTTATAGCCCCCCAACAACTCTTGGCATAAACAAACGGTTCGCTGGAAAAACAACCGTGTATAAAATTTCAAGTTAATAGGTTCCACTTTGTAAAGAACGGATATGAAACTGAAATAGTATGAAACTATCAAAAGGTACTGAGTTACGCTTTAATGACGAAAGAGAATGACACCCAGATAGGAGTAGAATTACCCTTGACGAAAAGGTCGTTACGCCGAGCGAATATGTAGATTGGGTTACACAATACGCAAGCGCGATAACCCTAAAGCACATTCGTAATCCACGATCTTAAATCTTGTATATTATTTCTGCAGGAAGCGTCTTTATAAATAAACATTTTTTCATTCACAGAGATAACTGGTCATATTTAATTATTATACATTTTTCATGTCGTTTTTGTTGATATTACATTGTGACAAGACTGTACACAACATAATATTTAAAGTATTTCATATTGTGACAAGGCTGTACACATTAAGGTGCTTTATGCCGTGAAAATGATGTATACAGCATGGTAAGGTGCTTTACACTGACACGGCTACACTTAACACAAACAGATGCTTTAAATTGTGACATGACTGCACATAACACATCAAGATGCGTCATGTTGTGACAAGGCTGTACACAATACTGCAAGGTACTTTATATTGAAATACTGTGTACACAACTCAGTGATGTGCTTCATGTTGTGACATGGCTCTTCACAAGACAGCAATATGTCTCCTGCTTGCAATCAAAGTAGCAAGGTTGAACGTACCACCGAGGGCTGAACAGTTTGTGCTGCACATACTCTAGAGATCACTCCATCAATTTAATCCTTAAAGAATAACAAAATAGCATTCTCTAGATCTAAGCCTGTTTACTTTCAAATATTTTTTTCAGCGCTCACACACACACACGCACCGGCAGTAAGAATATGAACTACAAGAGTATAGTCGGCTTTGTCAAGCAACAAACCTACCAAGGTTCCTATGGAGGCACGCACAACTGACTCGCACCGTGTAAATTCAATCCCAACATTAATACTTATGTAGGAGTTAGCGATGAAGAAGGAGGAAGAGAGACAAAAAGAGAAAATGAGAGAGAGCGAGAGAGATTAGCAAAACAGGCTGTACATATTGATTGGGCACACAATCCCTGCGCATGTGCTTATTATAATGCCGTTGACAGCCGGCCTGATTTGTCTATTTCGGGTATAATCTGTTGGGAACAATGCTGTCAAGTGCTAGATGATGGAGGAAGAATCAAGGAATGCATCTGCAGGTTACAAGTACAAGTCATAAGAAAATAATATTTTTTTTTTTAAAAATGCCCAGTCCGTAATTGATGGAGACTTTTCGTCTCGAAACATGAACGCACGCGATACGAGGTTTACGATCTGGAGTCGTTGTGTTTGTTTGCTCGTTTGTTTGGGGGTTTCTATACCTTCCCTGAAATTCCATGTAATATAGCTATACTTAAAACTGCATGTTGTAGATCATCAAGTGATCAGACGTAGTGATGTCATCACATATGTATCGGCTTGGATAGAGTCGACAGCTGTCAATAGTCACCAAAGAAGTAGTTAGACGCAGTGACGTCATTGCGTTTGCATCAGCATAGGAAAGAGTTGACTGCTGTCAAAGAAAACATATAAACATATAAATTGGGTGGAGTGACATCATTAAGATTGTGGGAAAGCGTTAACTGCTGCCAAGGGCAACACCCAGGAAGCGTCTCGCAGAATCGTATTTTCAGTTCACTAGAAAGTTTGGCCTTCAAAACTCTCGACCGTTCACTTTTCCTTGCGTGCAGCCTTGGGGTTAGAGATTTATCAAGATGATTTTAGTTGTTGTTTTTTTCGATTTTTTTTTAATGCACATGCATAAGAGAAACATTAAAAATTTTAAAGACGAATTAAATTCAATTTTAACGTTAGCTTACAAAACCCAGACTTAACGTTAGCTTAGGGAATTCAGACAACGTCAGCTTACAAAACCCAGACTTAACATTAGCATACGGAATCCAGACTTAACGTCAGCTTACAAAAACCCAGAACTTAACATTAGCATACGGAATCCAGACTTAACGTCAGCTTACAAAAACCCAGAACTTAACATTAGCATACGGAATCCAGACTTAACGTCAGCTTATAAAACCCAGACTTAACATTAGCATACGGAATCCAGACTTAACGTCAGCTTACAAAAACCCAGAACTTAACATTAGCATACGGAATCCAGACTTAACGTCAGCTTACAAAAACCCAGAACTTAACATTAGCATACGGAATCCGGACTTAACGTCAGCTTACAAAAACCCAGAACTTAACATTAGCATACGGAATCCAGACTTAACGTCAGCTTACAATATCCAGACTAAGCATCAGCTTATGAAACTCAAACTTATGTTAATTTGCGAAACTCACACTTTGCGTCAATTTACGAAGTCTAGACTGCAAATCAGTTTTAAAAATTAGACTCTGTCAATTTATGTAATTCCGGCTAAACGTCAATGTACGAACCCCAAACTTAACGTAATGTACTAAGTACAGACTTAACATTAACTTACGATGAGAAGACTTAACATCATCAGTTTATGAAATCCAGATTTAACATTAGTTTGCAAAACTGAGATTTTACACCAAATAGCAAAATCCAAACTTAATTTTGTGAAATCGACATATTAATTATTACATAAGCCGACGAATACAAAATGTGACATAAGATTGCGAAAATTATTCTTGAATATCAGATAAAAAGAAAACTCCATGCTAAAGGCATCTCACAACGGGAGATGAAAACATCAGCTCGTGAAAAACCAGGATTTAACAACAGCTCCATTTAAAAAAAAAAAAAAAAAAAAAAAAAAAAAAGTAGCATTTAACAACAGGTAATAAAATCTGGAATGTAACAACAGCTCGCAATATCTATGACTTAATAAAACAGCTCGAAAAAAAAATCCAGGATTTAACAACAGCTCGTAAAATTCTGGATTCAACAGCAGCTTTTAAAATCTAAGCTTTAACAGAAGGGAACAGATAACGATAAATACAAGTAAGAAGAATAAGTAAAAGTGAATCATGGTCAAGAATGAATCACGCTTACGAGGGGGTATGGGGTGGTGGTGGTGAGTTCCATAAACAACGTGGAACGGGAATAGAGAGAAAACATGCCTAGACAGTATACTTTTAGAGGGAGAGAAAAGAATTAAGGGGAACAATAAAAGCAGTTATGTGTCTAAGGAGTTAATCTCACGTGCAGAGGGCCGCGGGTTCAACTCCGCCTAAATCAACAGAATTTATTTCGATCGATTTTCACTATGACAATAAGCGTTTATAGTTATTTGGAGACAAAGCAAAGAAATAGACATACAATAAGTATTTATAGTTATCTGGAGACAAAGCAAAGAAATAGACATACAATAAGTATTTATAGTTATCTGGAGACAAAGCAAAGAAATAGACATACAATAAGTATTTATAGTTATCTGGAGACAAAGCAAAGAAATAGACATACAATAAATGTTGGTTGTGCGCGCGCGCGTATGTGTAAGTGGGAGGGGGGAAACAAGATTCGAAAGCACTTGGAGGCGGGAGAGGGGAATGTAACATGGCTAGATTGACGATGTCTCGAAGACAGAAGAAACAACAAGCAGAACTTTGAAATTCCTTAAATGCGATCACTGTACATTGACTTTGTCCCCGTGGACGCCATCCCCGCGTACGCGACACAGAGATGTGCTAAAACCAGTAAAACCTGCTTTGCAAATTAAATTTTATCAGGTGCGCTCGCTTAGCTTGAAAAGCTAGTCTTGCATCAATTCTCAGACCAGCCTATATCACTTGGCTGCAAACCCGCCTGTCTCCCTGTCGTTTTCAAAGCGAAGTCTGGAGTTGTACGTTGCTGCTTGTATTCCTCTCTTCAAGCAGGTCGCACTGTCCTATAATACCGTCTTATTCTTTCATTCTATTTTTAAAAATCTTTCTTGCTTGTTTGTTATCTCACCGATCCTACATTTTCTACGCTCTACTTATTCTTCATTCTAACCTATACATTAAACATTGTTCGTTATGCCATGTACCCACTAAATGTGCGCTAAACAGTCTAAAAGGTCAGCTATATCTGAACTGACGGGTTCAATGACGGACAGATAGAAGGTGAATACAGATGTATGCGCTCCACAGGCAGTCCTGTATATGGTACAGACACGAGTTCAGGAATTTCTTTCTGGTAAATTTTAAGGCGCGCGCGGCGCTCGTTTCAAATCCTCTCAGGAAGAAACGGTATGGGTGACTCTGCTGGAACTAAACCGTTCCTTGACGCCAAAGTCCTTGTAGACCCCGGCTCTTTTCACAGCAGCAGTCCCCAAGGACCAGACGGTCCTGACACCGCTATCTAAAACCACAGGTGTAGTCTGAATGCTCACTAAACCAGACAACTATTTAACACTCTTCCTGCCCATAATAACGATATATATATGTGGGGGGGGGGGGGATCAAGAATCTTTACTATGTGGCCTCTACCCTCTAGCTTACTTTAATACGCCTGACTTCCAATCATACTCTTTGATTCAAGTCCTAAAACGTCTTGACACACCCAGCTTCCAAACTTACATTTAACACGCTCTAAACTATACACTTTTCTGCCTTCATCAAACACATTTATAAATGATCGATTTCCACCCTACATACTTACTACATACAAGAAAAATTATCACGTAGATTACAGAACAGCTCTTCAATCAGTTACCTGGCAAATTACCTGGCGCAGATTGAACTTAATCTCCACTGCGCTTTTCTCTCACCATTTGTCCTCTTTCCTGCCAATCATTCATTCAGTGATTTAAGACCATTTCAGGATTATTTATTTCCTTTTCGATGTAGTTATGTCTCAGAGAGAAGGCTAAACATTCAGTCGTGATCATTCCCACACGAAATATAAATACATGTATTTACAATCATTTATTTTCAGTGCTACATGCATATACAGCACAGATAATGCATTACTTCGAGCTGGGTTTCTGTAAAGTTCACTACAGCTTCAAAGCGCTGATTTTCAGTAAGGCGGCAGTACACCCATTCAATCAGTTTAGTGAATAAAACAGACGAAACTCTCACTATTTGAAAAACATATCCTGAATGTTATCTTAGATTTAGAGCATGAAGTCCGTTTCAATTCGGTAACTTCTATTACAGTTCTTACCAACAACAAAAAAAGCACTTATTATAGCAGTTGTATTTTCACTTTCATAAATAGTGTCAACCTTAAAACAAGGCTGCTATAGATAAATGGAACAGGAGAATGTAACATAATGAAGCAACAACAGCAATTATTTGTTTTCCTTTGACATACACATTTTTAGGGGAAAATGTCAATTCACATGCTCGTTTCTTTTGTTGTGCATATGTGAAATCTTATTATAACTATGAAAACCATTGTATGACTTTCACAACAATATTATAAATTCCCATTAAAATTAATTACAATATTATTTATCAGTGTATTCAAATTAAGGCCAGGGAAAAGGCCATTAATCATGCAATACTGTAATTAATAATAATAATAAAAATATCAGTTGTGAATAAAAATAAATCACTGACAGGAAATGAAAAAATGAGCAGATCAAAAATCTTAATCAAATCACTGCATTTAAATAGGTCAAACAGGAGGACTTTAAAAAAAAAAAAAAGAAGAAGAAGTTATTTTTAACATTTCTGAGCCTTTAATATCCTTTTAAGGAGATGTAAACAAAGTGCTCACGACAGGAGCATGTGTCACCCACTGCCTTTAAAACTGGAGGGAAGAAGGAGGTGGGAACACCAATAGCTCAGTCACAAAAAGCAAAAGGAAACATTTTTCCTTGCCAGGGGCCCCTGCTGTACAAGAAGTAAATAGCAGCTGACCGTACTTCACCAGGTAATGTTTTCCCTGAAAGGTGTGTTTGCTTGCTCTGCTTGAAAGAGTTTGCTGCAACCGGTCTGACAACGGTGCGCCTTGACTGTTAATTTTTTTCAGGCTGACATTTCTAACCTTAGTCACATTCTGCAAGATGTTAAGGTTTCACCAAATCATTTTTTAAAGGTCAAGAAAGTGATGAAGGAAGTATGCCATAAACATCAGAAAAAATATTCCCAAATAGTGTCCAAAGTTCCAAATCTTGAAATATTTTAATAATAGTATACCAGCTTTAATAATACTATACCAGCTAAGTTTTAAAGTGTTTTCATGCAACAGTTGACCAAACTTTGACAGAAACCTACAATGTTACAAATATATAAAAGAAGGAAAAAATGTGTACCTTCATAAGATGTTTGTTCACCCATTTGGTAAAAGTCTTTTTCTGAACTGCATCACGTTCATCTGAAACACAAAAGTGTGATAGTGGCCATATGAATACAGTCTTTTATTATTAAAAAAAAATATTTTGTGTTCATGGGAAAACATAAAGACAATTACAGTAGTGAGTAGACAACTTCTAGTAAATTATGACAGATATTTAGACTTTTCTTTGATTTCTGTTTCTTTGGAATAAATTAAGTTTTGTGTGTGTGGTGTATGCATGTGTTCAGTTGCTGGCTACATATAAGTTTATAAGGTGTACTAAGACAGAGAAAGAGAGCAAAGGGGAGTCATGGTTGGACAAATTGTTTCATTGCATGATAATTGATATAAATATTCTCACTAGTCATTCATATGAATATTCTGCTTTAATCTCATTAATACAACTGATTAGGTCATTCATGTACACATACAAAGCAAAAACTATTGTAATCTGTATACACTTAACCTATTAAACATAAAAATATATATATTTGCAATAAAAATTAAAACAATTATGTGAATTTTTTTTTAAATGTATGTGAGGTCATTATATCTTTTCTCAAGATGCTGGTCCCACATCTCCATTTTCTATGTAATTTTAATTCAACCACAAGTAGTATGTCTACCAAACATCAAATGCACTAATTATATATTAATCAGTGGTCCAGAAGAAGGACATACGCCTAATTAGGGTTTGTCTTACTATTATTTTATTAATTTAATCTGTTCATAACTATGTTGTGCAATTCTACAAAATAAAAAGCATGTTCAGTATATCCTAGTATGCATTTCTAAGAATGTCCAGTGTACACTAGTATGTAAATCCAAAGTACTCAAACTACAGTTCTAAAATAGGTTTAGTGTACTCAAGGAAGCAATTTTAAAGTACGTTAACTATTGTTGTACTCAAGACAATTCTATTCAAAGTATGCTCAAATACACACACACACGCACAAACTCTCTGTCTCAAATAAGACTATTCAAGAATATGATTATAAAAGTATGCTCAAATGTATATCAATGTGTATATCAAAGTTGAAGTATGTTTAATATATTTAATTAGTTCTAAAATACAAGCATTACTTGGTGTTAATTTATTCACAAAATGATAAGAGGAAAAATATGACAACCATCAAAGCTTTTACTTTTCAATCTTGATGTACCCATCCCATATCATGAGCAAAATGTGCATATCATGAGCACAATACACTTCACAAGAGCATGAGAGTTTTGTGGTTGTATTTCTTAACTTTATTTTATCCAACCACAAAATTCTCCTGTAAAGTCCTGTGATAAGAAAACACATGGATCTTCCTGAGTCATCAAAACACTACTTTAGTTTCAAACAAATTTTAAACAAGAAATGGATATAAAGCTGAGAATCCACTTACAAGCTGTTGTACAATACATATATTATTTGCAATTAAACTGAAAACTATAATAATAAATTAGAGATCTACTAAATTTTAACATTTAACATTTACACTACAGTGCATAAATTTTGTTTTTGGCTGGATTGTGTTTTTCTTTGACTTTGCTAACAAATATTGCTTCAATGATGGTTTTGCTAATGAATGATGTCATGTTGTTACTTTTGCTGAAGGCTTGATGGTTTTGCTAAAAATGCTGCCATGCTGATACTTTTGTTATCCATAGCTACCAATTTACCATGTACAATTATAACTGATTAACTCAAACTTTTTTCACAATGCTAAAACAACAAAACTTTGGAACAAAATCTGTAGATCTTGAAAACTGTAATTAACATTTGAAGACCACAGAGGAAAATACAGCAAGGTCACAGTTTTGTACTTTGGAGATAATCAATTTTTTAATGTCTGAAATCATGTGATATTATTTTGCTAATACATTTCATATTATGTATTCAGGTGTCATATTTTAGATTATTTTTGCATCAATGTTGTGAGGTCTGTTTTTGGAAAATAAAATAATGCTTTTTAGTTTTAATGGCTGATACAATGTTGTAGAACAAAAAAAAAAATGTTGTTATGATCATGATGATTGTCACACACACATAAGTATCAAGTGACAGTCTACTTTGTTTAATTTTGGAATGTCGTGCCACGTTACACTGAGACAGGTAAAATCCAACTGCTTAGGTATCAGTTTACTATAAAGAGGTGTCTGATATATTACTTAGGTATCAGTGTACTATAAAGTGGTGTCTGATATACTGTTTATATGTCATCAATGTCTTCATGCAATGGCTCATCAGCCTGTTGGTAACATGGCAAAGCATCAAAATAGTCAGGGTTGGAAGTGAACCTTTTAAGCACTTGCAAATTATTATATTTAGCCTTTGAGATGCACAGTTTCTCTTTGCATAAATTTAACGGCTCTTTGTTTACAGTGATTTTACTCGTATGTCTCACTGTAGCACTGATGACTGTTTTTAACAATTGGCCATTCCATGAGTCCCTATGAGTAATCGCGTCAGGAAAATCCATAGAAAATGAAATTTCCCTAGTTTGTCCTAGTTGGAACTGGACAAACAATCTTGTAGTTGTAAAGCGGTTTTTAAAAAGCAGTCATGTTTTTAACCATGTTCTGTTTCAATTCATCAACTTTGTAAGAAGGATTTTTATGATCACTTGAAAGTTGAATGTGACGCTGAAAGTTGTTTTGGATTATATCATTGCATCATGTGATCTGAAAAATCATGAATTTGGTGACTCTGCTGCAACTTCCATTGTAAACGTTGGACCCTGCTGTTTGTTCCATTTGATCATGCTTTTTCTCTACTAGTTTTCTCTCATGGACCCTGCTGATTTGTCATTCAAAACAAACTATGATACCTTATCTATAGTGCAATGGATGTAACTTAAAATATAAAAAAAAAATGTGACCCTGCTGTTTTTTCCCCTGTGGTCTTCATTCGTTATCTGTTGCATGCTTTACTACCCATTCTCTAAATTTACTTTCAGTAATTAATGTAATGAGAGTATGGTTACAAGTTGAATATCATGCTTACTGGCAAAATGTGTGTGTGTGTGTGTGTGTGTGTGTGTGTGTGTGTGTGTGTGTGTGTGTGTGTGTGTGTGTGTGTGTGTGTGTGTGAGCATAGATTATTTTGTGCATGTGTTGAATATGTGTGCATGAATGTGAGAGTCCGAGACAGAGAGGAGTTGTAACTGGACAAAGTGTTTAATTGAATGATAAAGTTATAAATAAATATTTTCATTAGCCATTCATATGAATGTTTTACTTTAATCTCATTAATACAACTAATTAGGTCATTTATTACATATAGTTAAATATATGTTGCAGCTGTTTCTATTTCAACTTATGAATATGTCATTGATCTGTAGAATTTAAAATCTGATAAGTAACTGATTTGTAAATTTACTGGAGTGGATGTGTCAATTAATTGTAGAATGTAACATGACACTCATCTGTAGAAATGGATGTAGCACAGATTGGTAAAATGACTCTGATCTGCAGAAATGGACAGGACACATCTATATAATTGGATATAACAATTTACAGAAATGATATGACAATGATTTGTAAAATTTTGGTATTGATTCGTAGAAGTGATATGATACTGATTTGTACAAGAACATGACAATGATTTGTAGAATTGGACATGGTACTGATTTATGCAATCAGACATGGTATTTATGTGTAGAACTGGACATGGTATTGATTTGTAGAATAGGACAGAGCATTGATTTATGCAATTGGACATAGCATTGATTGAACATGGTACTGATTTATACGTGGACTTGACACTGCTTTACAGAATGCTTTACTAAGACAACTAATCCTTCCACTCTAAATACACAGTAAAATGAATATCTGAACTAAAAAAGGGTCATTTTTATTTTTGGCAAAGTTAGAATTGCAACTTAATCCTGGATAAAGTATTACTGAGCTCTTTAGCCCATCAGCGTCACATCTGTCTAGGTACCACAAGACATAATGACATCCACATAAAGGCAGCAATGAAAACATGTGACAGGTGACTAATTACTTGCAGTTCAGTACACTAAATAATCTCCATGAAACCCAAAGCACATACATTTAGATAAGGGCAGTGACTAAAAGTAAAAGTGTGCAAATTAACACCTTAGTTCAAAGTGACTGTTTGCACAATAAATGTAGGCAAAACTTGTCTCCAAGAAAAAAATAAGACATATCACTTAATTAGTTTTGTGTGATGCAATAATAATGTTGTAGAGTTTTTTTTTAATTATTTTTTTCTAACCCTTATCACTTCACAATCAGAGCAGATGAGTTCATAAATCTTAAGCCATGGAGGTGTGTATACTTAACAAATACCATCGACTAGACAGACATATTCATAACCTCCTGCATGAGAGTCCAACCCCAAGACTTTTTGACTAGACAGGACCATGTTAAAATAGCAACTAAACCTACTCATTTTCAGTATTCCCTCCATACATCCAACAATTTTACACCTTTAATAGCAGATGATAAAAAGGAGGCATAAAATACACAGGACAAAACAAGAGGAAAGTAAATTTGGTGATTACTAAATTAATAAGTATGCTTATTCTTAAAATTAATTCATGTATCTTTATATTATTAACAAAATTTAATAAACAGATATTTAACAATTAATTTCAATTTGAGAAAAAATACTTATTACAAAAATTATGTGCATTAGTTATTTCTAAATGTTGATGCATTCATAAAACATAAATTTAGTATTTTTCAAAAGAGGAGTGATTTTAAAAACAATGTTTTTAAAAATCTTATTAAAATGTATTGTAAAATGAAATACATATATAATTTTTAGACTGTGAGTGTGATACCTAGAAAAAAATTACATTTTTCAGATAATGGCTGTGAGGTCTAGAAAAGTACTACATTTTCAATAGTACACATATTTTCCAGACAATGAATAAAAAGTACAACAGTATTATATATGTATAATATTATTATTACAGCCAGTGACTAAAAGTAAACAGTAAAAGGTCTAGAAAAGTACAAATGTATTATACATGTATATATTATTACAGCAGTGACTAAAAGAACTAGAAAAATACAACTGTAAATATACATGTATATTATTAAGACAGTGACTAAAAGGACTAGAAAAATACAACTGTATTAAACTATTATACATGTATATTTCCAGAATATGGTGCCTTTGAAAAATGTAAGAAGTAGTTTGTGAAATTATCATCATTATTTTATATCTACAAATTTATTAGTTCTGTTGTAATGTGATAAAGAGGAAACTTAGTCAAAGACAAATTAGTTTTCCTAAAGCTGAATATAAATATATATATATATACATGTATATATATGGTTCATTCTCTGGGCAGGTGAACCACAAAGGGTGAAATGTGTATTTTTTAAAATAAAGCATTGATATATCATGTGTTAATATTCTATATAATAAAATAAATCAGAATTGATGTGAGAGATATATAAGATAGCTGCAAGAGTTTGTGTTTATTTATTCTGCAATTACTTGTAATAAAAATTCGTTTTGAACTGAAAAATTGCACCTCTTTTTGTTACATGCATACATGATAACATATAGCCATTTTCTTTAATTTTCATTGTTACAAATAATCCAACAAACTTACCGTGTCAAAGTTTTCTTAGAGGTGATAATATATTTAAGCAACATTCTATATTCATTTTATCTGGAAACAGCCACTTTTGTGAAAAAATAATATTTTTAAAAGGCACACTTTTTGTAATGCTTTCCACATAAATCGGATCCAAAACTTTTATTTTTTTTCTGAAAACTGACATGCATGCATGTGCCATTTAAACAAACCCTGCAACAGATCTTTTCATATATTAATGTTTTTCAAATTTATTCATTATATTCAGCTTTAGAAAAATTAATTTAACATGTTACAAAGAACTTAAATTTGTAAATATGATATAATGACGATAATTAATATGTGAACTACTTCTTACATTGTTCAAAGGCGCCATATTCCAGAAAGATAACTCTCATGTTTTTCTTGTTTAGGTGTGATGTGTTTGAGTACCAAATAAGAAAAATAAATTTCAGTTCCATTAAGATAATGTTACAACAGCGATGACAAGAAAATTTTGGAATCTATGCCATTTCAAAACAGCTAATGAGCTAAGATTTCTGATAATCTATTTTGATTAATACAAAAAATGATAAATACTAAAATAGCTTATAAATGTATGTTTCATTTGCATTTAAAGTTTCACATAGCTGTGTGTATGTTTTAAACCTAAGCTAGTAAGGGTAGAAAAACTGGTGAATTACATTCAAGAATCTCGATTAAGCATATTATTTATTATATAATAAAAACATTATATTTAAATAGATACTTTGCTTATTTCTTAAAACTGTCTTCATTAGTTCATAGCATAATAACTTAGCCTTTTCTTTGTTGAAAAAATTAGAGCTTCTTTTATGGATGGTGTTAATTTGTAACAGGGAGACAAATAAGGTTTCCACATAACGAAGTTAGAGTTTTATACCCCATTTAAAATAAATATGTATCCAGTTAAGTTAATAATTTAGGTTAATGAAGAAAATATATTCATTGTCAAGAGATAATTATATTGCATATTTAAAAAATTTTCTGGTGAAATATGTCTCAACCTTACTTTCTAAGTTTTCAACAGAAACATATGCTTTTTATGTATTTCAAACTCCTGTAATATCAACATTTTTACAATTTTTATCTTCTCGTATGTTTTTAAGTGAACATTAGGCCCAGATGTAGGCTTTAACATGTAAAATAATTAGATTTAATCTACTTATTTTTTATACTTCTTTTCAGAAAATGGTACATTTGCCCAGAAAAATATATATAAAATAATATTATATATGTCCACAAAAGTTCTTTATCACTCCTATTGTTAACATGACAACGCTTCTAATGGGTCTGCCTAAACTAATCTCTGCTTGAGCCATTACCAATAAAACAGCAACCACAACTGTCAAAACAATTCAAATGTATATCTCTAATTGGCTCTTACTCTGACTGGCGAACTGTTTGGGCTCATTATATATTAAAAATGTTATATTTAAATAAGATATTTTATTCAATACTTAATATTATCTTTGAAGCATAATAATGTAGCCATTTTATATTTACTTTAGTTGAGAAAAATAGGTTTCCACATGACGAAGTTAGAGTTATACCCCATTTTAAATAAATATGTATCCAGTTTAAGTTAATAAAGAAAAAATATTTTTTGTTATGAGATAATTATATTGCTTAATTTAAATATATTTTTTCCACTGGTAAAATATGTCTCAACCTTACTTTCTAAGTTTTCTATTTCAAACTCCTATAATATTAACATTTTTATAATTTTAATCTTTTCTTATGTTTTATGTAAGCATTATATGTACACACACCGATACACACCCATGTTTTACAATTCTAGTTAGCTTTTTTTAAAGAAAATGATTGACACCCTACAATGGATATAGTCAAGCTAGTACTAGCACAACAAATTTCCTCAAGTTTGCATAACAAACTATTTAGTTGAAACTTGTTACTTCAAAATGTTCTGTAATTACTGTACTTGCAAAATTTCTCAAATAAATATAGGCAGATAATTGTGATTCACTGATAGTTTAAGTGTTACTGTTAGTAATAACAAACTTCAAGAGCCTGCAATGCTTATTTCCAAAGTAAAGCTGGATATTCCATGTTAAAGAAATGCATAATACTTGTTTAGTAAAAAAAGAAGAAGGAAAAAGAAATAATGAATAAGAATTTCATGACAGTTTAAATGCAAAACAAATGTTTAAAACACACCAAATATATTGACACATGAATGCTGATACTTTGTCATCTAGTGTATCTCCTATTTACTAAAACATCTCATCTAATTTTAAACTTAATACAAAATATTAACAAAATTTAGTCTGTAGAGTCTTTTCAGTATGTGGCAACAGATTCCCATTTTGTTTCCAAATTAACCTAAACCCTTTCAATTCAAATCATGTCTTGTTTCTTGAGAAGAGATTTGGCGAGTTGTCTTAAGATATGCAAACAGCTGATTAAATGTACACACACACACACACACACACACACACACACACACACACACACTTCTGCTGAGAAAACTACTAGATAACTTAAGATATTTTCATAATAAATTTCTAAAGTTCAGAATGGTATAACTAAAAGTCATCAACTCAAGAAATACTGGCAGAATTCAGCATTTTATGAAAATGTCCTAATAATGTGTAGTCCTAATTAGCTTTGTTGCTGATCAGGAATAGACTTTAGAAAAATTAAATAAAAATTAATTCTATTTCTAATCGAACTAGTTCAATTAATAATTTCAAGATATAGTACAAATAGTTTTTAAAAGTGCAAAATATTATATAATTAATTACACTCATACTAAAACTTATGTACAACCATACAAAGATGTGTCTGCTAGGTTATCAGGGCCATTAGACATAAGCAACAGATGGGTCATGTAGGGCCCCACAACACTCAGCGTATCCATAAAAATTAAAACAGTAGTTTTATGATATTTTTTTAAAAGTTTATTTCCCTTACTGCTATAAATATTTATCTGTAGTAGTTCTTTATTGAAACTGTCCATGAACACTATGAATTATATGTTTAATTAGTTCAATGTTCTATTTCTCATGTTTTTTATTTTTGCAAAAATGCAAATGGCTCAATTATTAAGTCCATGGGAGAGCCTTACAAGTTATTGTCCTAGAGATGACAGAAAAATGAGAAATATGACACTGTCTTGTTTAAATGATTACCAAATATATGTAATTTAATATTCATCTCAACATTTATAAAAAATTAAAAGACAAGAAAGAAAAACAAATGAGTAGCCTACTGTGTTGAATATCAATTATGCTAAATTTTTATTTTATGTTTTCTACTTTGAACTTTTCTGCCTTCAGTAATTGACAACCACAATCATTTAGGCCTACAAATAAATGACACTTCTGTATATTTAAATTTGCAAACAAATGGCTCTTCTAAGTTCTATATATTTAATTTACCTACTTTGCACTTTCTACCCACAGAAATGAACAACCATTATCATTCTGAAACAAAAAATTTGAATCAGAAACCTCTCAACACATACTATTTTCATATTAAAAATAAATAAAACTAAACAACACAATGAATTAAAATGCATAAGTACTTAAATTAAGACATTTCATCATTAATATGAAACTAAAATTTTACATGGAGTGAGTTTTCACAAAGAGACTGCAAGATACCCTAAAATCAACAGGTAAGAAAACTCTCTGACCTGTACACATTAATATCTTTTCTCACCTGTGTCCCTAAGGCGTGCCTCTTCATACTGAACCATTGGGCTCCTCGGAAGTTCTTGATGATAAACATGTCCACCGCGGTACTCCATTTTCAAACGTAACAGAAAAGTCAACACCTGAGCTAAAACCTCATTCTCAGTTACTGTCCACTAACTCGTTTCGCCTACTAACAAGTAACAGATAAAACAGTCCAAAATCTACCCGAATCAGAACAGCTGCCACTCGCAAACCCAAGTTTGCTTTAAATGCGGTACATAGTATCTATTCCTGGCGGACTGGGTGGGCCTGAGAAAGCGATGAGTGGTGTGTGAGTGAGCATGTTTACAATTTTGACAGCTGGATGGGACGAACACCGACTCGCCACTCACAAACCTAATCACGAACGTTACGCCGGGTTTGCCGGGTGCAGGCTGCGGAGAGTGGAAAAAACAAACTCAACTGCGACGCGTGTTCAAATATGACAGTGCCAGGATAGAGAGCTGGCAGAATGAAGCAGTTTGCCTAAGATGCTGTCCAGCCTGTCACGAATTCGTCGTGACGGCACTGAATCCATGTTACCAAGTTGCCAAGATGTCACCACGTGGAATGTGAGCCGTCGATCTGTCTACTCTAGACCTTCTGCCCGCGGCCACAGTGCGCGCAATGAGCTGACTGGAATGCTGTGCCAGGTAAAAAAAAAATAATAATAACAAAGCTCTTTGCTATAGGAGCGAATTGCTGAACTAGCTAATCCCTTGATTATATACACCCCATTGTGTTTTGGGATATTTCCTCCCCACTATGCTTTTTCCGAAAGTGTAAACCAGTTTCCTACGTATAACGCTGAATCGAACTCGCTTCGAAAGTGTCCTGGTATGTCCCATGAATGGGAGTGTAAAAAGTGGGTTCGGTTTGAGGCAACCTGCCTACGGCAATGTGTGTATGTGTACAAATGAGTGCACGCAATATGAAAGCCGGTTGGATCGCCTACGCTTGCTATTTAATTTTTCAAAAGAGAATCAGAGCTCCCAACGGTGATAGCGCGATAGGTGATAATTCGCAAATCGCACTGATAATTAGGTATCCCTGCTTACCCCCCTTCTACTTCCTGCACCGAGCAGACGATGCATCGTGACCCTGGTTGTCCCGGTAGTATACAACTGCATTACACGCATGTAGTGTGTTATCGTAATGTGCTATCTATGGTTATGCCGGGTACCTACAACCTGTGTATTACTTTTACTGACGGAGATGGTTACGCGTTTTGCTGGCTTAGCCAATGGTTCTTGACACCAATGAAAGATCAAACAATACAACAAATTACATACAAATGCCTCTTTGCAGATTCGTTGTCTGTATATGCAAGTGGCGGCACGTGCATTGTCGCGATCAATACTTCGAACGTGCTAGATAATCGAGGCGGTCCCACCATACCCTGAGTCGTAGGCGCAGTAAAAAATAATAAAATAATTATTCAGTGATCGATACTATCAACACACTGTTTGCTTACTTCCTTTCATATAAAATGTCCTGGTTCATTACACGAACGTTGCCCTAAATAAAAAATAGTAAAATGGTAATGTAGAACAACATTGTCTTAAATTAAGAATAAGCTACCGTCTTTTCGAAGCTGCTGTTTAATATGTGGAAAACGAAAGATTCTTACCGGCAATTCGAAGCACAGCCCTGTCGACGGGGTCCAGTTGAAGAATGCACAGTGGTATATTCCCATGGTCATCCCAGTAACTAAGTAAATCATTTCCCCACGGGCTCTCCATCTGTAAAGGACACTTTGGGGACTATCTTTCTTTCATTCTACTCTTCTGTCTGGAATGGTCCGACCAGCATCTGAAACCCAGAGTCGTATCCTTGAAGACAGCATAACCATAGTGATGCTACAAACGAATCATGTAAACATCAGGGCAGGATGCATTTTAAAACATATTTCTCATCTTCTGCAGTATAATATCCAGCTCGGATACCTGAACAGCACAATAAAAATGTATATATTATAATATAAGCAAACAAGCGGGTTGGGGTCTTTTCTTTGCCTACACACTCAACAACTGCGTTTCGTCATGAACATGGCCGCTTCATTGACTCATTCTAGTGCTGCAGGAGTAGCCTCCCTTGTACTGATTGCACTGGTTTAACCGAGGCCAGATGTTTCACAAATTTCATACAGCATGTATTTGTGTAAGTATACATGTTACGAATGGTAATATATAATGATATCTACTAAAATGTTACATTCTTATTAAACGGTATTCGTTAAAGTGTATAGATCACAACTATAAATGCAGGTCAAATGCGAAAAAGAGCGGCTACATGTGCAATGAATACCTTTGACCCGGCACCCAATAGAAAGCAAGTAAAATTACGTCATGCAGTGGAGCGTGCCGATAAGATCAAAGCGGCGTGGGAGTGCAGTATGCAATCCAAGAGACCCCTCGTGGTTGCTGATGAATTATTGGGGGGGGGGGGTTACTGGTGAACAATGTGTATAATAGAAAAAAAACTGACATTGCCCGGAATGTGTTTTATTATTATTTTTTTAAAGAAACAGTATACATGTACCTTGGAAGCAATACGCTCGTCAGTTTTGATAACTTTGTTTTAATACCGCCATAGTCATTATAAAGCATGCCTAGGCAACAGCTGTTGTGATAAGATCAGTCTTGCAGAAACGTTTGTATCCATTATCGTTTGATGGCATGCAGTGTCGTGCCTTAGTATGAGTCAATGTTGGATTCGAAATAACTTAAACCCATTCCTACCTGCTTGTGCATTTTTGGAAATTTATTACAGCTTATGTTACCTTGACTGAAGATTCAATACCGCGAATATTACTGCCACATCTGATTACAAGTTAGTAAATGCTTAGGTAAATGAAGGGACAAATTATTTTTCTCCCCCTAAGATCTTTCAGAGGTTACATATCGGTGTTGAAAGTGATTCTGTGGTGCTTTTTAATGTTATTTTGTTTGTTTAAATTGTTTCTATGCACCAAGAAAAAGCCATTACGACAATGTTCACGCATGAGTGAGAGGCTGATAAGCATGCGATAAGTTAAATTACCTTTAGAGACTATTTCTTCAGGCACTGTTTCAGAATTATTACAGTCATTACTTTCAGAAAGAGAATAAAATTAAAACAGTGTCGAAAGAAATTTTCTCATAAATTTAGTCCTTTATTCGTCTTGACCCGTTGAAGAGTTAATGTCACTGAAAGAAAACAGGTTTCATAGAGAACTGAAATCATTAGTAGTACAACAGCAGCAGCAACAACGACGATGATAATGATGATGATTACTTGATAAAAGTGTCTAATGCTATAAAAGTGCCAAGATCTTTATAACGACTTAATCAACCAAAATACTTTTAGGCAAACCCAATAAATGAACATAGATTTATAAATCAACAGAGTGAATTAACAATAGCGATGAGAGACAGCGCTGTTCTTGTTGATGAAAAAAAAAGGTGTCTTGAGAGCCATTTGAAAAATATCATCGTCTCTTTGTATTTCAAAATGCAGCAAATTCCAAGTAGTTGGACTCTGTTCAGTGTGGCAGTAAGACTTGTACCTTGCTTTTTGGAATGTTGAAATGCTTGACTAATGAAGAGCCCAGGTTCTAGCAGAAATGTACATGTCTAAGATCAGGTAGATAGATACCTAGGGATGGAACAGGTAAAGAGTAAAAATATAAAAAATGTAAAAAAATGGTCTTATATTCTGCTGCCAATAAGAAACCAGGGAAGACTGGAGTGGCATGATTGGGTCATGGACCTCTGAGAATAATCCTTGCTGCAGTATTTTGCATCTTTGGAAATTTCTTGACAAGACACGATAGTAGACAAAGTGGAAAAGAGTTGCAACAAGTCAAGTCAAGATAGTACCAGTGAACAGAAGGTGAACGGAAGCACTGAGAACTACGCAATAGTACTGAATTCATCTCAGCTCCAGACACACCCCGCTCTATAAGAACTGAAGATGCGTTGTTGCTTAACAAGTATTAAAGATATTTTGTTACTCTACATGTACTGAAGTGAATATGTGTTGTTGCTTAACAAGTGTTAAAGATGTTTTGTTACTCTACATGTACTGAAATGAATATGTGTTGTTGCTTAACAAGTGTTAAAGATGTTTTGTTACTCTACATGTACTGAAATGAATATGTGTTGTTGTTCTACAAGCATTGAAGGTGTGTTGTTGCTCTAAAAGTATTGCAGAAGTGTTGCTGCTCTACATTCTATAAGAACCGTGTTGTTGCTCTATAATGTGGAAGATGTGTTGTTGCTCTACAAGTTTGAAGATGTATTGTTGCTCTGCAGATGTGTTGTTGTTCTGCAAGTGTTGAAAATGTGTTTTTGCTCTACAAGTACTGAAGATGCGTTAATTTGATGCTCTACCAGCGCTGAATATGTGTTGTTGCTATAAAGTATTGAAGATGTGTTGTTGCTCTCCAAGTATTAAATATGTGTTGTTGCTCTACAAGTATTGTAGATGCGTTGTTGCTCTACAAGTACCGAAGATGCGTTGTTGCTATAAAGTATTGAAGATGTGTTGTTGCTCAATAAGTATTGCAGAAGTGCTGTTGCTCTACAGGTATTGTAGATATGTTGTTGTTTAACAAGTGCTGAAGTTGTGTTGTTGCTCTACTAGTGTTGAAGATGTATAAAATCCTGGTTCTCCCAGATTCTTGGTAAGATTCAGAGCCTTGGTTCAAAACCGTCATTCAACAGAAATCGTGGAGAAAAAAAAAAGCAATACTAATAATAATTGTCCTATTTCATTGTTGACCTATATTCAAAACATTACAAACTGTCACCGACACATTTTGTGGCACTGAACAACAATATTGATTAGTAACAAGGTCAACCTTCTGCTATAGAGTTGGCCAAGAAACTTTCGACCGTTGGCAGACGGCGGCTTCTGACTGCTATAAACAGATCACCCCGTGTTTTGAATTATTGCCAATACAAAGACGTGTCGAATTTGCGAGGCTTGACCTTGCAATGCAAAGGGGAAAACGGAAAAGGATGGACTGCAGCCAGTCCCGTCGATAACACGTGACCATTCGGACACAATAATGTTATGTAGGAGTACCACTGATCTTTTACACTCTAATGCAATGAAATCATTATTCGCTGTTATATGTTAGTTAGACAGTTCCGGGACAGGGTCACGTGGGCTGCCAACTGGGACGACAGTCATTTTTTAAAATTAAAACAGTCAGCAGCTATTAGTATCACCAATGTCTTTGAATGTGTGTGTGTGTGTGCGCGCGCGCGCGTGTGCGTTTATGCTTCCGTCTGTGAGTGCGCTTGTGCGTGTTTTGCGGTAATTTGTGGTGTGTATGCGTACTGATGTGTGCGTTTTTTTAAAAGTGAAAGAAAAAATACCACGATCTGTGGAACTCAGCTCATTTATACGACATCACTCTGCTGATTAATTTTATAACAACTGTAAAATAACTGACACGTATAGCCACGCCTCATCGTCATTAGCTAACTGCGTCATCTAACATTTTCTTTAACAGGCGAGTCAAGTGCTGTACGCTGTATTCTGCGGCCAGCATTATTGTTTGATTTATTAGCACTGGAAAGAGCGAGTTCTACATGGCTCACCATATTCAGAAAGTCGTTTGTCAGATTACATCGCTTGCTTAAAATCACAAGAAAAGACAACGAACGTGACTTTCTCTGGACTTGCTCAAATGTCTGGGCTGCATGAAGTGTAGTTTTCCTTCAAAGGAATCAGCTTTAATTCCTTATGAGTGGCTATAGAAAGGTTTGTCTACAGGCAAGTAAGGCCAGCTGTAGCAATCAGTAATGGTCCTAGCGCCCACCCCCACCCCCCACACACGAGAAATGGGCAAGCGGTTGTTATATTTTGAAGTAGATTGTTTGTTTCATATCTATTGTATTAAATTAATTGACGGCAGTAAAATAATTTTATTTTTATTTATTGAGACGTGGTCGATGTAGACCTTTAAATTTAAGCATGTGAAGTGTGTGATACCGACTTGTCCTTGATTGTTGCCGAAGAGACCAACAGTGTAGTGGCATAATCATCTCCCTCTTCCCCAAACCCACCACCATGACCACCACTACCCGGAATTCCTGACTACCAGTCGCTGATTTGATTGCATTCGTGCCTTCAGTCGCATTTATTTGAATTAATCTGATATCTATAGAAATGTTAGCATCATTTCTATAAAGTTTTTAAAAGGGGGGGGGGGAACGGTAAATATTTTTTTTTATAATTCCCTCTCCTCAACTCTTTCTAACTTCATGGCAATGTTTAACACTAATGCATTTGCATCTTTCGACCGTTGAATGTCTTTGCCGGCCTCTGAATTAGTTAATCAAACAACACCATACATAAAAGCACAGAACATATGTCTTTGCCAGACTTTGAATTAGTTAATCAAACTACAACATACATAAAATTAATAGGGGTGAAGTTCCTTGTAAATGAAAAGGACACAGACTGGAGATATGAAGGACGCCATTTACAAGCCTGATGCACAGATTTGTTTCGAAATTAATTTTATCACTCCCACCATAATATAATTATTATCATCAAGAACGTAAAAATAAATTATACGAAATTTGCATTATTATTTTGTTATTATCGAGCTAGGATTGATCAAAGAAGATGAATATTTTACGTTTGCTGGCGGATTCCAATTTCTTTATATCTTAATTTAGGAATGCTTTACTGTCATCGTCTCCCACCGCTATTCCAAAGCACAGACAGAAAGAGGGTAACAGTGACTTGAATACGCAGTTAACACAGAAACACAATACAAAACAAATGCCAGCATACACAAAAATACTACACCTACATTGCGCACAATATAATGCGCATGCAAGCACACGCACACTCATACTCATTGGAATGCAATCTTAACAGCATGCTGGCGACCTCAGTGACGCAATGAGTAAGCGTGCCTCCTGTCTTTACGGTCATCTCTAGACGTTCTGTTCACAGACAGAATAATGACTATTCTTTCATTGACTAAATGCCAGCCTAGCCTTGCGTATGTTACGTCTCGGCCGTAATTATCAGACCAAGCGACACACTGAACCAATTATGCTAGATCAAGTTTTACTCATAGCGACTGCTTAGCAGACCCAACGCGCTATTTCAGCGGAATGACAATCTCAAGGGCGGAAATGGCGACAAGCTGATTAACTGGTACATAATAACAAACGAGAAGTTCTATCGGTTGCCCGTTTGAGCACTGATTCACAAGCGAGAGGCTCGATATGAGATGGAGTCAAGATGTAAACACACTGCCACTTTGTCATGCTGTTATACTGTCATTATGTATACATACTGTCACTTTGTCATGCTGAAGATATGCTGTTTTATATATATACTGTCACTTTGTCACGCTATAGACATGCTGTCACACTTTAATGACGTATACAAATCTCTGTTTTATATATCAATACTTAATAATGAATCACATTGCTTTTCCAAAGAAGTTTGTGAACATGCTGTGTGTGTGTGTGTGTGTGTGTGTGTGTGTGTGTGTGTGTGTGTGTGTGTGTGTGTGTGTGTGAGATTGTGAGAGAGGGAGAAAGAGAGAGAATACAAAATCCGTCAGAATATCTGCTAAGAGAATGTCACACCAGCTACCAAAGATCTGCTGAGGTCGCTGTGCAGTCAAGGTCCATTGAATGACCAACGGCCGTCGCCGATCGATTCGCGCCTGTTAAGTCCAGGCCGCAACAAAGGTCAATTACTCATTCCTAACTGAATTGACCCGGATGATAAATATCCACAGAACACGTTATTGCGATGATGAATAGGCAATTGAAAATATGCTAACTCGCTAACTTCAAGAACGATTATTCCAGTGAGGCGTGTAAAACACTGAAACAAAGGAAACTATATAGGCAATTGAAATAAGTAAAATATACTTGCTTACTTCAAGAACGATTATTCCAGAACGAACAAGCCCACTTTTCTGCACGTGTAAACATTGAAACAAAGGAAACTGCCGCGCGTGTTGCATGCGTTACCCACAGCCGGAACTGATGATGACTGCAGCGCTTACACTGACTGCAACAGCAGCCCTTCTCACTACTACCTACATACGACTCTATCTATGTACGCTACACAAAAAAAATAAAGAAAAAAAAAAGGGCGAGTTTGCCCCGCCTTACTAAAGAGCCTGTGCCCGGAAGTTAGTTGCTGGGGAAAAAATGTAAGAAATAAAATAATTTGCACTACCACCCACCCACCCCCGATAGGAAGTGAGCAAAGCCGTGTAACTTATGTCACAAGCTTCATGCGTGGAAAGAAATCTAGTTGCCAAATTTGTTTCGAGCATAAAATTACTCGCTCTTGCCTGTTTCAGTCTCCGCCCAATGCAGCAAATTAAGGACACAGTCCGGCACTCTACTGGAACCACTGGGGTCACTAATGTCATGCGATTGATCAAGCGGCTTTTCACGACCAACACGCTAAAGTTCACAAAGATACTAACACAAAAAATCACACACACAAACCCTCTCACCCCCCCCCCCCCTTTTCCCACCCACCCAATACAAATGCATGCACAAACACTGACGAGAACATAAACATTACAAAGAACGAGGCCGTCTTAATTAAACAAAATAATTAAGAGATAGCTCTAGGATCACAAGTTCTGGCCGTAATAAATTTAGAAATGTTATCGCAATTATCCTTGTACTGGCGAGAGACTGGGTTGCGTCCCCTCAATGGTAAATGTCAACCATTTCTCTCTCTCTCTCTCTCTCTCTCTCTCTCTCTCTCTCTCTCTCTCTCTGTATATTTCATGTATGTTAATGTATAGAAATACACATGTTCATAAGAACAAAGACTTTGGGGAAAAGATGTCTGAGTAAAAGTAATTAACTAATAAGATGTCAACCGAATTTACGTAAATTTTTACACTTTGATTGCAGCCCTGAGCAATAACAAATGTCAGGATAGTTTTGCTGTAGAAAGATAACAGTATCAGGGTAGCAAAAAGAGAAAGATAAAAGGAAAGAACGAAAGAAAAAAGAAAGAAAGAACACCTTTTTAAAAAAGGAAAGAAAAGGGTTAGAAATAAATAAAAATGGACGAAGGAAACAAAGAAAAGCTAAGAAAACTGACAGAAAGAATAATTAGAAAAGAAAGAGAAACGTTTGAAGAAAAAGAAGAAATATATAGGTTAAAAGGAAATAAAGGATGAATCTAAGAGATAGGAAGAAGAAGGACAGGAAAGAAAGAAAGAAAGGAAAAGAAGGAAGAGCAACGAAAGATACACGGTCATAGAAAGACGCATAAGAAGGAAGAGCAACGAAAGATACACAGTCATAGAAAGACGCATAAGAAGGAAGAGCAACGAAAGATACACGGTCATAGAAAGACGCATAAGAAGGAAGAGCAACGAAAGATACACGGTCATAGAAAGACGCATAAGAAGGAAGAGCAACGAAAGATACACAGTCATAGAAAGACGCATAAGCTCAAACAGCAAAACCGTGGTATAGTTTCAAACAAAACAAAAAAACAAAACAAAACGAAAGAATACTTTTTTTTAAAGTACACTGCTTGCAGGAAGATGGGTTACCGAAATTTTTAGGCATTAATCACTCATGCAAGAGATCAGTGGGACAAATCCTACTACTACCACTGTGTTTTCCCAACTGACACCAACGCCTTCAAACCTGGATTGTTGAGTTTAGCACTGTAATAACCTTCCAAAAATTCTCCACATTATTCTAAGGAGTTAAAGTTCGAGTGTAGCTCGAAACGTTATTTTGTATAAATGCGGGGGAGTGAGATTGTTGTATTTGATTGTTGATTAAGGGGAATAATGTATATATAATTTTATCTTTGGAAACAGAGTAGAAAACCCTAAAGAACAGGGTTTCAAATTTCAAGATTAAGATTCAGAAACAAATTTCAGACTTTTTCAAGTTTCATGTCAAGTTGAATTCAAAAGAAGTCCATAACCAAGGAAAGTTGTGAAGTGAGTAAAATCCACGTTGTAAAAGTAAGTTATTGAACAGAGTAAAAGATGAATGAAATTAGGCGTCAGCGAAGTTATGTGGTGAAGGGGAGAGAACCCACAAATACAAACACCTACTTTGTGAAATATGGCACAATGAGTAGTTTTAAGCTGGGTTGATAAACTCACTGCAAATTATTCTTTTCATTCTGTTGGCTAGAAACAATGATAAGAATCCAAATTAACGCTAATCAAAAATCTCCAGTGGTAAAAACCTTAATATCTACTGTCTTTAATATATGTACACTTTATATTTTAATTGATTTGAACCTGCGTTTAGCTAGGAGAAAGCTGCGACCCAATTAACTGATTAATTATCCTGCAGTCATAATTTTGTGACATAAATATTTTCTTTAATTCTTCATCATTTAATCTTTGTGTAAATTCATCCAGTAATGTTTGTCATATCTTTGTGTAACTTCATCCAGTAATGTTTATGATATCTTGGTGTAACTTCATCCAGTAATGTTTGTCATATCTTTATGTAAATTCATCCAGTAATGTTTATGATATCTTTGTGTAACTTCATCCAGTAATGTTTGTGATATCTTTGTGTAACTTCATCCAGTAATGTTTGCCATATCTTTAAGTAAATTCATCCAGTAATGTTTGTCATATCTTTATGTAAATTTATCCAGTAATGTTTGTCATATCTATGTGTAACTTCATCCAGTAATGTTTATGATATCTTTATGTAACTTCATCCAGTAATGTTTGTGATATCTTTGTGTAACTTCATCCAGTAATGTTTGTCACATCTTTGTGTAACTTCATCCAGTAATGTTTGTCATATCTTTGTGTATCTTCATCCAGTAATGTTTATGATATCTTGGTCTGCTATATATCAGAGAAATGGTTAATTAACTGACTGATTGAGAGAATGCTGTATTTATTATGTTGTATGCATGTATTGGGCTAATAAATACTTTTGCAGGAAGCTGTAACTTGAGACTTGAATGTAGGAAAAAATGGAGTTAAAGATGAATAAACTGGAAACTTAGCATTTGTTCCTGATTATATTTTACAGGGAATAAGAAGTCTTTCCTTGTTTTACCTGAATCTCCTGGTTTATTGATTATAAACTGCTACAACCATGAGAAGTATCTAACCACAGTGAGTAAATGTACGGAATACACTGCACTTCTTTGATGTATAGTGTTAATAAAGGTAATATTATAGGTAATAAAATATGCTGACTACATTGAGGAATTTCTGGTACAAAGGAGTTACTGGAAATTGCTACTATTGTTGCTATGCTTGAGGTAGTTAATACCACGAAGGAGTGCCCAGGTTAGCCTCAAGAGAATAGCAGTTAATCAGTGCTCTACAACATGAGAAGGGAAACACATGGATTTGACAGTAATAAAGTGAACAATAAACTTGTGACTTTGTTATGAAAAGTGCATGAATAGACTATTGTGGCTTCGCCAACACAAGGTTATGTACAAAGTATTATTGCTTAAATCTAATAACTCCATTTCTGATTTCTGATAAGAACTACCCTGTGATTTGTATTGACACTAATCTGTTAAACGGTGTTTTAGGATATAAGACTGTATAGGTATTAAAATTATTTGAATGTGGTTTCATGGAAACATTGATGTCAAGTAATCTTTCTCATTGTATTTGTTATATGTATATTTGATTGTTGATTTAATAAATTTATTGACCTTCTTACACATATTGAGAACCATATGTTAGAGAAGAAAGTGGATGGATGGGGCTCACTAAATATAAAATAAAGATGGATTTGTCTTCTCCTTTAGTAAGAAGTTTTCCACCTACAGATATACACGGCGATTTTCAATATCCAGTAGCTTACTCCAGTCATACGTTGAATGCAACTGAACATAATTATTCGACTTCAGAGAAAGAATGTCTCGGAATTGTCTGGGCAGTCCAGAAATTCCAAGCTTACCTATATGGAAAACATTTTGTCATTCAGACAGATCATCAACCACTCACCTACTCAGCCCACCCGACTAAGGCGAACGGTTATTTGACCAGGAGGTCATTACTACTACAAGGCTGTGACTTGTGGAAGTCATAAAAGTCACTTATAATGTAAGGGCCCACTATTTGTCCATAGCAGTAGTAATGGAAGTGTAAGGGCTCCGTACACAAGTCTCTGTAAATGCTGCTAAATCCTGATATAAATATTTTGTATCTTCTCTATGGTAGAGAGGAAGGAATAATATTACCCAGAGTTCATTTATATGATTCTAACCTGACTTTAAAATAAGATTCTCATCACTTGTAATTAGTTATGGACGATTAATTAATAATAATAACCATTATCTTGGTGCCGTTGGCGTCACAATAACCAAATTGGGATTGTCGTTGTATCAGTCACTGTTAATTTAAGAGACGTCAGGTACCTACCAACAACACCCTGATATTATTAATACACTAGAAACACTAATGAGATTAAATGAGTGTTATTAATTTTTTAAAATTAATCTACTTCTCATTTTAATATTAGTATTAATTACTCAATCTTTCACACAAAGAGTTTTGACAAGTATCATCTATCCGATTGTGGTAGCTCAGCTTTAACATTATCATTTGCAGTGAATAGTCAGTTTAGGAACATTCAGTTTATTTACATTAATTTGATTTATTAATATAATTTTGGAGTGTGTGTGTGTATGTTTGTGTATGTGCTCTGTGTGTGTGTGTGTGTGTGTGTGTGTGTGTGTGTGTGTGCGTGCGTGCGAGAGAGAGAGAGCAATAATCTTTCAGTATACTGTAATTGTTAGACCAATGATACACACAAAACAAACGCAAGCAATGAAGAATAGCTATAAAATAACAAACCTACAAATATATATAAACAAAAAGCAAACTATTGCAGTACTAAACAGACCAATATATATATATATAAATAAATATAAACAATCAAAAAATGAAATACTTTACAGAACAAATACAATGTAACCAGCAATAATCAAATGATACATTACAGAAGAAATACGCGTATACAGACAACTAATCAATTGATACATTACAGAACAAATACATGTAAACAAACAATTAATCAAATGATACATTACAGAACAAATACATGTAAACAAACAATTAATCAAATGATACATTACAGAACAAATACATGTAAACAGACAACTAAGGAAATATAGCAAATACAGTGTAAACAAACAACTAATCAAATACATTACATAACAAGTACATGTAAACAGACAACTAAGGAAATATATTATAGCAAATACAGTGTAAAAAAAACAACTAATCAAATACATTACAGAACAAATACGCGTAAACAGACAACTAATGAAATACATTATAGCAAATACGCATAAACAAACAAACAAATAATTATAAACAATCAACTAATGAAATATAGCAAGTAAGTGTAAATAAACAACTAATGAAATACAGCAAATACGTGTAAAAAAAACAACTAATCAAATATAGCAAATACGTGTATACATTAAAGCAAATACATGTAAACAAACAACTAATCAAATACATTACAGAACAAATACTTGTAAACAAACAACTAATCAAATGCATTACAATATAGCAAATACATGTAAACAAACATAAATCAAAATATCGGTAAACAAGCAACTAATCTAATACATTATACAACAAATACACAAACAAACAACTAATCAAATACGTTACAGAACAAATACGCATAAAAAACATAGTCTTGGGGAAAAATGTCTAGAAATGTCTGACCTCGGCACACTATTTTCGACAACATGACGTCGCAGAAGAGAACACTCCCTGACGTCATCGAATTATGATTTTTCCAACATAAGTTTTACTCCATTTATAGTTTGCATGGTTTGTGTTTTCTTTTTTTTCTTATAAATTTTTAGAGGAAAAACTTTATAGGAGAAGTATTTTTATTGCAAGAGGGTTTGGTTATGCATGACGTAATATATAGGCCCAAAACAAAACGAAAACCTCTTGACGGTTGTACAATATACCACACGAAGCCACTGATCTATTTATATCACTATAAAATTATGATTAGTTGTACATTTAGTACTGCGAGAAGTTTGATTTAGTAGTACAATTTGGCGGGCGTCAAGAAGTGGTAACGTGCTAAAGAGGTGTAATATAACACAGAAGTAGAAAATTAAGATGATCAGTCCAAAAATGGAAGCAAACTGCATAAGACAGCAGTGGAAAGATAAGAAAGTCGTCAAAGAGCAGTAGAAGATTGTCAAAAATAATAGAGGACAAAATTGGTGTGGTAGACAACAGTAGAACAATGTGGTGGACATCAAAAAATGGTAGCGGCTAAATGGAGTGCAGTGAATAATTATGCAAATGCAATTGCTGCACATGCATGGCCTGGGAATTAACAGAGCAAGTGACAGGTATGCATACAGAAAGGAAGAGTTATGTAGCCCGGGGCGAAATTGCAATGCAGTGTTTAGTCTGCGAGCCGGACGTGTCGGCGCATGAAAGCCAAAGACTAAAGAGGTGAACAATGTCTGTATGAGAAGACGCCCACGTGATGTTTTTGCCATGACGGCCCAACCGGACGTGATGTCAGAAGGACAGCTGAGCTCTACATGAAATACGTAGCCAACCAGACGTGATGTCAGAAGGAGAGCTAAGCTCTAGTCTACATGTAATACGTAGCCAGGTAGGGAATATGGCTGTTGTAAGTCTTTAAAAAATATTCTTCGCTTAAGCGGTGCTGTGAGCCGACCTTACGTGTGAACTGTTGTTATGTGCGCACTCACGCACGTACACACAAATAGTTCTAAGTTAGTGACACAAAGAGAAAGTTTCGGTCTCTCGTTCACGAGTTCCATGGTTCGAGTCTAGCCCAGAGTGAAAAACCTGTCTGCTGACTCATAAATATTCTAGCTATTGGTGACTGGCTTGGTATTGTGTATCATTGGGACGATTCAACCGGTGCCCGAAAAAAAAAATTGCTAAGAAATAATCCACCTTCCTCAACTTTTACAATTTCTCTCCCATGCTAATATATTTCTTATTTCTACAAAAAAAAAATCATGTACCTCCATACGCTCATGTACCTCCATGCGCTCACGCACCAAACTACAAAGTCAGCTAGAAGTAGACAGTAATGAATAATTTGTTAGACTGTTAAGTAATTGTTTAAGAACGACAAATCAGCCAATCAAATCAAAACAAAAGACACATAACAGGTGGAGAATGACCCGAGTTTGAGAAATAGTATTACCCTCGGGGCGTTGGCTGATGTAATGATGACCTGACCCCCTCTGTTCAAACGCAAGAGGCGCCTCGAAACTAGTTTTCGTGACGCTCAGAATGTTCATATAAACATTTTTAAATAACAGCAACAGTATACTAGGAAAATTGGTACATTTACATTTTATAGCATATTGTTTTAATAAATTTTGATAACACACACATACACACATATACATACTACATTCACACACATACGACTCATCAAAGACACGAGGTCTTCATAGTTTGTTCTTCCAACTCGACAGATAAATAAGTGCGCATATTACGTACACACACGCGCGCGCGCGCGCGGCTTATCAAACAAATCAGCTTTGGTGAAAACCTTCGTCACCCTAACAGTCCAGTCATTTCTGACAGCCACTTTCCAGTCGAAACAATCGGCAGACAGAAACGCAGCGAATTCGAACACACTGACTGACACACTCGCTACGACATGAACAAACACAGACTCACCATCAGATTTCGGACTGTTACGCAGCATTCACACCGACAGAGAAACACAAGCGACAATCTGGTAATTACTGTGAAAGGTTCCGAGTGTCCTGTGACAGTGAGGAGATGGCAATCCCTGTGAAAGGTTCCGAGTGTGTCATGTGACAGTGGGGAGCTAAATTGGGGTTTTGAAGCGAGCATAAGGATCCGGCGATGTGGGGGGGGGGGGATCTTTATGTTTATATTTTTGTAGACTCACCAACCCTATGATGCCAGTGGAGAAGGTCTGATAAAATGTTAATATTTGGGTCTGATCAATGACAATATTTGATTCCGTTTGATGGATTTGCTCCCACTGCTAGAGTGCAGTCAACATGTCTCTCTCTCTCTCTCTCTCTCTCTCTCTCTCTCACACACACACACACACACACACACACACACACACAACAAACAAGCACCCATCCTCTCTGACAAACACATATTATTCAAGTGCGCACGCTGTCCATACTACAAATATGCTGCATAAATAATTACTTATAAAGCATATAAATGTTTTCTGAAAGGATCAGCTATAACTGCAAATGGCGTTTAACACTGAAAGCAGAAATTAGACAAGAAAAAGCAAGAAAGAAGAGGTAATAAATTCTAATCAAACTTAGTTTCAATTCCCCCCCCCCCCCAAATTTTCTACAATTTACGAAAGTGTTTCGTTTATGTAAGTTTAAAAATTAACGATGTCAGAGGCAAAGATTCTAAGTATTACAGAAATAATCACTGTCAGACTGGAGATTCCACATGCGTTTAAAAATAAACATTGTTAGATCCGTACATTCCACGTACGTTTAAAAATAAACATTGCCAGAGCCAGCCGGAGATTCTATACCACGTTCAAAAATGCAATTGTCAGAGCTAGAGATTCTACGTAATTTAAAAAAAATAAAACATTGTGTCGAAAATTCATTGGAGCGTAATATTGGAGTGGCTTTTGCTAGAGCAATTCAAAAATAATAATCCCCATACGAATGGAGTAGCCAAGACAGTCAGACCAAAGCCCCTAACAAATCGAGTGACGTAAATCTCAATTAAATCTTTTCTTAGAGAAAGCACATATTTTTTTTAAAAAAACATAAAATTACACTTATCAGTCAAATTCAGTGACTTGAACACATTGAAACACTTTGAAATTAGTCTCATCAGTCAAATTCAGTACTTAGATCACAATGAAATATCATGAAAAATTAATTTCACCAATCGTATTCAATAAATTTAACTGCAAAATGAGTCTCATGTCATATTCAGTGCCTCGAACATTTCAACACCACGAAATTAGTCTCATCAGCCAAATTCAGTGCCTTGAACATATTACAACAGCAAAACGTTAGTCTAATCAGTCAGATTCAGTGCCTTGAACACATGAAACAGCATAAAATTAGTCTCTCATCGCTTAGCAAACGAGAAAGAAAGAAAGAAAGAAATTTCAGCTCATGTTTTCTTTTTATATTCAGTAATATCAACAATAATGCATTGCAGTCGAGATTCAAGAAAATGTTAAGTTAAGATTGTATTTTCTACATAATTCGCATTGTGCACGTGACTGACAGGGTGACAAATGGTCGCCTGTTGTTGGCATGTGTCATGTACCCACCAACAGAGATTGATCACAACCACGAAAATACACGTTTTACAGCGCAGTCACCTGTCATTTAAACAAAACAAGAAGTTTAAAATGAATGTTCGGTCCTTGCATTTAATTTAAGAAAAATTTGCCAGGTGGTGATTTAGATGTATATATATAACAAACGATCATCTATGATAATTATGACCAATGAGTATAATATGAGTTATTTCCCTTGGATCTCGGCATCTCGGTTTTCTTGAGTACTGTAACATCTATTTCTAAATCGTAATATAAATTGTCTAATTAACGTCTGAAACAGCTGCTAAAGTCACACAATGCCTAGTTGGTAAAATTAATTTCTGTAACACATGGCAAATTATTGATAACCGTAGGTCCAAGAGCAGCAAATGGTACATAACTCTATACGTAGGCCGTTAGCAAGTTAGTAGTTTATGTGCAGAATGTTTTTGAAGACTACTGATAGAGTGCCCATCATTTGTTATAGTCATTTTTTAAATCTAACATATATAATAAATGCATGATTAATTTGGCATTAATTTTTTCCTTTTTAGTATTTACCCCTTCTATCTTCTTTTTCCATTGAGCAACCGGGATGTTATCGCTATGGTTTTACACCCCGATGAATATCATGCTGTCTGTTTTTATGTCGTATCATGCTGTCTGTTTGTGTGTCATATCACGCTAGTGTTTGTGTATCGTGTCATACTGGCTGTTTGTGTGTGATATCATGTTAGCTGTGTGCATGTCATATCACGCTGGCTGTTTGCATGTCATATCATACTAATTGTTTGCGTGTGATATGCTAACTGTTTGTGTGTCATATCATGCTAGCAGTTCGTGTCATATCGTACTAAAAGTGACTGCGTGATCATATGCTAACTGTTTGTGTGTCATATCATGCTAGCTGTTCTTGTCATATCATGCTAACGGTTGCGTATCATGTACTAATAGTAAATATCGCACATAATGATAAATAAATGAAGCATAACTATTTGAAGTAGAACTTATGAAATGAAAAAGTGGAAGAAACTGTTCGCACACTCTAAAATGAGTTGACAGATACTGTTTTGTTTTTGTTTTTTTGGTTGAAAAACAGTGAGTAAAAACATCAGTAGTATATACAATACTGGATAGTAAAATGGAGAATGTTCGTTTTCGTAGAGCCGGTTAATACTGCAAAACAACAGGTAGAAAGTTAAATTTGATGCATACAGGTAAAATGTCGGCGTGAAATCAGTTTGTAACATAAACAGCTCAGATGGCACAAATTCGCAAACCCAGTGTTGGTCCAGTGCAGTACTTGTCAGTGACCCAATATTGACGGGCCAACCTCACTGAGTGCAAACATTTTACTTGTGATGTTGGAAACTTAACATTTACCGACACTTAGCCAACCAATCATCAGAATAAACCAAAAGAAAAAAAAACGGAAGAACTATTCACCAACACCTTACCAGCGTTGGCCCAACCCATTCCCAACATTATCTCATTATCTTACCGTTCTCCAACGTTGGCCCAACCCATTCGCAATATTATCTCACTGTTCTCCAACGTTGGCCCAACCCATTCCCAGTATTATCTCACTGTTCTTCAACGTTGGCCCTACTCTTTGTTTTCACTGTTTACTCCTCATCCAAAACGTCCCTAACCATTATTTCCAAAAGAAATGCCCTTCTCTGTTTTAATGTGATGTGTATTAGTCAACCCTTTCTCAAAATACCCACTATTTTCAAGCGTTTTCCCAACTCTATTTTTATATATATGCACATCAACCAAGTTATTACAAATTTTCCTCAACTTTACCCATCAATGACAACAATCAATTTTCATTGTTTAGTATGCACATCAACCACCCCAACCCTTATTCCTTAACTCCCAAACTCTGTTCCAACTCTAATTTTAATTTATACACCACATTCAACCATGTTCCATCAGTTTGTGTTCCACCACAACCTAAAGCTGATCCAAATACGTGCAATTTCCACATTTTACTAATCATGTCATGCTTAAACATACAACAGAAACATTTCAGATAAATATTTAAATATACTAGGATGAGTGGGAACAAAGCGTTAGACATGACAGTACAGGAACAAAATATTAGACATGACAGTACAGGAACAATGCATTAGACATGAAAGTACAGGAACAATGCGTTAGACATGACAGTACAGGAACAAAGCGTTAGACATGACAGTACAGGAACAAAGTATTGGACATGACAGTATAGGAACAAAGTGTTAGACATGACAGTACATGAACAAAGTGTTAGACATGACAGTACAGGAAAAATGCGTTAGACATGACAGTACGGGAACAAAGCGTTGAATACAACTGTTCACGTACAATTTGGTAGATATGACAGTCCAGGTACAATGTGCTAGATGTGACAGTCTAGGTTCAAAGTGGTGGATGTAATAATCTAAGTACGAAGTATTGAATACGACTGTTAAAGGTACAATGTGTTCGATATGACAGTCTAGGTACAATGCGTTGAATACGACTATATAGGTACAATGTGTTCGATATTACAGTCTAGGTACAATGCGTTGAATAAGGTTGTGTACATAGTAAGTGTTAATATAATTGCATAAGTGAAAAGATGTGATAAGAAATTGTTAGACATGATTGTAAAGTAGAAAAAAAAATAGACATGGGTTGAAAGCGTTAAATGTTACTGCACAAATACAAAGCAGTAAGAAAGATTGCCAACTATCAGCGTTCAGAATGATTGTAGAGTATAAGTTTTAAGAATAATTTCCGAGAATAAGCATAATGTTTGCCGAGTATATTAAGCATTATTGCATAGTGTAAACATTAAGAATGATTGCCTAGTATAAGCATTAAGAATGATTGCGCAGTGTAAACATTAACAATGATTGCCTAGTATAAGCATTAAGAATGATTGCCTAGTGTAAGCATTAAGAATGATTGCCTAGTGTAAGCATTAAGAATGATTGCCGAGTGTAAACATTAACAATGATTGCCTAGTATAAGCATTAAGAATGATTGCGTAGTGTAAACATTGAGAATGATTGCCGAGTATAATAAGCAATAAGAATGATTGCCTAGTGTAAGCATTAAGAATGATTGCCTCTTGTAAGCTTTACTATTAGTAGTTACTATGTACGTCGAAACATAGTAGGTATATTGCTTAGGAGCTCGGGTAGTGGTAGAGAATAATGTTGCAGAACGGCCTTGCATAGTACGGTAACGACAGAGAAATCATTGCGCCATTATAATGTTGTGAATGAAATATGCATTGAACACACCCCGCTATAAAGCTCCAAACAATGTATGATACAACGCTCAAAAGCTGTTTACGGCAGAACGTTTTCTTGAAGCAAAACTCTGAAAGGTGATTCGAAACACTGCACACTGGTAACTTGGAGTGAAGGTGGGGTGGGGTGGGAGTGAAGGTGGGGTGGGGTAAATCACCAAGACTGACAGCATGGGATCGAAAATGTCTTTATGTCAGTGAGGAAAGATAATATTTAAAAATGAACTGACACTAAAAACACGCGCGTTGCTTTCGCTGCCAACAGGGGGGAATGGGTGGGTGGGTGGGAACTCAGGTTAAGTTGCCGCAAAATTATATTAGCTCGTCGTAATTCGGCCAGTCATGTTGTTATGCACGTGAGTGCTGCACAGGCGTTTATGACACAGGATTTGGGGGAAACTTGCATTTTTATTTAAATGTACAGAATGTGCTTTGTCAGTGGTATGTACTGCGTAGGTCAGTAAGTGCGTGTGTTCTACAATGTTTCAGTGAGAGTGAACAGACACATACAGAGACAGACATGCAGAGAGATCAATAGGCGAATGGATGGATGGATATATAGACAGACAATCATATTAACAGGTAAAAATAATAGGAGATTAATATTTTTTTTAAACACACGGCAAGATAACTGAGAAAAAGAGATGGAAATAGGAACTAATCAAGAAACAGAGAGACAAAAAAGAAAGTATTGCGCAGACAGAGAGAGAGAGAGAGAGAGAGAGAGAGAGAGAGAGAGAGAGAGAGAGAGAGAGAGAGAGAGAGAGAGAGAGAGAGAGAGAGAGAGAGAGAGAGAGAGAGAGAGAGAGAGAGAATCCTAAGTCATTAAGTAAAATATATCTAGGTTACAAACCTTTTACAAGGTAAATTTCAGTCTTGGAAAACTTCACCATAAATCCAGTCCGAAAGAAATCATGTGCGATAATCGAAGATCTCCCACTGGCTGAAGCCTCTTAAAGTAGTCTTGGTCTCTGCATGAATACTATACATATTATACACATGTAGACCTACGTACTGGGTTGTATTCAACACTGTTCAGTCTCGGTGTGCCAGTCCTTATCGACACACCACAATAGCAGTTCGCCAAGACACTCAAAGGGAAAACAGCGTGTGCGATACTCCGCAGTGATTATCCACACTTCATTGCGCGTAGTCGGAACGAAGGCAACTTAATATTCAATTTGATGTTTATAGATATCTCCTACTATCTCATCATCCCGACGGATTGCCAAGGATGAAAAATCAATATATTTTTTTAATGTAAACAAGAATTTTTCAACATCTATTTCAAGAATGGGGTGGGGGAGACTTTTTACCCCGAAAACGTCAATATCCCAAAGAAAATTAACTGTTGTATGCAATAAAAAAAAGTAATATTTAACTCATGGATCTTTTTTGTCACTACATGCATACAAGCTCCATATTGTAATGTTTATGACTGTATATAATTTTATAAGTACAGCTATATAATTCTATATATTTACAAATAAACAAAACTCATCCATCCATGTCTGTGTGTCTTTTTATTTAACTACCTATATATTAAACAGCATAAATGGAAATATGTCCTATGATTGATCAACAGTCATAAATTATTTATTAATAATTCACAGTTAGAATGAGCAGTCCTAGAAGGCGGCTCAAGACTTAAAATGTACAAGCAATTTGGAGTTGTTAAAAAAAAGAGAGAAGAAAGAAATCGGGGCTATTTAAAAAATATTAAATTCTTTGTGCTGCCAGTATCGGTAGTAAATATTTCGAAATACTCATGGATACCATTGCCACTCGAGAGTGAAGTGCAGTATTAGCATGGATTGCTGCCCTTTATTCAGTTTGGATTGCTGGCCTTTGTTAAGTTTGGATTGCTGCCCTTTGTTCAGTTTGGATTGTTGGCCTTTATTCAGTTTGGATTGCTGGTCTTTGTTAAATTTGAATTGCTGCTCTTTGTTAAGTTTGAATCGCTGGCCTTTCTTAAATTTGGATTCTGGCCTTTGTTCAGTTTAGATTGCTGGCCTTTGTTCAGTTTGGATTGCTGGCCTTTGTTCAACTTCGATTCCTGATCTTTTGTCTAACCATCTAACGAGTCGTGACTTCGTCGTGTCGTAACCATAATCACAAAAGGTCAAAGGTAGTTAGAGGTCATATACATAGATTTTGTCAACATTTCATTGTTTGTCCGCTGACAACTTTAATCTCTAACGACTATCTCTGACTCCAAACAAAGAAATATTAAGCTGTCTACCAATATAGGCCCAGTCTGGCTAGTACTTTCCTACTATACTAGTAAGATCTTCGACTGCGCTTTTTTCTCTCTCGTTTATTGAAGAGTCACACTGTAAATGTCTCTTGCACAGACTTTTATCTGACTGACTGTTGGGTGGTTGTAATTATGATCAGTGTCAAGGGTTTATGATCAGTGCCAAGGGTTTGTGATCAGTGTCAAAGTTATATGAACAGTGTAAAGGGTAAATAATCATTTTCAATGGTATATGATCAGTGTCAAGGGTATTTGATTTACTTTTTAAAGAGGAAATAGTAAGTCGAGAGATTTGGAAAACTACAAAGAGGTGATCGAATTCTTTGCCTATACAGGGAGAAACGGATTAAAATTAAGTTGTTCCCTGATTTTTATTTTTGTCTCGAGTCATGGAAAAGGTTTGCCTTTGGACCCTAGAGAGCTAACGAGAGGGCTGTTTGAAGGAATTTAGTGGCGAGTTCTTTATGGCAAATTCATAAAAAGCAGTTCATTGAGCTTTTCACATTGATATCTACCTACACAGATTTATCTACTCCTCGGTCAGCAAGCGAAATCAGACAAAGCTAGAGCTGTCAGAGTGCGGACCAGTAAGCCACATCACCAGAGAATAATACTCTTAAGGCTCTATACTACAGATTACTGACATACTGGCCCACAACCTAGTCAAGTAAAATGCCAACTATAGAATCTGTCAGACCACCAAGCTACATCACTAGAGACGGAGATGAGATATTGTGTCCAGAATTCTTTTAAATTTATAAAACGCGGGGCGATACATACTGCTCTCCCCATTCAAGCCACAACGTCACACCAGCAAGTCACATTTCTACTGATGATTTATGCCACAAAGTCACACTCAAAGATCAAGTTCCTAGTAATGAATCAAGCTAGAGTGTCACATTGACGGCTCAAGTGTATAAAGATGAATCAAGTCACAATGTCACACTAAGGTAATGTTTCTAGTGATGAATCATGCCACAACGTCACACTCAAAGGTCAAGTTCCTAGTTATGAATCAAGCTAGAATGTCACATTGAAGTCTCAAGTGTCTAGAGAGGAATCAAGTCACAACGTCACACTGAAAGTTCAAGTACCTAGTTATGAATCAAGCTACAGTGTCAGTTGAAGGCTCAAGTGTCTACAGATGAATCAAGTCACAACGTCACATTGACAGGTCACGTTTCTAGTGATGAATCAAGTCACAACGTCACACTAACAAATCACGTTTGTAGTGATGGATCAAGTCATAACGTCACCTTAACAGGTCACGGTTCTAGTGATAGATCAATTGACAACGTCACACTCAAAGTCTAGTTCCTAGAGATGAATTGTGACCTACTGGAGCCATTCTAGACTTGCTAACTCCAATGACTTCAGTCACTTTTGCAGGCAGGCTGTAACTTTATTATCATCTTCCGCGAGCTTTATCAATTAAGAAGATACCCCACTACAGTATCGGCATACCAGTAGACCTCACATTGATGGAACAGGCAGGTGGCTACAGGCTGTCGTGGTTATCGCACGTTTTTTCCCCCTTAGCAAGATGATAGTTTAACCGAAGGTTTACTGCTCGCAGCTGGTTGATACATAGCCAGGTAAATATTACAAATGTACGAAGATACTAACTTTTTAAAAAATGTCGAACGGAAGTTACCCGACGTCCCAACTATTTGCGTGTAAACACAAGACCAGGAGTTATAACAAAACACGCACGCACGCACGCACGCACGCACACAACACAACACACACACACACACACACACACACACACACGCACACACACACACACACACACACACACACACACACACACACACACACACAGACCAATGGGAAGTCAACACTGATCAATGAATTGTACAAACCATCTGAGCGAGTCTTTAATGAAATCATAGGACATCACGTGTGACAAATGGATTGTGCAACTCCAGTTTCGCTATTAGACACTTATTTTTAAATGATATTAATATAAAGTATGTTCTTGTTATGTTTCAATCTCACTTACTTTTATACGGGTACTTGTAGCAGTAACATAAAGAAAAAGTAATCTGCGAAGACGCAGAGTTGTAGAGAAGAAAACGCATATCATGGGATCAGATAATAGACCTATATTCTGTTCTGTCAGACACACCACAGACCTATATTCTGTTCTGTCAGATACACTTCAGACCTATATTCTGTTCTGTCAGACACACCACAGACCTATATTCTGTTCTGTCAGATACACCTAGGACCCATATTCTGTTCTGTCAGACACACCACAGAGCCCCGTGTACCTGTATTATGTTCTATCAGACACATTACAATACTCAAACAGATCTATATTCTGCTCTGTCAGGCACCATACACCCCCAAAGTTGTGTTTTGTTCTTGCAGTGTGTAAAGGAAAAAGTACTTCCGGTGTGATATAATTTAATGCTGAGATTAATGCATATGTCGAATGATAAGAAAAGAATAAATTAAAATGTTTGTGTGTGCCTGTTTATGTGTCTGGCAGGGTGAGGTGCATTTGCTCTTGAAATACACTTCTATCTATTCTATCTATCTGTCTATCTATCTATCTATCTATCTATCTATCTATCTATCTATCTATCTATCTATCTATCTATCTATCTTTCTTTCTGATTCAGATTACACATGCATTGTGCATAGTGAACTCATGACACCTGTCGCTCTGCACGCTTGAGTTAGCAAGTTGATAGGAATCACGTAAACATGTTGGTATATGTCTGTGCACTGACACAAAAGCGAATAGCTTCACGCAATAGCTGATCAAGTCGACTGACGGTCAATATGTCCTGAAATTTTAAGCGTTCATTCATTTGAAAGCTGAGAGAGCATGCTGCCATTGTAAGTGCATTCGAATTTTACTGCACGCAGAGTTGTCGCTTACAAATTACCTCCAGTATCGGCTGTGTGGCGCCATTAGAAAGCTTTATTCCACATTAATCGTAAGACATTTTTGGCACCTATATCAATTGTCACTACTGGTTTCCTTGAGGTGTCTGAAGAAAGGATGTGTGGAGTATGCAATTGTGTCTGTGTGTGCATGCTCTTCTGTGCAAATCATTTCCTATATCGCTCAAGTTACACCGAGTCAGTTCCTATATCTTTCGTTATCCGAAGTCAGTCTCTATTTCGCTCAAACATAATTCGGTCTATTTGAAAACTATAAAAAAAAAATTCATTTCGCAGAAACAAGGACTGAAGATAATATTTCAACTTTGAGCAGTCAATCATGTGCTGATCTAATGCAATTTAATTCAATTTCTTGAGCAACATTATACAAGCCATTTTATTTATTGTCTTTCATTAAAATTGTGAATATAAATAAATCAAACCACTCATATACTATCAAGGTTACTAAAGAAAGAAAAGTCTTGTTTCGCCACTCATAATAATTATTATTCAGTGAAAATTTTTTTGGGGGCGGAGGTATTGGAAATTTGACATGTTTGGAAGACAAAAAAATAATCGTGCTATATATATTGTGAACGCACCGAGAGCACGTGTGACCACAGAGCTAAACATCGGGGCGTGTCCACAGAGCAAAATTCGCTCTTGCCGTGTTCCCCTACTAAGATATAGATGTGTTCTCAATCATCAGCAACGTCTACCGTTCTTCTTCGGAAATGAAATAGCACAAATATTGTCAGTAATACGTAAAATTAAATAAATTTATTCATTTAGATACTTACCCCGGCGACATGTTATTTATTTATTTATTTTAAATGCGTTGCGAAAATTTTCAAAGTTATCAAATAGGATATTTTGGAACATCAGAATATTTGTAGTATTTTTGGAAAAGTTGCTGTAACAACCCACCCCTCCACCACCCGCCCCCTCGCGATGTGAGTGAAACGTTGGCATTTGCAATGAGCAATGAGCAGTTATGTCCCGTTATCTTTAAATACGGGATCCCCGCATGTTGCGCTACATGGCAGATTTATCTTCCTTACCAAAAGAAAACTAAACTGAGGGTATTCGGAATTAAGCCTGTCCTTTGTTTGAAGAAAAAGTTAACGTGTCTAAGTGTACTTTTCTCTAGAAATCGGACACTTACATGAGAACTAACTTTGGCACGAGCCGCTGAGATGTGCCAGGTGCCGACCAGCAGAGAATGATCGCAGTTTGTGAGTGGAATAGAAGCTTTGTGTTTCACGAATTAAAAAAAAATAGGTTTTTAGAGAATGCACAGGTATTGCATAAATTTAATGAAAGGTTGCACTCACTTGATCTGCGTGTGTTCTAATTGGTCACTAGTGGTTCCGGATATTGCCAGTTTGTGTTAGTGTCAGAGTTATTTCCCTGGAAATGAAAAGCGTGTTTTCGACTATCTTTTTCCGATACGTACCGCACTTCTTGACGGGGATTTCGTTTCTAAAGACAACGATTAAGTGAAATAACTTCTTAAGGCTTCCGCTCATAATCTATACATTTAAAGTGGCCATCTGTTAGGACGCTCAAGTATGGTCGGATGTGAGCGAAATTGTTGCGAAAATAACTTCGTGATGTAGACAGTGAAGATGAAGGATGTGTTACAAATACGGCCTCTTGATAAAACATGGAAAATGTATGACGGGTGTATTACAAATACGGCCTCTTGATAGAACATGGAAAATGTATGACGGGTGTGTTACACATACGGCCTCTTGATAGAACATGGAAAATGTATGACGGGTGTATTACAAATACAGCTTAGTGATAGAACAAGAAAAATGTATGAGGGATATATTGCGAATTTGATCTCACAGTGTATATGGGTGGCGTATTTCAGAAAGGACTTGTTGCGAAGTTGTCAAAATTTTGTACTAAAATAGTATGACTATGGCTGATTACGTGGCTCTGGCTAGCCTAACACATACTCAGAAGTGAAAAAATAGCATTGTGTGCTCTGTATATAGATTACAAAATCACATAGTCAGACTGTTTAGATAATTTTGACCAAGATAAGAGCGAAAAGGTTTGTTGTTTGGTTCTGAAAAATCAGGAGTTGATATCTCCTAATTAGCGGACTAATGTGCACCGGAAGTCAGAATCATATATGTCTTCATGACACAGATATTGCAACATGATGTGTGTACATGACATAGATATTGCAACAAAATGTGTGTACATGACATTTATTGCAGCATAATGTACATTAGAGAACACTTACACCAAAACTGTACATTATACAACTTTTGCACCAAAACATTTGTAAAAACATTTGTGCGTTTGTGACTCAGGTCTTGAGCACTATTTGAGTTTCTCTTTGCTTAATTGAGTGAGTTGTTTCTGCTTTAACCTTTGGTTGATTTCACAGATGGAGAGGGTCCGAAGATAATCCGAACTAATAATTAGAAACAGGAGTGACTAGTAACAAGGGAATGATGCAATATAATGCGGTTATTTTTTTGAGAAGCTATGTTTAATGTTTGTTTTTCTCCAGGCCGTTGTGTTTCCTTGCAAGGTGAACCAGTGTCTTATTTCAGGTAGGGGTTTCGTATGCACAGATTGTAACCAACTTAGTGCTGAACAACTGAAGAATAAACACAGGTAAAAAAAATAAAAAATAAAAATAAACACAAACGATACAACACGTCTTTCACCGAGTACAATACTATTCGCGCGCAAATCGTCACGCGCTAGCTTAGATGACAACGCGCGATATTTTACGAAACAAAACGGAAAGGTAAAATTAGGATGTTGTCTTACAGGGTTACTTTTTGTCACAGGAAGAAACATTGTGCTACAAAAACATATCGGTAACGACGAGCGAGAACCCGAAGTCTCGGGGAGGCACGAAATGAAAGCAGTTTCCGTGTGCTCAACGCGGCCCACGACCCTCAAAGGTGCTGACACAAAATCCTTAGCTACCTCTAATGGGCACGTTATGGGCCCGGCGATCTTACGATGGGTGCAATTTCAGGCAAGCCTTCTGATATTAAGTACACACCTGCATGCCAGAGAGACGTTTATAGTTGCGAAAAGAATTAAACAATCTGCGTCGGCCCGACGCCTACCGTCAGTACGCAATCAGTCGACAGATTCCCACGATCTTGCTGTATGAGTTTTGCTGGTCGGATAAGCACTGCATTTAAAACTTATTTGTTCATTTTCTTGATTGAAAAGAATAGAAAGCCTAAAGTGATCCAGACTCAAAGAATTTTAAGAAAGCCGTTAAAGAACTTATTAATATACATATGCACAACCATATATCCGCAATAACAACAGTAATAAAGTAAGCTGCAGAAATAGGTCTTAGTTTACTCTTGTTGTTGACATTCTATAGTAAAGCTGTGGGTGAGAAATAATAATTAAAAAAAACACACAAGAAAACAGATGAAAGGAAATGCAGCTCTCGTTGACAATTATTATTTTTGCTCTGACTTTACCGACTATTAGGAAACATAAAATTTTATACTTGCAAGACAACGAATGACTTCTATATTTTGGGTTAAATTGTGCTACTTTTGTTACCTCACCACTTGAAGAGATAAAGTAGATTTGCGAGAATAATAGTATAAATTTAATGATTCGGAAACGGAAGAGTTTATCACATCTCCAACATTATTTCTTCCAGTTCACACACACACACACACACACACACACACACACACACACACACACACACACACACACACACACACACACACACACACACACACACACACACACACACACACACACACACAAATTAGGGGTGGTTCACAAGTCGACGTTTGAGAGTTGCAGTTGTAGAGAAAGCGATCCATACAATTTCAATCTCTGTTGTAAATAAGCACTTATGAAGTAACGTCATTAATCGTATCTATTTAATTTACGAGAAGAGACTTCTGCTAGGCAACTATGTTCGGATGGTGCAATAACGTGTCTACAAGTTGAGAGTAAAAAGGTCACTCCAGAGGTGAAGGAAAGACCGTTAATACGAGACACCCATATTTGGTCACTTGCGTTCCGTATCGTGACGTAGCGTTAACCGCCAGCTGACCTAGAGTCATTCATTAATTTTATATACTTGGATGGATTAAAATTTCTTAGACGCTCAGATTCATCCACAGTGCCCATTGTCCAGGGGTAGAGAAATCGCGTCCATTGACCGTGTACGACTTTACAATGTGGTAAATATAGTTGACTTCTCTAAACTGTTGTATTTCATCATTTATAGAATATTGTATAAAATATTTATGTGATTGTGAAATGATTGATGTATTTTTCTCACAGAAGCTAAGTGGCGTTAGCGATTGATACATTTTGTAGAATGATCAAGATAGAATAACCACGTGTGTATTGCTATATTTCTGCTATTAAAATTGTTATAATGGGAAAGAGCTAAAGGTGAATAGACGATCATTAACAAGCATCGCGTGAACCACAGGCTAAAATATATTTAATTGAGAAGCTATACATTTGTAAAGCTAAATCAATTGTTCATTTAGATATTTTTATTGATTTGGAATTGTGAATTAGCTGTAGCTAATTAGTGGAGATTGTAAAGGGTAATCTATCGCTGTCACAACAAAGCCCATGATCACTTATTGTAACATGATACTGTAGAATGATGTTATTCATTTACAGCCAGTCTGGGAGTCTTGGAGATGAGACTCAAATCTTAGAGTTTAAGACTGGGAGTCTTAAACCTGGAATCTTCTGAGTCTGTGGCCAACTGTTTGAGGACTGCGCCATGTGCTGTATTCGACGTTGGAGGGACCAGACAGAAGATAACTGCCGTGTGACGTCAGAGCCGTGCTTGTTGAATAGACGGCAGCAGTATTTCAAATACTTCATGAACAATCAGATAAGTGGGATAAGTCCCAGATATAAACAGAACAGACTGTATTAAAGTATATATATATATATATATCCATTCGAATTTCGGGCTAAACAGGATAGATTGACTCTAATAATCCTCGTTTCACTAATGTTCATTTTTTCTATTATTATGAGTTGTTATTAAATTCGTTGTTATCTTACCCATTGTTACAGAATTGTTTGTAGCACGACTGGATTAGCAAGCTAGGGGCAGAGCCATAATAAAGGATAATAATTCTTAATTTATAAATAAGGGGGAGATAACGTTGTTATTGTGTACGGTGAGTCAAATAGATTAAATGATTTTAAAAAAATCTTTATGGGTACAGTTTTGTAAGTGTGGCTGAACATTTTTTATTTTTATTAACTTTATTATTATTTTTTTTGGGGGGTGGGAGTCTGTCGGACATAAAGAAAGAAAGATTGAATAAGTTCAAACAACCTTTGCTTGTGACATGTTAAACTTCTAGATGTTGGATTTCTTAAATTACCATTATCATCCTTCCGCCTGCTAGAAGACAGTAATTTGAAATTTTTCCCCCCCTAGGCAGGGGACAGTAAAACTTTACAATGTCATCACAACAGTCTTAATGACTGAATTACAGCAACAGCATTATATGTCATCTCTCAATAATTGAATTACAATGACATTATTAGACTTGTCTCAATGATTGAAGAGTAACAATATGATTAGACCTGTCTCAAGGACTGAAGATAGCAACAATATGATTAGACCTGTCTCAATGACTGAAGAGAGCAACAATATGATTAGACCTGTCTCAATGACTGAAGATAGAAACAATATGATTAGACCTGTCTCAATGACTGAAGAGAGCAACAATATGATTAGACCTGTCTCAATGACTGAAGAGAGCAACAATATGATTAAACCTGTCTCAATGACTGAAGAGAGCAACAATATGATTAGACCTGTCTCAATGACTGAAGAGAGCAACAATATGATTAGACCTGTCTCAATGACTGAAGAGAGCAACAATATGATTAGACCTGTCTCAATGACTGAAGAGAGCAACAATACGATTAGACCTGTCTCAATGTTTAAATCACAGCAACAACATTACTAGAGTCATAGACCTATCTAAATGACTGAATAGGAGCCACAATTTTACTAGAAGTGTCTATGACGTAAAATATTATTAAACAAAGAAACAGTTATTAGACATGTACCTTGAAATGACTCAAACGCAACGTTATTTGCATGTGTGTAAACCCAAACACCTTGTTAGGTTGTAGTCTTTACAAATTATTACACCTGTGTCTGTGAATCAAACACAACATGCTTTAGACTTATGTATACGTTCTAAACACATTAATATTAGATCTGTGTTTTTAAAACAAACATCATTAGCAGACCAATCACAATTTTAGTTTAGCATATGACTCAAATGCAGCATTATTATGCCTATGTCTATGATCCAAACATACTATTCATGACTCAAACACATTACTTATAGTTTCGTCATGACTCAAACACATTACTTATACTTTGTCATGACTCAAACACATTACTTATACTTTGACATTACTTATACTTATGTCATGACTCAAACACTAAGACAAATACTGTAAACAAACTACACATTCGTTTGGCTAAGAAAAAGTTTAAAATGCATGAAATGACTCAGACACTTTTTAAAAATTTGAATTTCTAAACCGATGTAGAGCAAAATTTAAAGTAGAGTAGAGCGAAACAAACATTGGAGACGACACACATGCAACTAGATTTCAAGGGAAGAACCCATTTCTTGCAGCCTGAATCATCTCACCACCGCATGCAAAAATCCATCAGCACTGCCATAAGTCTGCGACCGGTGACGTACCTTGAGAACGCAGAGGATGATGTGGTCTACAGATCCCCTCCCCCAGAATGCACCTGCTCTCGGCACCGTTGATTGCTGAGATTTCCGTCCAGCAGACTGAAAAATGCTCGATCTAACTTATCTGCATGACCCTGTCTTAATTCTAAACTTAGACATGCAGCTTGTACAGGAAATTACGTGCACTGAGTTAATGACGTCTTTACTGTCATGTGGATGATGTGCGAAACAAACCCATACCACACTTAAAATTATTAAAAAAAAGGATTAAAGCAAAAATGAAAAATAAAATATAAACAAAAATGCTAATACATATTAACCTACTCAGTTGCTTGGACAAGATGGGGTACATCGCTTGTGCAAGTGCATGCGTGTATGTGTGTGTGTGTTTGTATATATGTGAATGTATATTAAGAGTGAATTTGTGTGTCTCTAGGTGTGTATTGGCGCCCGCAGTAACTATGCCTGTAGCCTGTTAACTGATCTAGTTAATTCTCAAGTTAAAAGTGTTTTTCGAGGATGTATGTTTGTGTTTGCGAGTCAGTTCGTGACACGATATGCCGTACTTGGGTGTCCGTCAAATGCGTACAATTATGTCTGTTGTTTATCCGCCGGCTTATGACAAGCTACGAGAGTGCGTGTGACAAACTGGATTTACTCATTCGGAACGTTAAAAGCCAACGCCTTTGGCTTACAACTAAGACTACCTCGAAACCACAACAATCACCACCAGTATTCCATGTCTACCTTGACCTATATTACAATTCAATATCACCACACCTGCATGCATTGTCACGGTGACTTCTTTCATTACCAGCATATTCTAGACTGTTGGTGGCTACATAAGTTGTGTGGCGGGTACGCCATTTAGTTAATGAAAATGATTATTATTATTTATTAATCTTTCATAACTAATCACAAGTGATGAGAATATTAATTTTATTATTAATGATCCTCCAGCAGACACCACTCATCTGTCACTTGGCGGATATGCGGGTGCTGTAAACGTTTTCTCTCTTCCACAACATAAAACAACATTTACGGTCACATAATATTTCCGTGAGTGGAAAACTTCTTACTAAAAGAGAAGACAAATCTGACTTTAATCTATATTTAGCGATCCCCCATCCACCCACTTTCTTCTCCAGCATAAGATTATCAATATGCGTAAGAAGGTCAATAAATTTATTAAATCAACAATCAAATATACACATGACAATTACAATGAAATACATTACTTGACATCAATATTCCACGAACTCATGTTCGGATAACATTTTACACAGTCTCTCTCTCTCTCTCTCTCTCTCTCTCTCTCTCTCTCTCTCTCTCATATATATATATATAAAATATAATTACAGTTCAATAATAGAGTAAATACAATTGGCAGATTAGTCCTATCAGAGAATAGAAATGGAGTTATTAGAGGTAAGTTATTGTAATTTTTTTTACATGACCTGGATTAAGCACTGCTTCAACAGTCTTTCACTGATCTTTGCAACAATGTTACAATTTCTATTAACATGTGTCTCCTGCCAAATGCATGAAAACCACTGATGCCAGTTCTATTCTCAATGAACTTGAGTGCTTTCCTCACCATGTCCAATCCTTCAAGTAGAACATGATGACTACAGTAATTCTAGCAACTTCAATATACTAGAATTCTCCCAATGTGTCCAGCATATATATCAAGGGTGTGTAGCCTACTTCCTCACACACCACAATAGGCGTTCCCATGCCTTTCCAGTCATACAGGTTTATGACTGGTGAACACATGAAAGGTAACTGGGGAACTCAAAACTTAGAATTCATACTCAAAGCTTGAAACCCAAAGTCAAAAGGCCACTTTTTCACTGCAAAATATAATCAAGGAGCAAACCTAAGTTTCCCGTTTATCACAGTATAACTCCATTCTATCTCATATCCCATTCTCAACTTACAATCTCCTGCAACAGTATTTATTAGATCAATACACACACACACACTTGGTAAAATAAATACAGCAGTATCAAACAATGTTAAGTGTTAGCATACTATATGTGTGCAACTTAGTTCAAACATTTGTAGAAATAAAAGTCAACTCACATAGTACATCTCTACATAAACACAAGTATAACATATCAATAGTGATAATGCATGAAATATTTCTAAGTAAATTCTCTCTCAATCAGTTTAAACTCAAAATCAAGTTAATGACTGTCTTTCTTTAAGCCAGACTTTTAACTTCCACACCAAATTCAAAAGTGATTAGAGAGCAGAATTTTTTTTACAGCAAGTGAACTCCTTAAATGTAACCCATTGTCTAGTATCATTCTCGTATATCCTGATTATTGGATAAGAGAAAACTACTCACTGAGTTTGCTTTATGTCAGCAATCTAAAATGTTCTTGCCTGGAGATGTTTACTTCAACTCAGACACTTTCAAAAATAACACCACAAGGAGTGCCCAAGGTAAGGTTACTCTGACAATTTAGTGATTTATATGCCAATAAATTTAACATAGGGAGGGGCAAATTTACTCTGTCACAAGTTGTGATTTAAGTTATCTCATTTACGTGTCAGTACTAGGAGTGATGAAAGATGCATATCCGTTTCTCTATTCTAGCTGTTTTGTTGCACTAAAAGTAGGGTGTTTTAGTTGAGGTGAGAAAAATATTGGTGCTCTAATTGAAATTAGCCACACATGCCTGTCAAAAGTCAGTATTACTGTAGGGCCTAACTGAAAAAAACAAAGAAACTTAATAGCCATCACCTCACTTTTTATGGCCTAAAGAAACAGTTAAAGTCAACCACAAGTAAAGAGTCGGTCGTCCGGCGGGCTTTCGGTGGTATTTTTAGCACTCATTCTTTTATTGTCCAGAATAAGGCTTCTCGGAAACAGCCAAGTTTTCTTTTCCATTTCTTCTGTTTCCCCCCCCCCCCCCAATAAATCGGGCTTTCCCGCAAATACGAATGATTAACATATATCCCTTTGGGGATCGTGAATAGCTTTTGTATCGAACTACCTCCTCAAAGCTTTACAAGACGTTTTGAGCTGAACGGTGCCTGCACCCCCGCACTTAATGACAGCGTCAACTTGTAAAAACTAAATGAATGTATTTTGAGATTTTGACGGAGAAGTACCTGCAAATGGACGCCAAGATACAGGCACTGACATGGATGACTGGATACAGAAAGGTGCCAGCAGTTACAGTGGAAGGTGTGCAGTAAGGAATTTACTGCCAAGGACAGCAATATGACTGAGAATATCATAGCAGCGATAATATTTCTGACGCTTAATTTTTAATCTGAACCACTGTGTTTTTGAAAGAACTTATTTAAAAAAATGGTGAGATGGATTATATGAGTGACAGTTTTGGTAACAGTTTTGACAGTTGTGAGTCCTGAGAGTTTGGGTTTAAAAAACTGAAATATTCAACAATCATTCATTCGATCGGCCAAGCAAAGGTGGTATATTCAACAATCATTCATTCAATCGGCCGAGCATTTGAATTAATGAATAAGGGATATTAAATCCAGCGTGCTTTGTACACTTTTAATTCGAATTTATATAATAGGATGAATTTATGATTTAATGAAACTGAACTACTTATATCACAAATCCGAATTATTGATAACATATATTTATTCTGATATTTATGACGTACTGGCGGGTCGTGTGTGAAAGTACATAATGGTGCATTGTACCACACTCACTCTTATCGCATGCTGCAGATGAGGTGTGAAGCAAGGCACAAATGATGTGACTAGACGAGAGACATGATGAAGGCTCTTCCCCAGTCACACTTGACAGTAGACAGTTTGCACAGTGAGAATGAACAATGAACAGTGGATTTTAATAAGAAATGAAAAGGTGGACTGCGGTCATTTGTTATGATAAAATAATTAATTGCAATCAGAAAAAACAGTTGGCACAGATTCACTTATACTTAGTCTACGTAATTAAACAAGGTGTGTCAAATACAGTCCTTAAGCTCTTGTTGAAATTAATTTAAACTGATAAAAGTAGATACTTATAGGACAACATGCTCCCCTAAATGTTGCTATTATACTGGAGCAGTACTTCCATTTATTAGAGCTGAAGTCTTCTAGAAGATGTTTTGCTAGCTGTGTGATAGGTGATAACGGGTCTAAGATGAGAAGAATGTCTGCTAGCAAATGTCTGGAACTCATAATTCGTGCCAAAAACCAGAACCAGGCTCTCTATATAGTTTGTGCTGTCCATTCATCCACAAATCAGAGACATGAAATAGACACATACCACATTGTGTATAATGTGACACATAAATGAGCAACTACATTTCATATGCACAGACACCAAATCAAGTACACCATGACACAATACAAGTTTGTATTCATGGCATTCAGACTCCAACCTAACATGTACACCATGACACAATACAAGTTTGTATTCATGGCATTCAGATTCCAACCTAACATGTACACCATGACACAATACAAGTTTGTATTCATGGCATTCAGATTCCAACCTAACATGTACACCATGACACAATACAAGCTTGTATGCATGGCATTCAGACACCAACCTAACACCTTGGGCAGTAAAGACTCATGAACAAGGTGCCATATAGTCCAGACTTATTCCTAAATAACATGATACATAATTTGATCAAAGGCCAGTGTTGTTTCTAAGTATCATGACATATAATGTGATCAAAGGTCAGCACTATTCCTAAACGTCATGACATATAATGTGATCAAAAGCTACTTATTCCAAATAACATGACGCACAATGGCCGGCTTATTCTTAAACATCATGACACATAATGAGATCAAAGGCCATCTTATTCCTAAACATCATGACAAGTAATGTGATAAAAGGCCAGCTTATTCCTAAACATCATGACATTAATGTGATGAAAGCCTGGCTTATTCCTAAATATCATGATACGTAATGTGATTACAGGCTGGTCTTATTTCCTAAATGTTATGACATGTAATGCGAATAAATTCCAAGCAGAAACAAACAACCAGTGTCCTGTATTCCAGGACATCACGTGAGCACATTCTCATGTGAACAAAATCGATTGTAAGATTGACAAACAGGAGGTGAAACTGATTTGAAGACTACCACACCACCAATACCACTACCACCGTCAACTCAACCGTCAAGAAAAGTGCGTTATCTCAAGCCTGAATCTGATGCAAAGAGACCCTAGTAACCAATATCCCCCCAAATATACATAGTCAAAGTTAGTAATAAAGGATAAATAGCTCAGGAAAGTTGAATGTCTCATTTAATTATAAAAAATAAAGTACGTATAGACATGCATACACACAAACGCGCGCGCGCGCCTCTGCCCTCCTTCCCCCCCCCTCCGCTCCCTTCACAGATGGCACCATCTGAAGATGGGCGTTAAGAATAAAGCATCAACAAATTAAGCAAAACAGCATCACAGTTGTCTCTAAGTTCTGAATCAGTCACATGGTTCATTTATACTTTTAATTCACAGGTATCAGATTAGTAGTAGTAGTAGCAGCATCAATAGTAGTAGTAGCATTGAACAGCCAGTAATTATTCATCAGTACTTCCACGCGACCTTCAGGGCTGGAGCAGTTGCAGAGTACGTATCTCTATGACCGTGCATCCATCTCCATAGATCAGGAGTGCACGAACTTTTTAGGCCAGAGGGCCAAATTTCCAATTGATAGTGCGTGGAGGGCCGCAAGTCAGATTACACGTGGATAGATCAGAACACAAATAATGAAATAAACTCCTCCGGGGGCCGCACAGAGCCCTGTCTCGGGCCGCATGCGGCCCGCTGTTTGTGCACCTCTGCCATATATGCTGTCGAAATGTAATGGTGCAAGAGAAGATAACTACTACGAACAGCTAAGCTCGCACTGCTACTTGCCCATTGACGTGAGCAGTGGATAATGAATGGTGCTCGCACGCGTAAATGCGTACTTCAATGCACTTTACTAATAGTAATACAGCACTCAAGGGATTTCCAGGATATAAACTGCACGTCACACACCTTTCAACGCTAATGGTGTGGACTGTGGAGGGTGGAAGGGGGAGTACAAACTGAGAGGTCTGAATATTATTGAACGTGCTAGTTAAAGTACTACCACACCTATATGCATGCATATATATTAGCATGTATCTCACTTAAAAAAAACAGAATATTCTACACACGCACACACACGCACACACACACACACACACACACACACACACACACACACACACACACACACACACACACTGTTTTTAGAATTTAATAATAATTTAAAATCTTTTAAAGATAAAGTAAAACTGACAAAGTATAAATTAATTAAATAATAATAATAATGTATGAGCAAGTGTTTATTATTAAAAAAAAGAAATCTAATCCAATGAGATTTCATTAAACACATATCCCCCACCACCACCCACATACCTTTCTTTCAAGGAAGAGTTATGTTGTTATTTATCAGAACATTCAGAGCTGCCAAAACTAATTTTAGAAAGCACCTGCCTGCACCGCTGATTGGCTGGCGTCTGCGTGCAGTGTTTACGTGCGCTAACTGACACACTTATCCATTATTTCAGTCTCTCGTCTAAGAGCTATTCAATATCCACCGTGTCTGTAACCCAATCAAGCACAAACTAACAACAACACGCTAAAACTTTGAATATCAACTTTTCATTTTATCTGAGTTACGCCAATCGGCGTACAAACGAAAGAAAAAGGTCATAATGTTGTGTCAGAAGGTAAAGTCGCTTAGCGGTTCTTTTCTCTGTTTTTGCGTGTTTGATTTATTGATGGTTCGTTTCGCTATCGTTGTTGTTTATGTGGTGAATGCAGCAGCATCGATCCGTTCCTAATGGCAAAGTCGATTTTTCACGATAGTTTACTGGATAACTCTACAACTTGTGGGCGGAGGATTGCCTGAATTAATTATTTGCTTATAATATAGTCAGTCCCAAGTAGTGTGCAGATATTAAATTTTAAGACAGGTGGGTTACTAGGTTTTATCATTATAACAAGGATAGCAAATAGATGGTCTGACAGATCCTTAAAATTTTTACCTTGTAATGTTTTGACATTATATGCCGACTAATCAATATTGACATTTTACAACGGGCGATCAATATTGGTATTATACACAGGTAATAAATCTTGGCATTATACATAGGCAATCAATCTTGGCATTATACACAGGCAATCAATCTTGGCATTATACACGAGTAATCAATCTTGGCATTATACACGGGTAATCAATCTTGGCATTATACACGGGTAATCAATCTTGGCATTATACACGGGTAATCAATCTTGACATTATACACGAGTAATCAATCTTGGCATTATACACGGGTAATCAATCTTGGCATTATACACGGGTAATCAATCTTGGCATTATACACGGGCAATCAATCTTGGCATTATACACGGGTAATCAATGTTGGCATTATACACGGGTAATCAATGTTGGCATTATACACGGGTAATCAATCTTGACATTATACACGGGTAATTAATCTTGGCATTATACACAAGCAATTAATCTTGGCATTATACACAAGCAATTAATCTTGGCATTATACACGGGTAATCAATCATGACATTATACACGGGTAATCAATCTTGGCATTATACACCGGGTAATCAATCTTGGCAATATATACTGACATAACCTTGACATAAAATATCGGGCAATCAATTCTGACAAAATAAACCGGGTAATCAATTTTGACATCACATAAGTAACCAAAATTTATTTATGGGTCAGGTATTCAATCTTGACATTATATATAGGGCAATCAGCGTGAAAATCCGGTAGGCCTATAACCGTAGGTTTATAATGTAGCCACTACTTGTTAAAACTGTGACCTGCAAATTATAAAAAAAGCGTTATAATGGAGAGTACTCCTGCGATTGTACCAGGTAACACTATCAGGCTATACAATACGGGTAATTATAAACTGTTACAAACTCGGCCAGACAAATCTTTGATTATTTTCACTTATTTGTTATGAGCTCGGGCCTCCAGTGACATGCGTGAACCTCTTTAATTCACTATAATCAGACGCCAACCTTTAAAAGAATTTTTTATTTTTTATTTTTAAATAGCGCGAATGTTGTGACTGCGCAGTTTACATCTGATTTTATTTCGTTTGCTCGCTTCCACCACAGAGTTACTGTGTACGCTGCATCAGGAATATATAGGCCTACTGAGCGGCTGCAATACACTGATGTATTTCTGTGTGCTGAATACAATATATTGAGCGGGTGAGAGATCATTAGTCTATTAGACACACAGTGTTGTTGGGTGAACCACCAATAAACAAACGAGAAATGAAATGCCAAGAGGATAGATAGATAGATAGGTAGATAGATACATAGGTAGATCGATCGATAGACAGACAGACAGATAGATAGTTAGATAGGCAAAATGAACATGTAGTTCGCACTGATCAGAGATGGGCGCCTGATCATTACGTTGTTGTTGTTTTCGTCAGACGAGATATGACAGTTGTTTCTAAGCAGTGCTCGTCGGACTGAAAATGTTTCAGCATCAATAATTTTGTTATGGTCAGTGATTTATTAGACTTTCAAGTGCATTGCCATTCCGGTTTCAATCTTAGTTGTCAGAAATTGTTCACACTGAGAACAAGCATGCATCAATGTGAGAATATCAAACTTATACGTCATATCAGTTCCATATAAGTCACTTAGAACAAGTAGCAAGAGTATATAGCGTCACAAATGACCACCTTTAGACATTGAACGTCAACAAGAAAGTCATACAAAGTGAAATGACAGACTTGACACGGTGATAGCACGATGTCTCCCCCTCCCCCTAAAAAAACCCTTTTATATATCCAATTCGTTCTGCCATTATTTTGATTAATAAATAAATACTATAACTCGGTTAACTCCTTCCTCCATCCATACTGCAGCAACCCCTCCCAATCTGTCTAGCTATTCACACCGGCCAGCCACGTATCTCACCAATCATTTAGTCTTGGTTGACCAATATCTACAAGTCGGGTATCGTCGTCAGCTGCTCAACACTCACCTTCCGATTCAGATGTCCGTGATTGACTCTGTCGGTTCACAGAGTCGCTCAGTGATTGCGCTCCAGTGAATTCCAGCCCAGATCGCTGACTGTTGTCGCAAAGAAACACGTGGAACCCTGTTGGACGTAACTAACAGATTCTTATCTTTTGGTATTTCATCAGTTTGCCCCGTAAGCTATTCCAGACTCTTCCAGTGCGAGCATAGAAATTGTGACTGGATACTGGCTGGCTGCCTATAAGATAATTTCATTATCCTTGATTAAAAAAATAAATAAATAGCAAAACCAAAGAAATAATATAAATAAATTAAAATCGAAAGTCATAGTTTCCCAAGGTAATCGATTATCGATCTTGGCTGCTGTGGTCTTGGCATCTTGGTCGTCAAGTCTCCAGTTGTATCCTCTAAGGCCGTCTGCTATTGATGCCAGACTGAGAGACCCCCCAACCTCACAGTTCCGAAAGGCACGTGCCAGCATGAAAGTATGCAAGCCTCTCACTATAGAGTGATGAAGTGTATATTCGGCAGATAGCCAGAAGTCTTTCTGTCTCCACCCACGATCTGTAAGGAACGTGTTCAGAGAAACTAGCTGGTGTCAGTTCGCGTGTGTGTGTGTGTGTGTGTGTGTGAGAGAGAGAGAGAGAGAGAGAGAGAGAGAGAGAGAGAGAGAGAGAGAGAAAGAGAGAGAGAGAGAGAAAATACTTGTTTATTTCATTAGTTGCAAGCGCCGATGGGACTGTCATTCAGTGCTAGTGCTGTGCGCTTGCTGTGCAGCAGTGTAGAATAATAACTACTTTAGGTTCTGTGCGCACGCCTGTATGAGTGCCTGCTTGCTGCCATTTGAGAGTGTGTGTGTTAGTATTACCAATGCTTGTACTGAGTTCGGAATTGCATATTTCTATGTCTGCTTGTTCGGTTTACTCCCAACCTTACAAAAGAAGGATGTCTTCCCACCCTATGTATCACACACGGAGCCAGACCCTTCCATACACAGATCAAATTTAAAGGTTGGCCGCGATCAGTGAAGAACAGTAAACATTATCCCAGCAGTGAGTGTGTGTGTGTGTTTATGCGCATGCAGGTGCATTTGTTTGCATATGTATGATTGTATCTTTGTTTTATTTGTATGTACGTGTGTGTGTGCACGCAGGTATGAATGATGAAAACTTAGCATGTACTTAATAAACAATTTTGTTTTCATTAAATAGCTCTAGATGTACAAACACACACCCACACCCACCCCCACCCACACACACACACACACACACACACACAGCCCTAGAGTTATACACTACATTTAGAAGTTTAGAAAAGCCATTAATGGTTCCTTTGAACCGAGACAGTTTTGAGCCCTGTTAGCATTGAGTATAAGTTTCTCAAGCACTGTATAAGTCAAACAGTGCTGGATTGTATTATCACGAATTATAGTCATACTGCATTTTGCACCAGCTGAAACAAAGTAAAAACTGTTGTACTGTACTAATTTATGTCTATTAGATAGCGTCAAGGGCCGGTTTTATCAAGTGAATATATTTCCAAAACACTGGTTTTAAGAATAAAGTTAAAAAAAATAAGCATATAAAATCTTTGTAACATTAGTGACTGATGAAAAAGCTTCGGGTTCGTTAAAGAGATCTAACAATGGTGGAAATGAAACAATGAAATATAAACAGTTTATGACTTCAAGGCCGACTGGCCTAGATGAGCTCATTTTTCGGCTGAGGAATAATGTCCCTTGGGTAATCGATACGTAAACCACAGGCCTACACAGCAAGCTCTTTATCCGGCACTTTATCCGGCACTCTGTTTAGTGGCACTCTTGCTCTACCGGCATAGAGAAAATTAGCAAATTGCAGGTCACCGCCATATCTAGCTGCTCATTTTCACCATTATCCTGTGCTGTGTAGCTTTCCCTCATCCTGTTTTGGTCTCCAGAGAACTAATTTGGTGAGCACCCAGCATTAAATATTTACTCTTATTATACCCATTTCTAAATGATAATTTTATTTATTCATTGTAGCGCACATTCATAATATTTGTTCTATTTGTAACGGCACATTGAATCTAGTGGTACCCCCAAATCCTCAAGCATTCTGATAATCAATTGTTTACAGAATAATTTTTTGTCTTCTACTTATGTTTCGTGGCCACGTTCTCCGGTACCACGCTTATCCGACGTTCCGGCTTATCAGACCGTAGAAATCAAATACCGGCACAAGAACAGTGTGTCGAGCTTTAAATTGTTCGAGCCACACTTTCCTCATTATGAAACTCAATGGCCTGACAATGATCATTCAGCGGCGCTAACCCTACTGCTGCTGAGTACTTTTAAAAAGTTACATTCTCAGGGCATTTCATGAAATTATTAGGTTGTGTACATTGCATTAAATATCCCTGGAAAAGAGAATAAGATTAGTTTTCAGGGTACTGCTGTTGAATTATTAACAACTAGAGTGCTGACATATTCCAGATGAATCTTAAAAATGCCTAATCAGTATGGAGTGTCTAATATAACCTTTTCTTCCAAGAGTGCTAGAAAGAATAAATTTACCTCGCTACATTCCACAAATTTCTCTCTGACAATTTTGTTGCGAAAGAGCAGTGACTGGCTGATAATTTTAGCCCTATTCCCATCTAGGAGGTGTAGTAATTTAACTCAACCACCCTTGGTTAGTTTAAAGAACCCACCAAACATCACAACTTACATGACACTTGAGCTGCTATCCTGTCTAACATGAGCTTTCTTTCACTGAATCAATGACCGCTTACCAGCGACACAGAAACAATCCATCTCTTTTATTATATATTTCAGACTGAATAAAGCCCTTGTTTCATCTTATGTCTGGCTTTTAAAAAACAAAGCCCCTTGTTTCATCTTATGTCTGGCTAATAAAAAAAACAAAGCCCCTTGTTACATCTTGTTATGCCTGGCTTCTAAAAAACAAAGTCTTTGTTACATCTTATTATGTCTGGCTTCTGAAAAACAAAGCCCTTGTTGTAGCTTGTCATGCTTGGCTTCTGAAAAACAAAACCCTTGTAGGTTGTCATGCTTGGCTTCTGAAAAACAAAACCCTTGTAGGTTGTCATGCTTGGCTTCTGAAAAACAAAACCCTTGTAGCTTGTTGATGATGCATGCTTATGTAGTTCACACCACACGCTGTGTAACTAACTTAACACGAATTCAACTAAACATGCTAAGCAAAACAACAAAAACAAAAATGAAGAAAAAATAAAAAGTGAAACAATTCAGCCCATTTCACTCATCTTGCGCTGAGTGTGAGTCCAGTAATTCCAAGAATAAGTTTTAAGCGATTTTCACCTTACTTGTGAACATAACCAACGTAAAATGCATCCCACACCCCCCTCCTTTCTTTTTTCTATCTAGAATTATTAGTCCTAATAGCAGATAAATGTCATTGAATATTGAGCGACAGTGGATCTCGCACAATGATCGGCTGAAATAAGTAACTTCTTTACTTTTTCTTTTATTACAAATGATTTTACAGATACTAGCTGTAAGTCTTATGTTAGAGGATGCACTTTTCAAACTAAGTCTTTACGATAAAAACAATATGCAACATTTTTACTATTAAAGTATTTTGTAGATGGTATTCATATATCATATTCTTTGTTGGTGCGTGCTAGTGATTGTGGTCGCCTGAAGATGCTATAAACATACTCTACATACTATTCTACAGTACGAACATATTTTAAGAACATTAGTTCCTTAGTTGAAGAGCAAAAACATATTATTTAAAATATAAATAAAACGAGTTATCACAATTTCTTAAGCTTCTCCCTCTCCATTGTCACAACTTTTCCCATCCAACAATATGCATGACATACTTTTGAAAAACCTCTAAAGAAACACAGTAATATTAACACAGGTCACTATATTAAACAAATTTACAAGTATCATTTCAAACATGACGATGTTTTGCATGCCTGTGTATTGTCACTGGCAGAATCTATTTTGTTATAACTACTTCTACAAAATACATGAAGTTTTATCAAAGGTCTGTTTCATGTACACGTCATCACAGCAGTCAGATCTACTCCTTGACTGCGATCTAAAACGTATATCTAGCAAGAGAGAGAAGGGTGGTGGTGAGAGGGATGGGAAGTGACGTTGTACGGATGGGGTTCCAGAAAGTGTGACATCAGTCTTTTGTATTTTAAAAACAAACAAATAACAACTCGTCTATAGATGACAATACAAATTTGGCGGTTCTTCGACACCCCCCTTCCCACCATCACAAAATCTCAGACCCCTCCCTTCCATATAATACAATGTCACAAAACTGTGATCCCAAAATTAGCTAAATTAAAAACAAAAATAGTAGTTTAAAACTCGCTCTCAATTTGACGGTCTTGAGCACTATTCCATTTACTATCATAGCTGTCTACAGATAATCACTCTTAATTTTCAACTATTTGGGTTTCGAGAAGCCGCTCTAGTAGTATGCCTTCTGTTTAAATTCATGTTAATACTTACTATAAATATAAACATTTCAAACAGTATATTTATAAACTCAATAGGCCAACCCTTACGTCTGCGCCATTTTACTCAGTAGATTAAAAAATCAAGTTATTAATGAATAATAAGACACAGAATAAGCATTTTAATGATGATTGTTAGATAATGCTGCTTTTAACACTCGAGTGGCAGGGCACGTGTTTGTGTCAAAAGTGGTAAGTTCGCGTGGCTGCCGACGCCCGCTATCAATACAGTTGCATTTGAATTTGCCTTCCGAACGTACCGTGTTTCTTAACTCCTATATACATTTATATATACCACGATTATATATGAATTGTTGCCTTGCAATAAAGTTTGCAAAAAAGGTCTCTTTCTCAAATACTTGAATACGGCACTTAATTAAGTAGGTATAGGCCTACAACACTACATAATTCACCTATCTAGTAAGAGTACTACACATATGTATTCATATATATAAATAGTTTGTTAAATGTACGTACTATAATGTACGTGTGCGTACTACTTGGTCTTACCTCCCTACCCCCGTCTGCACGAAAACTTAAGCACACGTCAACACTCCATCAACCACAACTGAACTCAATAGATATCAGACGACATGAAATGTTTTCCCTTTAGAAATCATGATAGTGTTCTCCCTTGAAGCAGTAAGCAACATGGCGGGCCCCCTAGTAAACAATTTTGAAGTGCCATCATGGTATGTTTATGTATATTATTTACAGCATGGAAGTTTTTGTCTCGTGCATTGTTGGATTTAGATGACTAGAAGTAATTATGTAGATATTATTTTTATATTATTTTTGCTATTAATAAACTAACAGTAAGTAACACAAGTAGCGTACACTACTAATTTTGCATCTTTTCTCAAATTATGACTATTGTTAGGTTCTTTTGCATTAAAGCATTTAAATTTTAATGACAGAAACATTATATATTTTAGTACATTTTATTTATTTAATGTAATTTATTTTGCATATTATAAGTAGATTACGAATATAGTACAGAAAAGTAACTGAGAAGGAATTTACCACAACATATACAGTATAATAATTAATAGTTAATACACACATTTAAAAAAAAAGTATTAAAATCAGATATCTTTTCACTATTTTAGTATCAATCTGTCACTGCCTGTTTCTGATATTGAAATGATTGTAAAGTTTAACCTTTTAACAAAATGTGGTGTCAGAGGTGAGTGAGTTTTATAGTTTTATAAATATTATTTTAATAAATGTCTACAAATGCTACACAAATCTCAGAAATCTGTAGGCTTACATTTAATATTTATGAAAGTATTGAAACATTTACTAATCTATCATATCTCTTTTTACTGTTAGTCATAGCATTTTATAACAGCTTTATTTGTCAGTATCACATTTGATTATAGGATCAGGCCTTATAAAATGTTATTTGCATTACTAAACAGTAAGAGCAAATATAATCAGTGTGTGATCATTTTATTCCATGTTTTGTTAAAATAAATGGATTATTATAAATGATTATTAGAATTATTATTATTAGAATGACAGCATGAAATCACATAGAGGACTAGAGTCTCATAATAAAGTTGGTGTTTGATAGTAAATGCTATTTAGAATCACATGAAATTATCTACCCAATTGTATGAGTCACACAAAATTTGACTTGTGCAGATCTATATTGGTCTGTGGATATAGCCATTTGTGCCATACATTGCCTAACAACTCCAGTTATATTTAATATATTTTATATAACAGAAAATAGCACATTCTAATTTCTATTAAATTAAAAGTTTGCCAAACAGAGTTACTTTTCTTTATTGGCAATCATGACAGATAATAGTATACCATTAATTAGTGATTGCTACATTTTGGCTAATGATATATAATGCACTCATATTTATTTTATCTATAAATTAAATATTTATTAATTTATTTTAATACTTTAGAACATTTATTTAAAAAAAAAGATTTACCCAATTTTTATTAAATCAGTGATGTCTTAAGCTATATAGATTTAAAATAAAATATTGATGACAGTACTTATACTTTTACAGCAGCCATTAAATCATAAACTCTAAATAGTCTTTCACTATTTATTGCAAATATTGCAGTCTTAGAACTTTAGAAGTGTGTGACAGGATGTTATATTGCTTTTACAAATTTTAAACTATAATTAATTTTTAATTTCCTTTCTTATTTTAGGGCTGGAAAGCCTCCCCCTGGTTTGCATTTAGATGTAATGAAAGACGGCAAAATGATACAGGTGAGGTTGTGCTTGCTGTGTTAAACAAAATTTAATGTAATGAAAGACGGCAAAATGATACAGGTGAGGTTGTGCTTGCTGTGTTAAACAAAATTTAATGTAATGAAAGATGGCAAAATGATACAGGTGAGGTTGTGTTTGCTGTGTTAAACAAAATTTAATAAAATTATTTTTTAAAAAAGTATTCTTTTTAAATTTATGCAATCTGGTATTCAATAGAATTATTTACTAGTCTCTTCAAGTAATATTAAATAGTGGTTCTTTCTATTTGTTAGACTGCTATTAATATTATTAGCATTATCAAATGTTGGTCAGTGACTTGATTAAGGAAGAAGTATTTGAAGTTCTGTTTTGTTATTAGAATTGGAAAACATTTTCATCAGTTTCACTATTTAGCCATAATATTTGATTAGGTCAATGTTTTCTTGTTCCAGAAATTGATGATAGATGAAAAAAAGTGTTACTTTTTTGGTCGAAACAAGCAGCTATGTGACTTTTCAATTGACCACTCCTCATGCTCACGAGTCCACTCAGCATTAGTCTGGCATAAACATCTCAATCGTCCTTTCATCATGGATCTAGGCAGCAGTAAGTATCTGTCTGATACAAATATATCAATTGTCTTTTCAGATTGATTTTGTAAGCAGCTTGCTGTTTGCTTGGCAAAATCATTTAATCATCTTTTTGTCATGTTTTGCATTTGTTGATTTACATCTGCTAGTTTTATGTGTTAATTGTAAAGAACATAATAATTTCACAATATGTTGATTTGTTTTGTGATTAATATTAACAATAGTAACATTTAGAAGTTGAAGTTTATTGGAGGATTATCAGCCCTAGTATAAGATTTAACAGGACAATGTCATACCATACAGCTTTTTTTTTTTGTGCTCTACACAGGATTTTTATGACATAATTGCAAGAAAAGGTATACATTAATTAAATCAGACTTAATGTTAAATTTCTTTAACACATTAGCACTCCTATATTTGAATAATATTTATTCAGTAGTTTGCAAATGGACATCAATACAGAAATATTTTAAAATTAAAAATCAGCTTTAGTTTCAAATTTTAAAATTTAACCAGCATTTAAAGTATGTGAGCTCAGTGTGTGTAGCAAACTTCAAGTTATGGTTTCATCCTTGTTTTTGAATTAAATGCAATAACATTGCATTGATCATCAAAATGCAAAATTAAAATTTATGGATTTCCATCAATGGAAGAATGCTAGATTCATTAATGAGATCATTTTGAATCCATTATGATTTAAAAAAAAAAAAGAATGTGTTCATTGTTTTAACTTTGCCAGCAGATTACAGCTGTCAGTGATTGTTCTTCATAATATTAATCTTAAACAGATTTTCAGAATTTAGTTTTATTTTGTCAATATTTCAACTATTTAGGATAGCATAATAACATTAATATATCACAATCCCTAAAATGTAATGAAATCCTTCTTATGAAGCTGAAACTTTAACATAAATAAGACAGGATTGTTGCTTTTTTTTCTTTTTCTTTGGAGTGGGTGGGTGTTGAGATAAAATATGCACCTTCACATTTGCTGAATATAATTTGTAACATATTTTTTTATTTGTCTTTGAAATTATATATAGTTTTAAATGGCATTAAAGACAGAATTCCACTTGCCTTAGTTGCCTATAGAGAATAGACTTAAGGTGTTATTATTTCATTTTTTAAAAACATTATTGAAGTCATATTACTTTTACTAGTCAAAGTAATGATTAGAGAAATTGTTCAAATTGACTTATAGGCAAATTATGTTGGGAATGTTATGCAGTCAAGGAATAATTAACTAAAGATACAGTTAATTATAAAATCAGATTTGGCATCCAGTATCACACATGACAAAAACTACATTAGGAATGATTCTGAATGGCAACCATGCTGCTAGGTTTTATAGAAACCATGTCTTTCAGTCATCCTATCAAAAAGGAAATTGTAATACAGTTGCAGATTTCCTGGTTAATTATAAAAGAAACCATTATTTATCAGATTTATATAAAACTGGATTTTTATGATTATATTGAATTTTACATTAATTGAATCTGAGAAAGGCTACTCTTTGTTGTGATTATGTACTCTTGCATATTTTTGGATTTTCAATTTAGTTATTTTTAAAAAGTAAGAGATATCTGTTAAAGGAAAAAACACACTATCTATTTAATAATTATCACTTTTATTACTAGTACTTATACTAGACAAAACCCAGTAAGATAAAATTTTCCTTTTATATCTACTGCAATCTAAAACTGTATAATGAATATTACTGTTTCAGGTTTAAATCTAATTGAAATTACTATAGATAAATATTATTTTAATGAAAAATCAAGATATAACCACAAACTCTTACTTGATCACATCCTTCTCAGTTCCATCATAGACTTTTTCATTCAAAATCATATTAATTTTTGGTGAGAGAAAGTTTGCATTCTAGAATATTACAGAGTATTTTATAATTAGTTCAAATATTAGTTGGTTTTTCTCCTGCTTTTGGTTGATTTGCCTCACAGGTTCAAAAATAACTTTTTGGAAATTTTGTACATTTTGATAGTTCAATTGTCTTTGACTGCAACCATTTTGTTTATTATATTCATCATGTTTCCCTCTCCCTCTGAGTGTGCTTTTTAACTTTCTCTTTTTAGAAGCAAGTGTTGATGAATTTTTTCGCGGCAAGTTTATTTGTAAATCCTTCATTTTCCAATTAAAAGTCCATCATTTTTCTGTCTTCTACAAATGCCATTGTTTGATGTAACCAAAGTCTTGACATGTTATTTGCCATAATTTTGTAAAGCTTTTAAGGACTTTTATATGATTAAGCACATTATAGTTTTTTTTTTCTTCTTCTTATTAATAAAATTCTTTTTTCCAGCAGTTTTGCCAGTAAGATTTTAGGGGGTAAGAAAATTATTTTAAAAATCCCAATCAACTTTACATAATTCAGATATTCATAACTTATATTTGAACAGCACATGGAACATTTATTGGGCATATTCGACTTGAGAACAAAAAGCCACAGCAAGTCCCAATAGACAGTGAGATCCATTTTGGGGCTTCAACTCGTGTTTACATCATTCGTGAGCGCCCACAACCTCTGGGTCCTGGAGGGCTAGATGATGATGGAGGCAAGCAGAATGAAAAAGAAGGAAATCTCCTTGGACTTCCAGAATCTGAAACAGAGCTAGATGTAAGTTTAATGATCACAGTACATGTAGTACTTTACTACAGAACTAGATGTAAGTTTAATAATCACAGTCGTACTTTAATACAGAGCTAGATGTAAGCTTAATAATTACAGTAGTACTTTAATACAGAGCTAGATGTAAGTTTAATAACCACAGTAGTATTTTAATACAGAGCTTGATGTAAGTTTAATAACCACAATAGTATTTTGAGACAGAGCTAGATATGAGTTTTATGATCATAGTAGTATTTTGAGATGGATGGATGTAAGTTTAATGATCAAAGTAGTGTTTTGAGGTGGTTGGATGTAAGTTTAATGATCAAAGTAGTGTTTTGAGATGGTTGGATGTAAGTTTAATGATCAAAGTAGTGTTTTGAGATGGTTGGATGTAAGTTTAATGATCAAAGTAGTGTTTTGAGATGGATGGATGTAAATTTAATGATCAAAGTAGTGTTTTGAGATGGATGGATGTAAGTTTAATGATCAAATATAGTATTCTGAGTTACTGGAACAGGAAAAAGTTAAATATTAGAGTGGTATTTTGAATTATCCTATATTACTTGACAGAAAGGCATGTCTTTAAGAGAAAGAAAATATCTGTAATTATATATTATTTTAAGAACATTTATATGGCATTTAAAAAATTCTTAAAAATAAAAGAACTAAATGTAATACAAATTTTGTTAATTTCTCAGATAAGATTGGAAGTAATCCAACAGTTTAAGTGACTTTACGATTAAGTATTTCTCAGAAATGCCTTCATTCAGTTCAGTAATGAAATTTATGTATTATATTATTTTTAGTAACTTGTTTATAATTTATTTCATCTTTTGATGCTATTTATTAGGCATAAATTAGTATATCATGTTAACTAGCATGAGTGTAAATCAGGGTACTTTGAATTCATTTAGACTCAGGATTTATATTTTGTATGAGTGTATTTGAAGTTGTTTTACTTTTTTATTTTTATTTTTACTAAAATTTTACCATTTTGTAATATCTGTTTGATTGATTTTAAAACAGTTAAACACATATACAGTCAACTCTTGATTTCTGGTCAAGTGGGAGGAAGATAGCATGGATAATGCAAAGTACTAGAGAATAATGTATTTTATCCATTGTAGTCTATAAGTGAAAATTTTACAACATACCATTTTAGTGTTAGTAATTTTAAAGTTGTATTAATCATGAAAAGGAAATGCTGTATATAATGAAAACAGTGTCTGATGGCTTAACTTTTTATTTTCTAGTATTAGGATATAATTTTTTTTTTTCCTGGTAATTGAATACAACTATGCAAATTTTAAAAGTTATATACTCTAGTATCATATAACCTAGTACCATATGCTAGTATCATATAATTTAGTATCATATGCTAGTATCATATAATCTAGTATCATATGCTAGTATCATAAACTGCAGCAATCTTTGTCAAGTGCTGCATTCTTTTCAATGTTCATTTAAGTCACTGATCACATGCTTTTTGTATAAGTGTCTTGGCTGCATCTCAAATAGTCCACAATTCATATAAAATTATGTTGAATCTCTCTTCTCTTATTCACCCTCTTTGTTTTATTTGCAACATGCAAGAATATTTAAGTGCTGCACAGTCACAGTCTGTATTCATCTGTAGATTTTTATAGTTGTAATTGTGACAAAAGTGTAAAAATAACTCATTCTTATTATCTCCACATATCAGTGTTGAACCTGAGTATCATGCAATCGTCATTTGTTCAACAGCAGTCATTTTAATTAATGCATTTATTACAATTCATTTAATTTTTTTTCTCTCTCTCTTTCTTCATTTGAAATGTAATAGCTGATTATATTTGAAAAAATATTTTTCTGAGACATTTTATTTCTCCAATAATTTGAGCTTTGTCCAGATTACTATAGGGATTTTTAATTTAATATAATGTATGCATGCCATTTTATTTATTTATTATTATTATTATTATTATTATTATTATTATTATTCCAGAACTTGACAGAATTCAATACAGCTCACAACAGACGTATAGCTTCCCTAGCTGAGGTTGTTGATGTGCCCAATCCTTTAAAACGAAAACCAAAGAGTCATCATGTTTCATTCAGTGAAGATGAAGAAATTATCAACCCAGGTAACTTGCTTGTTCTCATTTTCTGTGATATGTTTCACTCTGAGTTTAATACATCTTTGTCTTGTGTATATGGCTTATTTAACAGAACACTTGGACATTAACTTCTTGGCCTGGAGATAATTACTAGAATTTGGAAGATAAAACTGTTGGAAAGATGCTGCCAAGAAAAAAAGATGCTATAAAGATGTCTGCTGCATAAATATTGCCAAGAAAAGATCACTGTAAAGATGTTGCCTAGAAAAGATCACTGTAAAGTTGTTGACAAGAAAATACAGCTTTTGCTGTTGTTGGCACAAGAAAAGACCACTGTAAAGATGATTCCTGAAAACATTGCTGTAAAGCTGTTATCAGAAAATATCATGTATAAATGTTGCCAAGAAAAGACTGCTGTAAAGATGTTGCCGAGAAAAACCCTCTGTAAAGGTGTTGTCAAGAAAAGACCACTGTAAAGATAATGCCTAGAAAGGATTGCTGTAAAGATGTTGCAAGAAAGACCACTCTAAAGCTGTTACCAACAACAGCAAAAGAAAAGTTTCAGTCTTTCAGTTACTTTTTTGGCATTGATTTGTGTAGGTAACATAATTTCTCTAATTTAGGGTATTTTTTTTTTTTTTTTTAGTTTCAATTAAGTCTTTTAAGAAAAACTGTAAAGAAGGAATAGAGGATAGTTAGAAATATACATGATCTTTATTATAAGGGAAATAACTGTTAATATACTGCAGGTACCAGTATCTTAAATCACTAATGATAGGGCAAAATATATCTATATCAAGTGCTGTTAACCTCATATTAAATTTAACTAATGCCCAAACATACTTTTAAAACATTTAAAATTTATTTTTATTTGTGAAATTCAGAAATCACTTCTTTATAACTTTCATTTCAATAACTGTGACCATTCTCTGCTGGTTGACACCTCACTAGTACAGGGCCAGTGTTAAAGTGTTAATTAAATTCAGCTAAGACTCTGCATCCCCACCATTAGAAAAGTACAGTTATATGGAAGTTAACCCCGAGTTCATGTTATTATCAGTAGGAATCTGACAAATTCCATAGTCAGCTGTTGATGGAAATTTAGAACCATAAATCTTGTAAACACTGAAATGAAGAACATATAAGACAAACTACTTGGCAAAGAGAACACTTTACTGAGAACACAATATTCCATTAACACACTTATTTAAGGGTTTGAGTTGTTATAAAGATGTATATTGTTTTAATTTTCAATCACAGTACTTCATTTTCCCCATTGATTTAAAATAGTTCTGTATCAGAGATGAAATAATAAAATTTATTAGTTAGTAAATATTTTCAGCAAAAATAAAGTATTAAAATCACAACATTCATTCAGTCTTGAGAACTGTCACAACTGCTGATTAAAACTGTCATGGAAATTCTATAATTTACATCTTGAAACCACTCCTTTCAACATATTCATCTTTAATAAAACTATAAAAATTACCTTATGTCCAAACACTCCATTCATTTTATTTTAGTGTCCAAAAATAAAAATAAAATTATTCTCTGTAATCTCAAAGCAAGTCTTGCCAATTGTAAGATATCAGAGTAACACAATGTGGCAGCTTCTACCAATGGTATTAGTAAATAATTCAAGACAACAAATATAAATCGGGGGGTGGAGTTAGGATAATGTTAAAAGTGAATGTCATTGATTTAGGGATTTATATGGATTTATTATAACTGCAGATATGGAAAGTTCAATATTGATATGATGTTTGTGTTGCTGGGAGTGATCAAATATATACCTGTAGACAGTGTAGCAAGATTCTGAGTAAACAATGAAATTTGACAGACACTCTTACACACACAACACTTATTTTATCATGAGTGCTAACAATAAGACTAATTGATTAAATTTTATTTGTTTATTTGCTTTGGTTATGTTGATTGTTTTCAGTTCAATGAAAAAATGGGAACTTTGCACATTGGTAAAAAGTCAGCTCAGTACATTTCAGAAATGAAAAAAAAAATAGATGTTTTTGACTAAAAATGTTGAACTTATGAATAGTTGAAATACTGAAAATTACAGCAATGTGTTAAATTGTTTGGTGCAATGTTAGAAGTGTGCTTTCTGAAAGAATGTTGTGTGTAAAGTTAGGCCATACTTCTAAACATCTAGTTTCTTTCATTGACAAGTGTGGCATACTGGTGTTAAAAAAGTATACAAAATACAAATGTACAAGTTTTCATCAGTGATAAATATGGTATTCTGGTGTTAAAAATTTGTAAATCTCTTCAGGCCTCTCATTGATAAATACGGTTTACTGGTGTTAAAATGTATGTATATGTCCTAGTTCCTGTCAGTGATAAATCCTAAAAATTTAATTGTCATTAATAAACACTTTTAAGAAAAAAATTAAGCCAATAAAGATTTTAAAAGTTTAATATTCACTATGAAGGAAATGTTCACTGAAGGTTTCAAACATAAAATAAATGTGTTAAAATCTGTTAAAACATTCAAGATTTTGTTTGTGTGTGTGTTTGTGTGTGTGTGTGTGTGTGTGTGTGTGTGTGTGTGTGTGTGTGTGTGTGTGTGTGTGTGTGTGTGTGTGTGCATGCATGTGTATCCCAGTGGTATTATTTGTAGTTTTATGATTATACCTCAGTTATATACATTTTATTTTTGTCCCAAATATCATATCATACTTTTGATGCGGCATATTTCTTGTATTAATCATAATTTGTTCATGCACATTTATTTTTTTCAGAGGACATTGATCCATCCGTAGGTCGATTTCGAAACTTGGTTCAGACAACTGTTATACCTACAAAGGTGAGTCCCGTCATTAATGTCTCTATGTTCACTTTGCACAAGTAAGGGAACTTTTTATTATATATTTATTTTTTTAATTTGAAATATTTTAAAAATAATAACTTTTAAATTCTTTGATATGTTTAGCATAGGTAACAATTTATATTTTCAAAATCCATTCATAAGTACAGCCACCATTTTAGTAAGCTCACCCGTTCAGTTATAACAGAGAGGCAAAATAACCTGCCATGATCACGTATAGTGTAACTATGTGACCTGATAGACAACAAAACCTTCAAAATATAATATTTTACTTATTTTGTCATAATTAATAATAGCATGCATGTCAAACATTTTTTTATCTCAATGACTTGTGCATATAGCAAGCTTTTATACCAAGTATACATTTTAGAGATTTTTTTATATATGGAAATTTGTATTGTGAAAATACTAAAATAAAATAAAAAGTTATACATGACTTATCTATTCTTTAGATAAATGGATAACTTCTTGCTGACCATTTTTATAGGTGAACCATAATTCATTCATTGAGTTTCCAAGTGACCATTTATCCATTTTCATTTTCTTTGTAAATAAAAATTATACAATAAAATGTAAATTAATATTTGATTTTTTTTAAACACAAATTATCTTATATATTTAGATAGAGTATAGTTTGCTGATCATTTTGATATGTGAACCAACCCTGTATGAGATGGCAATTTACTCATTTACGTTTAAAATTGGGTAATGCTTTTCTTGTGTGTGTTTGTTAAAATTTGCTGAAATGGTCATTTTCAGCTTCTTATAATTTCCAAGTTTTCTTTGCAATGCCTTTAGAAAAAATAGGCATTAACCTCTTGCTTGTCAGGTCACATAGTTAAGCAATAGGTGATCTTGGCAGGTTATTTTGCCTCTCAGTGATAATTGGATAGGTTAGCTTACTAAAAATTAAAAGCGGCCATAACTATAATTGGATTTTGAAAATGTAATGTGTAACTTATGCTAATCATAATAAAGAATTTTAAAATTATTATTAAAATTATTAAATAATTAAAAATATTAAAAGTTAAAAATTAAATAGATAATAAAAAGTTCCCTTAAAAAGTTTCCTTGATCTTGAATGATGATTCTCAGTGTCTGAATCTTTTTACTCACAGTGTTGCAAGTGTTTATAAAGATTGTTGGAAAAAACAACCTGCACTTCTGACCCATAACAGTACATCAAAAGTTTGAGACACTGAGCATCAAGCAAGCAACCACTGAGTACTGTTACTCATTGGCTAGTGTGCCCGAGATGTGTTTGCTGGATCTATAAAAACAAAAACAAAAAAACCCAGATCTCATCCTGTTGTTGATTAGACACATGTTTAATGAATTTATTTTTCTTAAGTTAGACAAGACACTGCTGATAGCTAAATAGGACCAAACTTTGTGTGTCACATTCGCCACACTAGTTTTTAGTTATTATTATTATTAATTAATTATTCATAACTAATTGCAAGTGATGAGAATCCTAATTTATGTTATTAACAATTCTCCAGAAGACACCACTCATCTCTCACTTGGTGGATATGAGGGTGCTGTAAACGTTTTTCTCACTTCCACAACATTAAAACCAAACATTTACATTATCAGTCACACAGTATTTCCATAGGTGGAAAACTTCTTACTAAAGGAGAAGACAAATCCATCTTTTAAACTATAATTAGTGAGCCCCATCCACCCACTGTCTTTTAACATATAGTTATCAATATGTGTAAGAAGGTCAGTAAATTTAACAATAAATTTATTAAATCAACGATCAAATGTATAACATATTAATATATAATCAAAGAGCCTTGACATTTACATCACTTCACAACAAAGGACAATCATTCACTTTATCTTAGCATATATATTAGCAATCAGTTAACATAAATATTATAATCAAGTTCTCGGATATCATCATGGAAATGAGAGTAGAGTTTCAGAGAAATAATTAAAGTCAAAGATGGAGCAGTTGCTAGCATGTTTTCACAATCATGCAGTTTGGAACAAGTCACTGTTTTTCTTATTTTAGATGTCAGCCTCTCGTGTCCCTTCAAAGCACATTACACAACTGTTCCAGAATCTTCGATGAGCTCACAAAGCACATTACACAACTGTTCCAGAATCTTTGATGAGCTCACAAAGCACACTGTAGTGATGAATTGTCCTGAATTGCACATGCGCTATCAAGGACATCAAGAGGAATGTTCTTGATTTTCTGTGTGCATTTACTCAACACACCATGAGGAACATTCAAAACAATCTTCATGAATTCTTGAGACCAAACTCAAGCCACCATTTCCACTGTATTGGCTCTCGAATAGAATTCACAGGAATAAACTTACAGCAACACACTCTAGTGATAAGTTGATGACAATGCTGGATTCACACACCAACGTTACCAAGCAGAATACAGTAGCCACTGTAGCATGAAGTGACAAGAGAAAAAGGCATGCTTTCTCTGCAAAAGTCAAATTAAGTCAGCACTAAATTTCAAGCATATTTCATCTCTAAACTCTTTTCTCTCTTACAGACATTCTCAAGTTACAAATCCTGCAACAATTTCTTTAGCATATGTCACCCAACATAAGAAATATAGCATCGATCAAAATTCACAAGTGTTGTACAATGTAATCAAATTAGTGAACAATGAAATAATAGCTCAGTTACATAAGCATTCTCTAATTCAAGTCATAGATCAATAGGAAACTTGTATGAAATAATTTAAGTCCATTCCTTCTTTATCAGTCATTTAACTTATGATAAACTAACGATTGCCTTTATGACCAGACTTGAGTTATATTCATATTCAAAGAGATTAGAATAGAGTACTTCTTCAACAAAGAAACTTTTGGTCCATCCCCATCAGTTGAAGTTGTTATGAACAGTATGAGACTATTAGTCAGAAAAACTACTCATCCATTTGGAACTGCTTTGGATTGTATCAGCAATTTCTAGCCCATCCTCCACCTGAGTTGTTTACTTCCAACTCTGACACTTAAAAATATCAGCATAAGCAGTGCCTAAGGTCTGATCACTTTGACATTTAACAGTTTATATAACAATCAAGTCTTGAAGTAGGTTTAGGCAAATTTACTCTGCCACTTGTTGCTAGTACATTTTAGATGCTTTTTCTTTCTTTTTTTTTTCTCAAGGAAAAAGACTTTAAAATGAATGTCAAAATAAATTCTAAGTTTAGTTTTGTTTTAACTAAATTATTTTTGTGTATATGTAAACAGCAACATATATTTTAGAATGTTCATAAATTTGCTGAGTGAAAGACGTACATTTATTTACTTGCAGCGAGCCAAACTAGATGTAGGGAACAGCCATGGAATGGAAGGATCAGGAAAGCAACTCAACATGAACTCTTCACACTTGTACAGCGACCTGCCAGGCCCTGGCATGGGGTCCACATTAGCTCATCCGCTAACATATGCTACCAAACTAGGTATACCTGTACCCAATCTTGCTCCAGATGTGGAGCACGAGCCGACACCACCTGCTTTGCCAAGCGGTCCTGCTCCTTTTGTACCCGAGGATACACAGAAAGAGCCCCGCAAGAAGAAGTATGCAAAAGAGGCTTGGCCTGGTAAAAAGCCTACTCACAACTTGTTGGTGTAAAAGGAGCTGGAAGAGTTCCTTATGCACAGACTTACTGTGTTCCAGACAAAGCATTTGAGAGAACAGTTGTGAAGTCCAGCTAGGCCTTGTTGATTTTCCTAGCACCTGTTGCTAGAGGACTAACTGTTCTTTGTAAAGTAAAGAGAACAAGAGTGAAGCCTAGCTAGGCCTTGTTGATTATCCTAGCGCTGCAGGACTAGGACTTGACTAACAGTGTGAAAACATTGTTCATTGCAAGAAATATTTTATATGTAAATGGACATATTGATTTTTATTAAAAGAAAAGAAAAGCATTCAATACAGCTGCTGGATGAGTGTTTTAACATGACATTTTTTCTAAAGATTGCATGAGTATTTTTTAAAAATTTAGTTGTTTTAAATCTAGAGTGCAGACTCATTCTGAATGGCTATTGTCTGAAATTTCAACATTATTTGTGTTAATATAGTAATAGAGACATCTTGTTTAATTTCTGGCATGAATTCTGTTTTTTTGTCTGGTATTCCGACATGCAGCTGCAGGTCACTGGAAGAACATGAAATGTTCTCCCCCTGCTATCCTGGTATTTTGATTTGCAGGTTGAAAGCACGTGCTGGCATTAATTTGAGTAGTGCTAGTAAATACAAGTGCAGTGAAGTAATAACTCGTGTAATCAGTGTTGGCGTTAATGTGAACTGTGAGGCTATTTACATGTGTAGTGATAATGACATATCACTGGTGCAAGCAGAGTTGGAAGTAGTATTTATGTGTAATCAGTGCTAGTGATTAGGTGAGCAGTATTGTATTGCATGTAAAGTGAGGTATTGACAAATATAATCATTTCTAGCATTAATTTGTAGGAGTAATAGTGTGCAGTGCATTAATGACATAGGTAATGAGTACTACAATAATTTAAACATTAGGCTAATAACATGCAGTACAATAATGACCTGTAATCGTTATGTGAGCAGAGTTGTAATAAATGCACAGTGCAGTAAAGACATGAAATCAGTGCTAGCAATGTCAACAGTTTGGTTATTAACACATGCAGTGCATAATGATATGTTATCATTGCTAACAGTTATGTGGGCAGTGTAATAACATAGGCAGTGCAGTAATGATGTGGGATTAGTAATGAGCAGTACAATGATGAAGTGTAATCAGTACTAGCATGAATTTGAACAGTGTTTAAAAACATGCACATGCAGTACATTGTGCAATCAAAGCTAGCAGTAATACCAACAGTGTTGTAATGACACATAGATCTTAATATGAGCAGTGCAATAATGACTTGCAGTCAGTAATAACACGTCACAAGTGCTAACAATAGTGTGAGCAGTTTGGTAACATATACTCAATACTAGTGGTAATTGAACAGTTCAGGAATAATATGAGCAGTGCAGCACAGACCCATGTAATCAGTGTTGATAAGAATGTAATCGGTGCAGATAATGTGAACAGTTTAGTAATAAATAATATGAACAGTACAGCAATGAGTCTTTTAGAAGTGCAATTAAAATAATGAGTAAACATTTTAGTAAGTGAATATAAGCTAGTTTTAGCAGTAGTAGTAGTAGAATTTATGTGGACAATGCTTTTATTGATGTATTAGGTTATTAAGTGAATATAAGCTAGTTTTAGCAGTAGTAGTAGTAGAATTTATGTGGACAATGCTTTTATTGATGTATTAGGTTATTAAGTGAATATAACTATTATAAGCTAGTTTTAGCAGTAGTAGTAGTAGAATTTATGTGGACAATGCTTGTATTGATGTATTAGGTTATTAAGTGAATATAAGCTAGTAATAGCAGTAGTAGTAGAATTTATGATTGACATACTAGGTTAGTAATTGCAAGCCTGACCGTTTCTGTTAAAGGAGGGAAGCATTGGTAGTAGTTAATGCCACAGAAGTAGTGTGAGTAGAGATAATGACCTGTAAGTAATGCTATAGAATTTATTTGAATGAGCAATTAGCTTAAAGATAGATAACTATTACCAGTAAAGATAAGTAATACAGGAATGTAGATAGTTCTGTTGATGGTATACTATCAGTACCAGGTAAAAATGAGCACTTGAGATAAAGGTGGATAACCATTACCAGTAAAGATATAAATCATTCAAGAATGACAAACACTAAACAGTTCTGTTGGCAACACCAGACAATAATGAGATTTGTTAAAGGCAGATAGGTATTGATGGTAACAGTACTGTTGACACAAGAAGTAGCAGATAATAATGAGCAGATATGCTAAAGGCAGATAAGTGTTGATAGTCATGACATGTAGACAGTTCTGTTGAGGACACAAGCAGTATCACTACCAGATAGTGATGAGTACATCTGCTATAAACAGATAATCATTGATAGTAGTGACAGGAGAGAATGATCATGTTAAATAAGTAATGAAGTGTATAAGCAAGTCTGTTAGTGACATGATGATGGCAGCACTAGTAGTGAATTAAACAGTGCAAGTAATGTACTGATAATATGTGCATGCAGTGCTGATGTGTCAGTAAGTAGGGCTGTGAACGGTATTTTTCATCTGTCCACTTAGTTACTCATGCAAGTATGGTGGTAATCAGTGCAGACCTGGTTGATAAAATCTTGTTAATAACCCTTTGAAGGACATGCTAAATTACTATTTATCACTTTCTGATTCTACCACTGATCTGATGTCATTTTTTAGGCGATTTCAGTAATGTGAAATTGAAACTATTACTACTTGAAACAGTAATATATTGAAAAAGTTAATATACACCATAAAATAGTTTTTTTATATTATATAATCCTATTTAAATATATGGATGTAAAATATTCCAAGAGAATTAATGTAAATAGATGGTTACCATTAGAAATGTGAATTTTTGTTGTTGTTAAGTTTCTGTTAAATTAAGTTTACCAAAACCCCTACAAGCAGACTATATTAGACAAATCGATGGCTCCAACTAGCATACAAATCAGAATTACACTAGTTAGAGGGCTCATTCCCTTATAGAAAGGGGGAGACAATAGATTTTTTTTAAAAATACAAAAATACCATAACCAGTTAGGATGTTACCCTCATAATGTTTGCTATCACATTTAACATTAGCCTTCCATTACAGTTCTCTGGAACAATTTAGACTGTAAAAGCTTTTAAATTTGTTAGAAAATAGAAATTATATTAGATTAAAATAAATTAAATTAGAAAATACGCTCTAACAATTTAGATGGTGAAAGCTTTTAAATTTGTTTAGAAAATACGCTCTAACAATTTAGATGGTGAAAGCTTTTAAATATGTTTAGAAAATACGCTCTAACAATTTAGATGGTGAAAGCTTTTAAATTTGTTTAGAAAATACGCTCTAACAATTTGAAATCAAAATTGGAATAGTGAGGAATGATGGTGTAGCATTAAGTTGGCTCTAGTCCATTACAATTGCTTTGGAAGTTGTGACCTTTAATGGTAAGTGCATACCATGATTTAGGGGAAATTGTGACAGTATTGACCTTATTAAATAGGACAAAACAATTGTGACTGACTTTGGTTTTAGTGAGATTTTGCTGTTTGTAATAAGTAATAAGGCAAATAATTGTACTGAAATTGTTTTAGTGAATTTTTCCATTAAAGCCAAATAGTTTTGGCTCTGATTATATTACAACATTGTCATTATAACTAAGACCAAATGATTGTGACTGAGATTGTTTGTAGTACATTATTGTCATCAGCACTAAAAATGTTGACTTAGTAATACGATATTGTCATTACTTTTATTAAATAAGACTAAAATTGTTCTTTGAAAAATAAGACTTTATAGACAGCAATGCTCATAATGCTATCTGGAACTTGTTTAGCCTCTTTGTCACATTAATTAGGGAAAATTATGAACTCTGTGGAAATACTTACATAAAAAGACAACACTTAGAATTTTTCTTTTTGTGTGCAAAGCTAAGCTTAGGAGAGAGAATTTAGACATTTTCTGTTGTTGTGGAAATACAATCAATCAATGGGAATTACTTGTATGTTGGCAAAGTTTCTGAGGGAAATACTAGAGTAAATTAAAAACTAAGGCATTGTATTCATCTTTCCACTCATGAAAGCCTATTTAGCATATATTTCCACCACTAAGCATGAAATCACAGAAGCATGACAAGAGCAGATTCAATAGTCGAAGGAATAACATTACTGACTGATCATCATTATGCAGAGTTGAAATGATAAGTCCCACTTCTGGATTTATTGCAACCCATATCTAAAGCATCAAGTTTATGTTCCATTTTGCACATACACGTTTTTTTCTCCCTCACTCATTGCTTGCTTGGTGTGAAGATGTAAAGAATATAAATCCTAGGTTTATGTGCTTACTGCACAGTTGCTTTTACTCTACCATGTGCACAGTACACAGCTGTTGTCTTTTGTGTTTAAATCAGCATAGTGTATATGTATGTAGCAAACGTGAGATGAATGACATAGGATACATTATCATACTTTTGCATTGACAGAAGGCATAAAAGACTGATATAGTATTCGTGAGCATGAAAGAGATAGAAAATTCTCTCCTGGTGCAAGATGAGCTGCAGAATAATGTACAAAAAGGTCAGACTGGTGCAAGATGAGATACAGAATAATGTACAAAAGGTCAGACTGGTGCAAGATGAGATACAGAATAATGTACAAAAAGGTCATACTGGTGCAAGATGAGATACAGAATAATGTACAAAAAGGTCAGACTGGTGCAAGATGAGATACAGAACACACTATATGTGAAAGGAAATATTGACCTGAAAGATGTTAAAATCTATTTCTAAATTTACTCAAGTTTTATACCATGGTTTGCAAATTGGTAAACTATTTACCATTAGATGTGGCTGTTGGCAAAACTGTAGTTGGCAGGGGATTACTGTATTGGGGAAATTATGATTCTGGCAGTACGCACCTTTTATGGTGTGCAAATTTGTGAAAAAATTGTGACTTCATGGAATAATAAAATCTCACCTTTACTAATGGCTAACAGCATGATGACAAATAATTACAATCCACAGTTGATGGAAATTGTCAGAATGTTTAGTACACAGTACAGTTATGTCAAGGAATTATTAAATCCAAAGAAAAGTTGTCAATGTTTAGCATACAGTAGTTATAATCAAGGAATAATTAAAGACAAAGAGAAGATGTCAAAATCTTAAACATTTCTTGCTTTCAGTATGCCAGTAATCCTACAGACATCATGAGTCATTTCTTAAACATTTCTTGCTAAAGCATACCAGCAGTCCTACAGACATCATGAGTCATTTCTTCAACATTTCTTGCTAAAGCATACCAGCAGTCCTATAGATATCATGAGTCATTTCTTGCTAAAGCATACCAGCAGTCCTACAGACATAATGAGTCATTTCTTAAACATTTCTTGCTAAAGAATGCCAGTAGCCCTATAGATATCACAGAACCACTTCTGTAGATATTTTCCAGTGTACCATCAGCTTTTAGCTTCAATTCCAGATGAAGTAAACCAGCAGTCCTCTTTCATTTGAAAAACAGTAACCTGTTTTTTCAGTAGACGTTTCCGACTGAAGTAAGGATACAATTTTAACTACAACTGCGATGTTTGCAGACAGCCTGCTAAATTCTCCGGATCCCAGAAGAACATCGGTTTCACGTGTGTTTGTGTGTGTTTGTGTGTGTGTGTGTGTGTGTGTGTGTGTGTGTGTGTGTGTGTGTGTGTGTGTGTTTTAATAAGAAGGCTAGAAAGAAATTAAAAAAAAAACTTGTAGCCATGGATGCAAAGAGAATGTCTGCTAGCAATAAGTTCTGCTGCTGCAAAATACCGACTTAACAGTTTCCAGCGGTTGGACCCCAACTCCCCTACTCCCAAACAAAATAATAATAAATAAATATTTTAAAAATTCTCATTCCTCCTTCCCAGAAGTACCATGAAAGAAAATGTAACACCGAGGTTTTAAAGGCCAAAGACCAAAAACTGTAATTGTGTTTATTTTCTCCATGACAACGTTCGACTATAAACAACGCTTAAACTTTACAGGGACATTACTCTTCAATCATTACAATCCTCAGTGAGCGGGTCGAGATTTTGATTTGTGTGAAATAGCTCGTTCAATGCAATCATTCAGGTCGAATGAAGAGGTGAGCAATGCAGTCCCGGACTCGAGTCGGCATCACAGGCAGTCTTCGAGACTGGAATATGAACATTTCCAGAATGACAGTGGAATTGATGTAGAAAAGGATTTCCTGAAACTTAAGGAAGCCAGAATAATCTGCCTTGCGGAAGTTTCGTCAATGGGTGAACTGATTAGGTCATTTCAACGTTACAGTTTGATCGGCTAATTTTATACTGATGTAAAAATTGGAACACTTATATACCAATCAAATATATAGTTTGTGTACTACTTAAATTATGTTTCTTACAATACTAGAGACAACGATCGGCAAACAATATTCAACCCATTTGAAAGCGCAATATCCACAAATGCAGGTTGCCTAAGTGAGAATATAGGGAAATAAACTAGTAGAATACTTTTAATCGTAATTGGACATCGTTCTTTCTTTTTGAAATGACATGTAAATTCAATGAAACTTAAATTTGGATTCATTCTCACAACTTATTTATTAGGATTATTTCCAAACAGAAACGGCTTATTTATGTTTCCATAGATCGCATAGAAACTATTAATGCTGATTTGAGAAGAAAATGTGCTTTACGTGGTTTCCACCGAATCATTTCGGGTACATTGACATTAAGGGCAAAGAATATCGAAACTTTTGAATAGTGACATTAACGAATGCACTAATCACCATAAGCAGACATTCTTTCAGATCATCCGCTACTTAAACACATTTGTTCGTGGCAAGAGTGCCTTTAACCTATTGACTGACGTAGGCCTCGAGAAAGTAAACAGAAAAGCCGCCATTCAATAAACACTGAACAAACACCACTAGCGTTTGATGAACAGTTTAGCAACTGTGTACACGGCATTGATTCATTGGGAACTTGGAGAAACCCACACCTTCTAAGATGACTGTAGTCGCATCGTAGCCATGATTATTTGAAAACGAGGCTGCTTACGCGTACGGTTTATCGTCGGCTAAACACTATGGCACAATGTCACAAATTATCAAGAGTTTTGAAATAAATACAGAAACCATCCAGTCTTTTGTTTCAAATGAAACGCATACTTTGACCTTGAACTGAATCAAGACTGTCCAAACAGAAACACGACAGCCCCGAACAAATAGATAGACGGCAACAGAAAGATAAAAAGACATTTAAAGAGAAAGGAATAGAAATCACCAGTGAAAAAGCGAGTGGAAGGCAAGTGAACAAAAGACAGATAAGAACAAATGAATGGAACACAACACAGGTCCGACGACCGAACAACAACAACAAAAACCATCTAAGAACAAACAGCTAAGAACAAATGGATGGATGAAAACACAGGTCTGATAATTGAACAACAAACACTAGGAACAAACAGTAAGAACAAATGAATGGAACACAACACAGGTCCGACGACTGAACAAAAAAAAACCCCCCATCTAAGAACAAATGGATGGATGAAAACACAGGTCTGATAACTGAACAACAAACACTAGAAACAAACAGTAAGAACATATAAATGGAAGACAACAAAAATCTGACAGCTGAAGAAAAAAGCTAAAATTCTTAGGCATCACCTTTGACAGCATCATGTTCACTGAACACATAACAAACACAGCACTTAAAGCCAATAAAACCTTAAACAGACTCAAAAACTTAAAAAAAATTACAATCCATCCAGAACAAAGCCATCAAAACCAGCTTTATACCCTAGCATGCACCAGAGCTGACCAAACAAACAGGATAACTCACCAACATTGAAAGAAGAACACTAAGAATATGGGCAAACAGTTTCCAACATGGAGACAACCTCCCAAACAGCGTTCTACTCACTAACACTAAATAGGACAGAAGAGCTAAAAGAGCCTAAAAGTATCCAAGAGGGAAACAAGCACCAAGTGGACAGACCTTCCCCCCCCCCTATTACCACCTTACCAAAAAAGACTTCTAAACCAACTAAAACTCAATGACATACCCATTGAAAAGAGACCCCTAGTCCCAGTTCCCCAATCCCCAGGCAAGTCAACATATCACCCCCCCCCACCACCACCACCCCAATTGGCACATCTGTTTTAGGCATCAGCAAACACGCCCGCACTCCCCCCCCCCCAAATAAAACCAAAACCAAAACAAAACAAAACAACAACAACAACAAAACAAACACAAATAACACTAGAATACATCAACAAACACTTCCAAGACCAAACAAAAATATACACGGATGGTTCCAAAACAGACACAGACACGGGCAGCAAACCTTACACCCAGCTGCTTATATTATGTCTCTAAACTCAACCTACTTCACTCATTCATGACCGCGGAACTGGTGGCCTAAAAACGGCACTAACTAATACATTATCATCCACCAACACCAACCTGCCCGCCATACTGATACTCACAGATTCCCACTCATTACTACAGACAATTGTAAGCCCCCATACGCTAAATCGACAACAGGAAATAAATGAAATCAGAATCCTCATAAACAATTGAATACAAACACCTCTTTCCTATGGATCTCCAGCCACTTAAGAATCATAGGAAATGAAACAGATGACAAACGAGCCAAAAAAGGAACTACACAGGGTCTCCCCCTACCCACCCCAATCTACACCACATAAATTGTCTGCTATAAATAATCACTTAAGAAAAGACACCCCCTTTCCCGCCCCCCCCCAAAAAAAAAAAAAACAAAAAAAAAAAAAAACAACCTCTCCGCAAGAAGACAAAACCAAGCAACACCCATACCACGACAGTCGCCTTGCACAACAGATACTCTACCTTACTCCATGTATCTAGAGCAGGGCACCAAGTCGCCCGCAGGCCTTTTTCTAAGTCTTATATTATTAATAATGTATAAAGGCAAACTAGAAGAGTGTATCAAACTGGTAGCCCTTCGTATGACTCAGTACCCATGAAGTAGCTCTCAGTATCGAAAGGTTGGTGACCCCTGATCTAGAGGCAGTCTCAAAAAAAAAAAAAGCAAAATACAACCCACCCTCAAACTCCATCACGCACGGCCAGTCGAAGATCCTACCACCCACCACCCACCCCTGCAACCCTGAACGATGAAAACACACTCGACGGTTTCCTTTCCCCCTTGATTATCCCCCTCCCCCCCCCCACCGAAGGAAGACAAAACCAAGGACAAAAACCACCACCACGACAGCTACCATACACAACACACACTCTACTGTAACCCACCACATCCATATTGCTGAAGGCAGAAGGTTAAAAAAAAAATCACACACACACACACACACACACACACACACACTTTTAACAACAGTTGCAACACCGAGCTAGCACCAAGCCCAAACTTCCAACACCAACACCAACACCACAACCAGCCCTCCCCGAATACTCATGGAGGGAGCCGGTACCACTGGAGCACCACAGATCAGAGAACGTCTTATGACGAAATGATCAAGGCAAAGCTCCAGTGGTAACGTTAAAATTGCTATCATAACCACCACCGCCATCCTCAACCCGACTGTGACAACGCTCAAGGCGAAATGGTCCACCACGGCTACAGGCAGTCACACGTCGGAAATAACGGACTCATAACAACGATAGCGGTAGAACTCACGGGCACAAATATTGGTAGGTCTCAAACCTACCGGTCTATTGGCAAGCACAACAAAATACACTGGTTTTGCTCTGGAACAAACTGGATTTTTTACTTTCACGTCTAACACCAACTCAACGCGCTACAGGAAATGTTAAAAATAAAATCTATTTTATTTCTATTTTTTTTGACGGGGTGACAATGACGACAGCATCCACCCCCCACCCCCACCCCACGAGTCAAGCGAGGGGAGCGAAGCTCTGCCTAACACCACCAAAGGCGAGAACGTCTAATGATGAAAACATTTATGCACGCTCAGGCAGGAGAGAAGTGAACGCAACAGATCCTTTGCGGCCTTTAGTTATCGAAGATCGAATCAACTTAAGGGTGTTGTGATCACGTGTGTAGCTAAGTTAAGTGAATTATTTTTTTAAAAAAATTCTTGTGATCTCTTTGAAAAACTGAATACGTTGAATTCCTCCCTGCTGGGAAGCATCGTGCATATTTCTGAAACTGGTCGAGAGGGTTTGAGCTTTCATGGGAGAAAAATGCAACTATTGAGAAGAAAAATGAGTGAAGACGGTGGCAAAGATTGTCCCTCCCCCCTTCCCCCCGTTGCAGCAGTTTGTGACATCCAATGAAGTTGATTTATCTCGCGATATAAAATCTGTTTTTGAAGTGCATCTATCGTAGCTTAGCAACTGGTTTGAAAAATATTTTCAAGAAAATAATAAGGAATGGAAAAGTTCACAAGGATTCCAAGACCCATTCAAGGCCAAGACTCCACATCAATTTACCTCCGCAAAAGAAGAAAATATTATTGAACTGTTTGGCTACAATACATAGAAAACAAAATTGGGCATGAAACTGAGTTTTGGATACCAGTAAAAGATGAATATCAAGTACCAGGAGCTAAAGCTTAGCGAATCCTCTTTTCATTTGCGACATAAGCTGGGTTTTTGGCGGTCGCTCTGATAAAAAGCACCGTAATAAGTACCGTGGAACAGGAAATGAGGGTGCGGCGTCCAGTTTGATTTCAAGATTTGAGGAACTGTGTAGTGACCAACAGGCTCACCCACCCCACTAATAACTGCAATTGTTCAAAGATGAAACGAATAAATAATCTCTTCTTTAATTTAAATTACGTGTTCTAATTATTTCTTTTTTATTATTATTATTTCTGTACTAATAAGCGCAATTGGCTGGTGTTTTCTGAACTTTGGGCGCCATAGAAAAAATCCTGATACACCGAGGGCGCAGTGAACCGAGACAGTTTGTGAGCCTTTGCCCTAACCACTACCCAAACCATTGCCCTACCACTGCCATAACCACTCACTGGTTTCTATCATTTCTGCTTCATGTTTATAAGAGGTTTCACGTGTACGTATGTGCGTGTTTTGTATGTACATGGTGTGTTTGTATTAGTGCTTGCAATAAGATAAGAAGATTATTAAAACTTTGTATGTGTGTTCACTTGTGTATCTGTAGTGCAGAAATGTCTGTGTGCGCGTGTTTTTATTTAGTGAAGTCATGAGTGCACATGTGTTGTTTTTTTTTATATGCGTAGTGTGTTTATCTGTGTACGCTTGTAGCGTATTATTATCTTCTGTGAACTGACCGAGTTTCGATTTCACATTTATTGTGATTTTTGTAAACGTAAACAAGTAACATCACACTAGGGTGACTAGGCGATGGCATATTGACGTGACACAGTGTATGGCCATGACCCCCAAAACGAAATTCAGACCTCCTGAAGTCAGCAGCCGCAACCAGTCCTAAAGAGTATCTCCAGTGTCAGGAAAGTGACAACAGCCATTGTGATCTTGACATTCAGAAGTTCCTTCATCATGAATTCATACTCAATCGTCAGAAAGTAAAAAAAAAAAATATTTATTTTCTTTTCCTAAAGACGTTTTGATTTACAGTAAACTAGATGTTGATAAAGAAATTGTTTCAACTGAGTCATCAGACAGTAAAACAGACGTTTTAAAGAAGTTCTACTGTACAACTCGTCAGACAGATAAATGGGATTTTATAAAGAAGTTCTGATTCGATTGAGAAAAAAATCTTGAGAAAAATGCGTCCCCCCCTCTCCCACTTAAGTGTTTGAAAATATCCCGATAGCCGCTGTATCACGACAAAACACTATACAAACAGCCTTCTCCATTCCCCCCCCAAAAAAAAAAAAAAAAAAAAAAAGATAAAAAAAGAAAAATGGTCTACTCTAAAGAAACCATTACTATCACATCCGCTGATTTCAGTAGCTACTGCCCTTGGCCTGATTTTCTACTGTTTACAAAATTTAAATAGAGATGAAAGGCATATGATTTGAAGTCATTGCACTCATCCATAATACTGTAAAAACAGAAATGGATTATTCTACAGTGAACAACTTTCAGTGTTGTTTGCATTTCCTCCAGAATCAATCCGTAAATCAAACTACAATCTTTATATAAGTTTACACAAATCATCTCTAAACTTCTGACAATATCATTGCCATAAACTGACCATCTGTAAACTAATGAAAATGTTTTTCCTTTTCCCCCCTCTGGCGAATAATAATCTTACTCCTCTCCCCCATCACCAACCTCTCATTTCTTCATGTCCTACACATGTTTAGCGTGGTGTGATTATTGGAAATCTAATTAATTAGTTACAATTTGTAAATTGTAAAGGCATGTTATTTCTTTACAGCAATATTCAATCCAGTAATCACTCGTCCTGGCTTTTGCACAAACCACTCGTCGTCAGTCGATAGCTTCCCTAACTGGCATAGTTTTTGGAGTTCAGTAGGGTCTGTGTTTATATGTGTAAGGCTGTGTGCATATGTGTGAGTGAGTGTGTGTGTGTGTGTGTGAGAGATGAATGTGTATATATATATATATGTGTGTGTGTGTGTGTGTGTGTGTGTGTGTGTGTGTGTGTGTGTGTGTGTGAATGACAAGAACTCAGGCAAATCAATACCATTCATTTCCATAGAAACAGTTCAAGCTGTCGCTGAGAGTCATTGTAAATGCAAAATCATTGGCTTTTCTTGCAGGATAGTTCGTACCTCGCGGACTACGTTTGTTGTCTAGGCACCTCACGTGTTGTTCCTGTTGTATGGTTCGTACCTCGCGGACTACGTTTGTTGTCTAGGCACCTCACGTGTTGTTCCTGTTGTATTGTTTGTACCTCATTGACCATGCTTGTGGCTAATTTGTGTCTCACAAGCTGTGTTTACTGGATTGTTTGTACCTCATTGACTGTTCTTGTTGGATAATTTGTACCTCCACAAACTGTGTTTCTGGATAGTTTGTACCTAATTGGCTGTGTTTCCTTGAATGCTTGAGCCTCACCGGATGTGTTTGCTATATAATTTGTGACTCACTGGATGTGTTTGCTATATAGTTTATGGCTCATTAGAAGTGTTTGCTATATAGTTTGTGCCTCACTGGATGTGTTTGCTATATAGTTTATGGCTCATTAGAAGTGTTTGCTATATAGTTTGTGCCTCACTGGATGTGTTTGCTATATAGTTTATGGCTCATTAGATGTATTTGCTATATAGCTTGTGCCTCACTGGATGTGTTTGCTATATAGTTTATGGCTCATTAGAAGTGTTTGCTATATAGCTTGTGCCTCAATGCGTGCATTTGCTGGACAGTTTTCATTTCACTGGATACACTTAGTGAATAGTTTGTACCTTACTGCTTATACTCGCTGGATAGTGTTTGCACTTCTCTAGCAATGCTTAATGGACAATGTGTATTTAATTTTAAACGTTCACCCCCAGAAATCAAAACGGAAATGTTTATTTGCTTATTAAGGTCCGTCCACCCAGAGTGTTTGTTGCCTTTTGAGCTGAGACGCAGAGACTGTGGTCCCCACCGTGTTTAAAAGTTTTTCAGGATACATCTTTTTCATCAGCAAGGTTAGCACTGTATCATCTGAGTGTTTATTTGTTCAGTAGAGTTGTAGATCAGTTTTGTTTAAAATTAATGCTTCTCTTTGAAAATACATTAATTGGCAAGCCATATTTACATCCTTTGTTTTGATGTACTATCTTTTAAATTTGATTTTGTTTAAATAGTTTATATAAAGGCTTTGTAGTGTGTTTTGATGTAAATGTTGTGAGAGCTGTTATAAGAATTAAATATTCTAAATAGTTTGTATCTGACTGGCTGTACTACTGGATAGCTTGTACCTCACTGAACTCAGGAGAACGTGACGTGGACAGAGGGCACAGGGAAAAAATTACTGTATTCGCAACTTAGCGGCTGTCTGCGAAATGAATGGACGTGTAAGATTTAAGTGTTTAAAAGAAATCAACCAGTAAACCAAAGAAAGACTAGTAATAGGGTGGAGAATTTAATAACCAATCAAAATCTTCCCTAAAGAATCTGAATCTGAAATCTGATATCGCCACACAACGAAGCCCGCAATGAAGAATTCTCTACAACAAATTCCACACTCGGTGCTAGGCACTAGAGATTAGGGCTCAAACTCAGTGCCAGGCACTAGAGATTAGGGCTCAAACTCAGTACATCTAGTGAGCTACTGAGAACGCTGCCATTGTTTTCTCCCAGTGCACTTTAACCTCAGCAGGGTTACATTTCTAATTCTCATTTACTCTTATCAGATTTCGTCCTTTCCAACACCAGATGTGGTCAAATTCTCAGCTACAATTGCTCCCTTTACCGTTATAACAAACCAGACCCAAATTATTCAATGTCAGTTTCTCCTTCTAGAAACAATACACTTCATTTCCAAGTAATTTGTTTTTAATTCTATAATGAAATCTCATCATCAAAGTAAATAATTTATTCTTCAAATAATTAATTTATTCTTAAGATAAGAAGCGGTTTGTTTTTTCATTATTGCCGTCAAGACGCCGCAATGAATTCATAATCATTTTACCAGAATCTTATGGAGAAATGCAAATTATTAAAAGAAAAGATTAATCAGTCAGTATACTGGTTCTTTCAATATGAAATCACCATTGATGGTAGCTCAAGATCCAAGCTCGATATAACCCTCCCTCAACACTTTTGCAGAAGGAAGGGAGGTTTAGTTGCATAATTACTTCAAAGGGGGGGGATCATTTTATGCTATTTTGTGTTTTTCTTGTGGAAGCGTGTTAGTCACGTATGGCTGAGTCTATCAGTTGTAAATAGTTTCCCTTTACAACAAAAAGACAATTTTTAATCTTTACACTTTGCAGCGAAGTCAGTCCCTGTTCTTGATCTGTAATTTAAATTTTGACATCGCAAAACTGTCGAATTCTTCATAAAACAACATATAATTGACTATGGATTAAAAACTGAGATTTATTCTAATCTGGAATGGACTGTGGACTAGATTTATTCAGAAATGTAAAAGTGACTTAAAAATGCAAGAGGTTAGTGGGTAAATCTGGTTGAACAATAATATATTCAGAGCAGTGCCCCATGAGTTGCAATTAGAAAATAGGGTAAATCTGGTTGAACAATGATATATATTCAGAGTGGTGTTCCATGAGTTGAAATTTGAAATAGGGTAAATGAGTTGAACAGTGATATATTCAGAACGGTGTCCCATGAGTTGCCATTAGAAATAGGGTAAATCTGGTTGAACAATGATATATTCAGAGCGGTGTCCCATGCAATTAGAAAGAGGGTAAATCAGATGAACAGTGATGTTGAACAATGTCTGAGCTTGTTGGCTTCCTAGTAAAATTGCCATTATCATATCATGAATTTTTTGATGCACTTGTTGAAAGACACAAAACCAATTTCGTGATTGGTACGAACCAAGATCAGAAGGTCGCTTTTGAGAGTAATTTTGGCAGCTCAAGCTTTAATGCTGCTTCTTGGACAATGATGTCTGCTTCAGACTGAGCCAGTGCGCAAGTTGGCTTCAGAACAGCAAACTAGCATTTTTATTTAGTAGAATTAGGAAATGAGCCAAAACGACCATTTCCTTGTAATAATTATTGCTTGTGTACTTTTTAATGTTATAGAAAATGTATATAAGCGTTTTACCACGACAGTCTAAACAAAATAGTAGGTGACATTAGACATGCAAAGTTAGACAACCTATATATTGTGCATTTTGAAGAAGCTAGAGTGACGCGAAAGTGGCGGAAGCCGAATGCGCCCCCCCTACATTAATAATAATAATAAGCTAGAGTGAATGTACATTCTGTGATATGTATAGATGATCAATGATTTTAAAATGTTATGTGCATGAAAGTGTTTACACACAAAAGTCATTATATATATATATATGTGCGCAATATTGTAAACGTGTATAGAGTTATGCACCCTGATATATGTGTAAATGCGCACATGTGTGTGTGTAATTATGTAATTGATGATGACGTAATAACTTGTCTGTAATTGTGTGCGTACGTAAATATATATAAGTAATATGTAATAGATTCTGTTTGTGATTGTTGATTTGTGTTCAAATATATATATATATACGAAGATTGTGTAATAACATGTCTGTATGATTGTACATGTGTGCTTAATTGTGTATAACTCCAAGTGCAGATAGTATAATATCTCTAGGGTAAATATGTAGATGCACGTGTGTGCAATTATGCATATCTATTTATAAATGTAGGTATTTGGACAGGAAAGAATGCTGTTTGCTGCAAGATGCTTAAAGCCACTGCTGACTGATGGCAATGCACGTATCATGTATCATTCTTGCTTGGAGAAGAAATAAATTAAATTGAATTGAAAATTGATTTGCGCTTTACTGAACACATATTCACTTACAAAACCACCTGGCCTGATGAGACAAGGCGCTTAACATTCTGACCCATTTATCTCCCCTCTAACAAAGGGCGACAAAATATATTTCACTACATTGACAAAAATTGGGTACCTGAAGCATTTACCGTCGTGAATTAAACAGCAGGAAATTCAACACCTGGTGCCGACATACGCAAGTTACCATGCCAACCATTGAAATCGCGGCCGACTACCAACACCGGTCGACGTGCGAGCCTTCCTGGTAAACAAAGCTACCTGTTGTTTATTCACCTATAATTGTTTTTAAGTTGCAGACATTTACATCAGGAATTCACTCTCCTGCTAAATAAAGATGGAAAGCACCCCCGTTTATTTATTAAAATATAATTATTTTAGAGCTGAAGACACCTTCTCCCATCCCAGTATATCTTAACTTGTAATTCAGCAGACAGCTGTCGTGGGTAGCAACGTAATTAGTCAGCGAGGCTTGGCCTCAGGTTAGCTTGTTCAGGTGGAAATGGAAATGGTTGAAGGTGGATGTCGACCTGAATTCGGCTCTAGTCAAGAAGATAACTTTGCCTGGCTTATCTCCCCTGAAGGACTGAGACTCAGGCAGTGTCTCTCGCGCGTTTAATCAAGATAATAATGCTTATAGACTCCAGCAAGCATGTCCCATGTGTTTACTCTTGTTAATGTTTATTTGAGGAAGTATGTATTATGTGTTTACTCTTGTTAATGTTTATTTGAGGAAGTATGTATTATGTGTTTACTCTTGTTAATGTTTATTTGAGGAAGTATGTATTATGTGTTTACTCTTTTTAATGTTTATTTGAGAAAGTATGTATTGCGTGTTTATTCTTGTTAATGTTCAGTTCTCGCATGCAAACCGAACAACAAAGAAAATCAAATTATAACTGTTTTAATAAGGCCTTCATAATTTTTGAAACTATACTTTTTGTTGCAAATGAAAAATCAAAATCAAATCAGTGTTTAAGAAAAAAAGACGGTCTTCATAATAATTTTTGTAATTATACTTTTTGTTGCAATGCAGCAACACATAAAGTACAAGTCGCAGAACACACAGGATGTTTTAAATTTTTATTTATATGCCCGTGTTTATATTCATTTTCCAGTGCATTTGTTGTTGTTTTTTTAAGAGAGAGAAAACATGGCTTGAAAACGTAAGAAAAAATAAGTGCAGAGAAATGAAGTAAACAAGGAGGGGGAAGAGGGATAAAATAAAAATAGAAATAGACACGTGACTACGAATAAAAAATAAAATATAAATAGACACGTGACTACGAATAAAAAATAAAATAGAAATAGACACGTGACTAGGAGGGATAAAATAAAAATAGAAATAGACACGTGACTACGAATAAAAAGTAAAACAAAATGAAATGCATATTGAACATCACGTTTTCAAAGTATAATACACCACGACCATTAATACAGGTTACTTCCCCTTAAGCAAGACACTAAAAGTGTCTTATTATCTGACTTGGTTCTTGTGAGATTTTACAATTTTATATCAATGTACACACACACACACACACACACACACACACACACGCACGCACGCACGCACGCACGCACGCACGCACGCACGCACGCACGCACGCACGCACGCACGCACGCACGCGCGCGCGCAATTATTCTAATGTTGAACCATACTTCTGAAAGATTTTAATATTAGGAGAAAACTTTTAAAAAAATATTTCTTGGTTAAATATATTCTTTTTTACGGGTTTATTATTTTTGTTTAATAGACCTTAGTATATTCTGTTTCTTTTTTTTGTTTAATAAATCTTAGCATATTATGTTCAATCGAGTTTAGAATATTTTGTTTCATTTTTGTTTGTTTAATAGACTTAACATATTTTGTTTCATTTATTTTTGTTTACAGATATTATGAATACTTGTATGATATATTTTTAGTTGAAAAATAATGGTACTCTAGTCCTTAATGCAGTTTATAACTGAATCCAAAGCCAGAAAGAGAAAGAAAGCACGTCTTAATTTTATGTTGATCAAATCACTAGGTATACGTTTGAACAATTTATTAATTTTACATCTGATGTATAAATTTTGTTTTCGAATGAACTTTGTAAAAAAAAACAAAAAAAACCAACAATTCTTACACATTTTATTATACAAGAAATTCTCCGCGTGGCTGCTTAAATTTAAGAATTTTTTTGTTTGTTTCTTAGAAGAAGAATGCGAAAATTATACGTCTAACCAAAAACTGTTTTGCTTTAATTCTTCATAAGACACTCTATACTGCAAATGCTAATTTCTTTAACTTTCGGGCGTCATGAATGTTTAAGAGTTTTAAAAGCAGGTAAATAAATTAATATTTTTGATCTAGCTCAGTTAGGGCCCGTAATAATGTGTGCCAGGAATTCCCAAATCACCATTTTTTACTCTTGGCATTTCATTTTTCCACTTTTTTTTTCTTTCTGTGTGTTTGTGGTGTTCCAAATAAATTGAAAACATATCTTTTGAATTTCTTCAGTCAATTCGTCTGCTGGGTTTGGTAGCAAGAAGAACCAAGAACCAAGGGCACACTAATCTGGATAGAATTGGTGATTTTTAAAGTGCTACTTTGCTGAGCGGAGTTATGCTTCTTTTCATCAAATGTGTTAACACTCGCTTATTTCGGACAATTCCACGTAATTTGTTAAGCCAAATCTTTATAACTTATTCTCTTTTTAATTAATTAATGGTTAAAGTGACGAATGGCACTGGATCCCCAAAAGGCAGGAGGAGTCGGAATAGTCTACCCGCCACCTCCCTATTTTAGGCTGTTCTGTTATTTGTAGTTTGTTCCTGTTTACAGTGTTTAGTCTCTCTCTTTTAGGCTGGTCTGTTTTTGTAGTTTGTTCCTGTTTACAGTGTTTAGTCTCTCTGTTTTAGGCTGGTCTGTTTTTGTAGTTTGTTCCTGTTTACAGTGTTTAGTCTCTCTGTTTTAGGCTGGTCTGTTTTTGTAGTTTGTTCCTGTTTACAGTGTTTAGTCTCTCTGTTTTAGGCTGGTCTGTTTTTGTAGTTTGTTCCTGTTTACAGTGTTTAGTCTCTCTGTTTTAGGCTGGTCTGTTTTTGTAGTTTGTTTCTGTTTACAGTGTTTAGTCTCTCTGTTTTAGGCTGGTCTGTTTTTGTAGTTTGTTTCTGTTTACAGTGTTTATCTCTCTGTTTTAGGCTGGTCTGTTTTTGTAGTTTGTTCCTGTTTACAGTGTTTATCTCTCTGTTTGAAATCAAATCGTTTCCCGAGTTGCTGGTTCAGCGGCGACATTAATTCAAAAACTCTGTGTGAATGTGAAGTTGAGGTGAAATTGTGTGAATTGATTACAGACCCCGAGCACACAAACGTAAGTTTGAGAGATTTCAGACTCGTTTGAATGAATTTCTGTTTGATTTACGAAAGTTTCGAATTCTTGACAAACACTGCCTTCGCTTGGCAAGTGCTTCCGTGATTGTGAGGTGCTCTTGTGTGAAGTGAAAAGCAAGTTGTATAAAACCCAACCGCTGTTGGAGTATGGAGTGTGGAGTGTGGGCGAACGATCAAACAAGACTACTTGCTGCTTTTGAAGAGGTATACTGAGTATTTATGTTAATTAAAAAGCTCACGAAGTAATGATGACAATTGGATGGACACGCTACTGCGACTTTAACATTACGAAAGTATGAATGTCACTTTAAACGATAATTAAACCTTTTTATTCGGATTTAAGACATTTAAAAAATTCAAAACAATTACAAAGAAAATCTCCGTTCACAAATAAAAAAATAATTGCGCGTGTGTGAGAGAGAGAGAGAGGGAGAGAGAGAGAGAGAGAGGGAGGGAGGGAGGGAGAGAGAGAGTTATTTAGTGCTTAACGCTCAGCAACAGGAAAAATCGTGGTGGTATCGAAGACCGAAGAAGAGAGAGGGATTGACTGCTAGTGGGTGAAGAGACTGCCCCTTCCCCTCATCCACTCTACCTTTAGTCGACTGATCGAAGGGATGGTCCGCGTGTTTGGCCTCCCAGCATGGGCGTCCAACAGTCCAAGGTGAAGGAAACACGACGCCTTCTGTTTCTTGCACTGATAATTAATACACGTACAGCGGTCTTGGGCGCGAACGCTGGTCGGACGCACGCGCTGCATTGGGTTCTGCTGCAGGAGCCTGCGTTCGAGCGAGCGAGGAAAGGAGAGAGAGAGAGGAAGACAAGGGTGGGTAGGGGGAATACGAAGTAAACAAAACAACAACAACAAAAAAAAAAACAACCCCACGTGATACATAAAAGGGTATGATGGGGGTCGGGGGTGGGTTAAACTTGGGCTGACGCGTCGCCTGGCTATGATCAACTCACCGAAACTGAGCCTGTCCTACTTCTGCTGAGAGAGAGAGAGAGAGAGAGAGAGAGAGAGAGAGAGAGAGAGAGAGAGAGAGAGAGAGAGATATTCTTATACCGCTTTCCGTGACCCTTCCGGTTCTGTCGTATTCCTGCTAGCGCGTCGGCAGAATCATGAGACGCCATAATCACAGTGCAGTCGACTGCAAGCGAACCCGCTCGGTCTGACGTTGACTGTCGAGGCAGGCGGCAGGTTTCCCTTTAAAATATTTCCATCGATGAAACTTAAATATAGCCTCTCGTCGCGAGAGCTGCTAACGCCACGTTGTTGGTTAGAGCACAGACACGGCGAGAACACAAAAGTTGCGTGCCTTTGTTTTTGTTTAAGCGGACTTAAAAACTGTGTTCCTCGCCGATCCTCCGTTTCCCTCCCCCCTCTCCACCGTATCCAGTTCTTGGAGGGGGCTGATGGAGAATGAAGACAAAGAGCACAGATACGTTAGCATGGAAACGGTATCGTTCAGTCTCGTTGCAAGAGGGGAAGAAAATGTCTGTGCAAGAGCTGGTGTCACAGGAACGCGATCGGCGGACGCCATGCCTGGTCATTAAATGTTGTCAGAGAGAGAGAAAGAGAGAGTGAGAGAAAGTGGCAGTTTCCATTGATCATGTGACTGCAGCTGCATCAACTAGATCAGTTCAGATTTTGTGATAAATCCGATTGATTCCTGAAGCATGACTGAGTGCCAAGCCTGAAGTGTAACCATTTGGATCCGCTACTGTTAGCCTCTTGGCTTCTCGCCGATATGTCAAGTCGGACTGCGGGTTCGTGCCATTCAAAGAAGCCATTCTGGGCGGCGAAGGACGGTACCTTTCGCGGTCAAAAGACAGCATAACTGTGGGCGCATGTGATAACGTTCCAGCCATAGCGTGCTGCACCCGGACCTACCATCTATCAGTGGGTAAGGTGTACCATGGCATGCTTGTGGGCACATCATTATCGCGATCGGCGTCAAGTCAAAGTCCAACAACTTGCTCGTCCTCATGTGCGTTAAAGTTTAATTAGCAACTTCTACCATGTCTGGTTTCGACGTTTGGCGACATACCTCTGGTATTTCACATCTTTTCTTGTGGTCGACGTCAGCCAATGTCTCTCATGGATGCGACAGAGTGCGTTAACAGCTCGGAACTCAGGAATGTAGGTCACTGTCCCAGTGTCACAGTGGTTGGAGTAAACGAGGAAGTGTTTTCTGACGATCACGGGGCTTGTGAGGAACAAGTGGTTTCAGGGCACCTGAGTCCCGGGCGAAGAACAGTTCAACGGCTGGAGTCTGGCAATGCAGATTTGAGTCCCAGACATAAGACTTCGAGCAACAACGACAGGAATGCTACACAACTGCGCCCCATGGGGTGGCCCAGCAGAGAAGGTCATCAGTGCGATGCGCATGGAGATGGAGACATCGATGACTGTGGCGAAGATTTCAGCGGAGGGTTGGGGGGATTTTGCATGGGCACCAGAGGCGATGGAGAGCAGCGCATACTCCTGAACGTGGGTGGGGTGCGACACGAGACGAGGCTCTCCACCCTCCGAGCTATCCCCAACACCCGCTTGTCTCGCCTAGCTCAGACTCACTGCCAGCTGATGGATATTGGCACTCCTTCCTCCCTCTCTCCGGCATCCCCCTTGGAGACAAGTCTTCCTACCACGGAGTACTTTTTTGACAGACATCCTGCTGTTTTTAACGCTGTCATCGACTTCTATCGGACAGGTACACAACACAACTAGCGTGTGAATGGGTCATTTAAAAGAATATTTTAAAAAATATTTTACAAAATATGTACATTTGTCTTTGTTTACAAACTTTAACTTGAGTATAAAGTGCACTAGAACATTTTGCTCAAATTGTCATCCTTCCACCCCCACCCTCCAATTGTCAACGTAGACATAGTGATTAACAATTTAACTTTTCAGTACACTAATACAATATTCATTCTTGTATTCCACAGCACTTGACTGAGATAACCCCTCGTATGAGCATGTAGCATTATCTACTGAACTTTTTATAGTGATACGGATATTGATAGTTGATATATTAACTGGTCAGTCTGACTTTGCTTTGGGGTTTGTTTGAAAAGTCTGATAACAAGTAAATTGAGTCCAGTGGTCTTTTATTTCTGATAACAGTGTTAAAGAAGTTATCTTTTGTATTGTATATTGATGTGTGAAAGCGACTATAGATGCTAGTGTCACGTGCCACACTCACTCCACTCACCCCCCCAGCCCCCAGCCTAAGCCTGAACACATCAGCATGAGTGATTGTACAACAGGTAGATCAATAACCAGACATAAACCCATCCCAAGTCACATTCATACGCAACTAGACAGATGTAGACAGTTGATAGAACAAACGGAAACGTCTGATTAATGCAGTGGTAACATCAAAGGTGTAGCACAAGGGGTAGATTACAGCGGTAGATAACAGAGTAGGTTGCTTGATAATATAGTGTTACATCTGATGCAGAACAGTTGTAGTGCTGTAGAGGACGTCTTCCCAAGCAAGACTGCTAACCGAGGATGGATGAGTGACAGCTTGGTCTAGATGAGGTAGAGAGGTGGCCAATAATAATAGTTCAAATCTGAAATGGTAACTGGCAGCATTGGGCAAGAACTGGACCAAACAGAAGCCTTAGAGTCTCTACACACCTCACTAGGACATGTTTAAGTGGGTGAAAACTCCAGCACAGGGACTACTGTAGAACATATGCAGTCCAATTTTAAGTGCTATGTACTTTTAATGTGTACTCATTCAATTGCTGCCCTCTTGGTGTTACAGTTTGCAAAGGGTTATAAGGATATCATGGGTAGGCTATCAATAGTTATCAGGGTCCCTTGTACATGCTAACACACCATTAACCAGGTAATTAAATTATGAAAGGGTACCTGAGACAATAGTGATCTGTTCAGACAGCCAGTGCACATAGTAAACACATTACATTATTTTCATCTGCATCAATGCTGGTACAACACAGAAGAGCCCCCCCCCCCCCCGGAAAGGGGCAGCATAGAGAAACTGATAATTAATTGTGCCATCACTGAGTCTTTAGCATGCCATCACAGAGCATTTAGAAAACGTCTACTAACATGGCCAGATAGGCCAAGAAACACAAAAAGATAGGCATACTAACATAGCCAGATAGGCCAAGAAACACAAGAAGATAAATCTGCTAACATGGCCAGATGTAATATGTGTAGAGCCATTTTCTCTGCAAAAGTGTTAAGAATCATTTGCTCTCTCTCTCTCTCTCTCTCTCTCTCTCTCTCTCTCTCTCTCTCTCTCTCTCTCTCTCTCTCTCTCTCTCCATAAACTGAATTCTGACATGCCAAACAGCACCTGGCCACTGAGTATTTAAAATGTTATGGTGTTGGCAAAATGGAGACTCACTCAACCGACTAATGTGGTTGTTATATTGCACCAGGTGGCAGGTGAAATGTAGATCCATCAGTACCGTTATGTCTTTCAATTCTCAAGCCAGAACATGTAATCAAGTTTCACGCCAGTGTGACAGCATAGATCAAGGAAAATGTTTATATTTAAAAAAAAAATCAATTGAATCATAAGAATTTATTATGTTTATTTAAAACTGAAAATGATTATATTTTTATAGCTCACAGTCTCATCTGAATGTACTTGTTTTCTAACACCACATAACCATTTAGTATGTACATAAATTTACAACAAGTCTTGTATCCACTACAAAATGCGATGGGTACCTAGGAACCATTTTCAGAAGTGTTGACACCCCTACTCAAAAGGTATAGGAGCCTTTTGCTAAGCTCTCGTATTCACACAAAGCACAGCGACTGATTTACTAAAATTATCTAGCACCACTACAGACAAATGACTTTGCAAGAGTTTCCGGTGCTTGGCATGACTATCTGCGACCAGAACAACTATTTCCTGAAAGTTACAACGTTTTGTCATATGCTTGTTCTAATAGATCTGTTGTTCTAGGCTAGTCCTCAGTCTGGGTTAAATTCTCATTGGTCTGGAAGGAGAATTGCAGAGGGAAGACATTGAATCAATTTGTTTAATGGAATTCTAACTCTTTTATTTTTAAATTTTTTAAAGCATTTTCTTCTTATGAGGAATGCATCATCATCATCATCATCATAATCATCATCATTTGCATCATCATCATCATCATCTACCACCACCGCCACCACCATCTTCATCATCACTATCTTCATCATCAGTCATCGTAGCTTTTATTATTTCCACTATTAGCATTTATATTTCTACTACTATTACTACTTCTGCTACCATTGTTTGTTGTTGGCTTAGGATAATAGCAGTTTCCAGTCTGGGCCGATTTTGCTTCCTGGCACGAGGTGTGCCACTGTTGAGAGGGTTGTAGGTGATGAAAGAATAGAGTGGGGGGGGGTGTTGAAAGTAAAATTGTAGCGATGATGATGAATGGTGGTGGGTTGGTCCGTGGCACTCGTATGGCCGGCAGAGACAAGCATTAGCCCGGTTATCTGTGGGAAAATGTTGTGGTTGTTGTTGTTGTTGTCAGTGTCCCCGATGTTGGAGGGGGGAGGGTGGGTGGGGGTATCTTACAGAGCCCATCCTAGTAGCACGCGAAGTCTGTACCTAATGCGTACATACGTCCGGGATGTTCAAACCTCTGTCCTCCTTAGTGATGTTGTCGTCGTTGTTGCTGTTGTCGTCGCTGTCCCAATGTCCATTGAGATAAGCGTAGACGAGTGCTGGCGGCCAATACAGATGGTCGAACTATTGATGGATGATCCCTATTGTGGATACTGCTGCTCTCTGCGCTGCCGTTACCGTTGTCGGTGGTGGTGGTAGGTGTTGTTTTTCCTTGTGTTTTTTTTACCACTCTGGTGCCGTTGACTCGTGTCTTACCTGATTTTGTAGAAGTGGTCTGTTTCTCTTCTTTTCCTATTATTGGGTTCTCTTGTCTGAAGATATTTTGTCTGATTTGGGTTCTGTTGTTGTTTTTGGTGGTTCTGGCAAGGATGAGAGAGCAGGGGCCTCAAGCACCCTTGTGTATTCATCGAGGGCCGCCTTGATTTCCATTATAGTGTGTGTTGTTGTTTTTTTTGGAGTTGTTTCAGTCGGTATGATGTTTCCCGTTGTTTCTGTTTTTCTTTCGTCTGCATGTTGGCTATTTTCTGTTCTTGTTTCTGTTTTTCTTCCTTTTTTTATCGTGGCTGTCGTCTGGATTTTGTTCTGTTCCGTCTCGACTTTATTGATCTGTGAGAAGACCTCTTTGCTGTTTATTGGTTTTTGAGAAGACCTATTTGCTTTGCTGTTTATGAGTCTGGGTAGCGTTTATTTTCATGTTAGGAGGAATTTTCCATACGACGTTTGTGTTTGATTCTTCTTCCTTTTATTGGTGGGTGGCTTACTGACACTTGAGGGGTGTAGTTTGGCTTACTGACACTTGAGGGGTGTTAGGGTGGCTTACTGACACTTGAGTGGTGTTAGGGAGGGTGGATTACGGATACTTGAGAGGTGTTAAGGTGGCTTACTGACACTTGAGGGGTGTAGTTTGGCTTACTGACACTTGAGGGGTGTAGTTTGGCTTACTGACACTTGAGGGGTGTAGTTTGGCTTACTGACCCTTGAGGGGTGTTAGAGAGGGTGGATTACGGATACTTGAGATGTGTTAGGGTGGCTTACGGATACTTGAGAGGTGTTAGGGTACCTTTCGGATACTTGAAATGTATTAGGGTGATTTACAGATACTTGAGAGATGTTAGGGTGGCTTACGGATACTTGAGAGATGTTAGGGTGGCTTACGGATACTTGAGAGATGTGCTTGAAGAAGCTTGCTGACGTTCATAGCATGCCCTGTTGGTTTTCGTCGTCTAAAATGAAGACTGAGAAAAGTAGTTCCTTAAATGCCTCGTTAAGTTCTTTGTTGTTGGAATTTATTGTACAGTCGAGAGGCATTTCTTCTTTCTGCACTCACTCTGACCCCGTGTAGATTTTCAGTGATGTACATAGTGTAATCAGCTAGTGGGCGCTTCATTTCGTTTGCTTAATATTACTACAACCGCTATCTTCCATTCTGCTCTCTTCTTCTACAACTACTACCACTACTACGTCTACTTTTCCCCTACTGCTACTACTGCTATTATCAGGAGAAATTACTTTTGGTAGTGAGATTAGAGTAGAATATAGAGCAGTAGGATAGTAGTGGTCAACAGTCAAAAATTGTAGCCATGAATAAGTTGCATTTTGTTAAAAACTCGCTAGTGAAAGAACGTAAACAACTCGCTAGGTAAAGAACGTTAACAACTCGCTAGGTAAAGAACATTAACAACTCGCTCGGTAAAGAACGTTAACAACTTGCTAGGTAAAGAACGTTAACAACTCGCTAGGTAAAGAACGTTAACAACTCGCTAGTGAAAGAACGTTAACAACTCGCCAGTGAAAGAATGTTAACAACTCGCTAGGTAAAGAACGTTAACAACTCGCTAGGTAAAGAACGTTAACAACTCGCTAGGTAAAGAACGTTAACAACTCTCTAGTTAAAGAACGTTAACAACAACTCGCTAGGTAAAGAACGTTAACAACTCGCTAGGTAAAGAACGTTAACAACTCACTAGGTAAAGAACGTTAACAACTCGCTAGTTAAAGAACGTTAACAACTCGCTAGTGAAAGAAGGTTAACAACTTCCTAGTGAAAGAACGTTAACAACTCTCTAGTGAAAGAACGTTGACAACTTCCTAGTGAAAGAACGTTAACAACTATCTAGTGAAAGAACGTTAACAACTTGCTAGTGAAAGAACGTTAACAACTTGCTAGTGAAAGAACTTTAACAACTTGCTAGTGAAAGAACGTTAACAACTGGAGGTGGGATAGGACGACAACTACTGTTAACATCATATATATATATATTAATAGGTGAGGGTAAACAAAGAGAACTGACTATACATTTGCCTTCGTCATAATAATAAGAAATACTTCTGTTTTATTACTTCATTTTTTAGCATAATAATTGCACTGTATAAAAACATTTTACCTAAAAATTAGCCACTGTCACCTTACCCTTTAAATTATTTTATTTGTGTTTGAAGAGTTAATTTGTGCACACCACACCTTTATTTCAATCTCCGATAACAACAGATTCGTCCGCTTCTACAGATTCAGCAACTTGCTGCAATGTGCTGGGCAAAAAATTGTTCCACGAAATTGGTTTCAGCATAACTTAAAAAGAAAACCAACGAAAATATATTTGACTGCTTCATAGTCACTCATTAATTATTTAGATTTTTTAAAACTTTGCTGTAGAAGTGGGTGATGGAGGAAAGACACTAGAGGTTTGCACGATCACAAAAATGAAAAAAGAAAGAACCTAAAACAAAGCCAGCAGAAAGTAACACAACACGTGATGCCCACAGGGTTCTTGTTGCTGACGCAGTCGACTCTACTCAATCAAACTGATCGGGTCATTGCCGAATTACTTCTGTACAGATGTTCAGTTGACAATACGCTAAATATGCCTCTAAAAATGAATGCCTCTCGCCTGCGGATAGCAAGCATTCTAATTTTCGTTTTAAGTACATTGCTATTGCTATTCTAATTCTATGTTCTTGGCTTCGCGACTCGCATATGACCTAACGCTAGTCAAATTGTTTGCTACTAATTAAATTATTTTCTTAAAAAGCAGACAAGAAAATCACGATTTTTTTTGTGAAAAAAATATCGCCTTATGATAAATAGCCCATTTGTTATTTTTTCTGATAATGCAAATGACATTTTTCTACTCGCAAATTGTGGGCATGCGAGAGGGATTTTCGAGGGTTGATAGTGGTAGTGGTGGTAGTAGTAGCTGTATTGGTGGTGGTGGTAGTAGTAACTGTATTAGTAGTGGTGTAGTAGTAGTAGCTGTATTAGTGGTAGTAGTAGCTGTATTGGTGGTGGTGGTAGTAGTAACTGTATTAGTAGTGGTGTAGTAGTAGTAGCTGTATTAGTGGTAGTAGTAGCTGTATTGGTGGTGGTGGTAGCAGTAGTGTATTAGTGGTGGTGGCAGTAGTAGCTGTATTAGTGGTAGTGGTGGTAGTAGTAGCTGTATTAGTGTTAGTGGTAGTAGTAGCTGTATTGGTGGTGGTGGTAGAAGTAGTAACTGTATTAGTGGTATTGGTGATAGTAGTAGCTGTGTTAGTGGTAGTGATAGTAGTAGCTGTATTGGTGGTGGTAGTAGTAGTAGCTATATTAGTGGTGGTGGTACTAGTAGCTGTATTAGTGATGGTAGTAGTGTATGTATTAGTGGTGGTAGTAGTAGCTGTACTAGTGGTAGTGGTGGTAGTAGTAGCTGTATTATTGGCAGTGGTGGTGGTAGTAGTGGCTATATTAGTGGTATTAGTGGTAGTAGTAGCTGTATTAGTGGTATTGGTGGTAGTAGTAGCTGTATTAGTGGTGGTGGTGGTAGTAGTAGCTAGTATTATTGGTGGTAGTAGTAACTGTATTAGTGGTAACAATTGTAGTTAAATATTTCCTCTCGGTTGTGATATTGTGTGAAAACACACACACACACACACACACACACACACACACACACACACACACACACACACACACACACACACGCACACACACACACACACACAGAGTCATACCAAGGAAATGGGACTTACCATAATGCTGGTTGATTTCGCAAAGTGCCCACCTACGTGCACAGAACAGCGCATCTCTATTCCCTTTCATTTGTATGCACACTCATTGCAAAGTAAAGAATGTGTACTACCAAACTCCCTGCAAACACATATTTATGCAAATACTCATTGCTAAAACACTCACTCGAACACACATATAAATACATCTGTTACAAACACTTCTATGTATAGGCAGTAAGCATTGTATATGTATTTGGAAAACGTACTTAACTGCAAATGCTTAAGTAATCAATCTATTCACAAACAACCTGTATAGGTTAATATGTATATTCAATTTGTGCAAAACATAAATAATCGAATCATGCTTAAACTCATTTGCAAATACATTTACTTGTGTTGCAAAACTTTGCGTGCAAACACATTTACATTTGCAAACACATCTTTATGCATATACATGTAATTTTACACATGGAAACACTCCAGTACTAAATTTCCCACTCCGTCTATATATACCTTTATATGTATAGACGTGTATATAAACAAAAAACGAAATTTGCAAATCACCTTCATGCAAACACTTGCGAAAAAATTAATATTGAAACACACTCATATGCAAATACACATGCATATAATACTTCTATATGCAAATGTACCTATTTAATAAACATAGACTGTATAAAAACACCTATTTAATAAACATACCCATTCTAAAATCATACATAATTAATAAATATTTAAAAACAAACCTATTTAATAATCATAGTCTATTTAAAATCATACCTATTTAATAAACATAGTCTATTTAAAATCATACCTATTTAATAAAAATGGTCTATTTAAAATCATACCTATTTAATAAACATAGTCTATTTAATACACATAGTCTATTTAAAATCATACCTATTTAATAAACATAGTCTATTTAAAATCACACCTATTTAATAAACATAGTCTAAAATCATACCTATTTAATAAATATAGCCTATAATAACATATCTATTTGCAAATGCATCTGTTAACAAACACATAAAACGTACCTAGATATAAACACACTTGTTTATAAATACATATATTTACAAACATATCTAACAAGCACACGTATTTACATACACATCTAATGATAAACACTCTCATTAATAAAACACAGTTGATTGCAAACACACATACAAGCGTATCTATTTACATACACATCTAATTACAAACACACATACTTACAAGAGTACATACTTTTTAACATATCTATTTACACATGCTTACAAACGTACTTATTTACAAACACATATCTTTACAAGTGCGTTTGCTTACAAACACATCTTAGTACAGACACATTTACAAACGCATTTACTTAGAATCCCATCTAATTACAAATGCGCATAACTCCAAGAGCACTTATTTTTAAACTCTTCTGTTTACTCACATACTTACAAACGCACTCACATAGAAACACTTCTAATTACAATAACACGTTTACAGGTGCGTTTCCTTACACGCACTTATTTACAAATACATCTAATTATAAACACACATACAAGTACGTTTGTTTACAAACACTTATTTACTAGCGAACTTATTTACAAACACATCTAATTATAAACACGCATATTACAAGTGCGTTTGTTTACAAAACACGTATTTACAATCACACTTTTTGACAAACACATCTAATTATAAACATGCATTTACAAGTGCGTTTGTTTACAAAACACGTATTTACAAGCACACTTTTTGACAAACACATCTAATTATAAACATGCATTTACAAGTGCGTTTGTTTACAAAACACGTATTTACAAGCACACTTTTTGACAAACACCGTCTGCACATACATCTGACTAGACTATTTGTACACAACACGAGTGCCGTTCTTTATCCAGCGACTCACAACAGATCTCTTACAGCAGCTGTCGAGCAGAGACAAGGGGAATCACTCAATCGCGTCTCAAAGATTTATAAATAGATCAGAGCTGTCCATTCATTGGGGTTACATGATATATTTCTGTCACAGTATACGGTTTCGACATGACCCAATTTGTTTGGGATCAGGACTTGCACTGACATGGAAACAGCTTCATTGCAACAGTTTTTACTGGCTTGTTTGTTTCGTTATACTTTTGTTTGAGGAGTTTAATATTCTGAAATGAACACGGTTCTACTTATTTCGTATGCACGTGGAAAATGAAAGAATACTCGAGTGAGAGAGGGTTAGATTCGCTTCAATGAATGTTTAAAGTCCAATGCACATAGCTGGCTTTTTGAAAAGCATGAAACATTATCCTAAAAGAAGGTATTTTACAAAAGCACGGAACTTTGTCCAGAAATGAAGGCTTTTGAAATTTCTGAATTATTATCCAGAAATGAAGGCATTTTATAACACATGAAACACGAATCGGAAGAGGAAGGCCTCTGTTCCAAACATGAACACTGCTGTGACGTAAAGCCTTTGAAGTGACTATACGCCCACTTGATACATTTTACATGAGGCTGTGCTTTTGGCAACCTGCTGATTCAGTATAACTGTGAACTTTGCATTAGTGTTCATAATAAATCATAGTGTGTCATATAATACCATTCAGCAATAAGCGTGGTTGGAACAAAAAAAACATATCTTGTGTGTGTGTGTGTGTGTGTGTGTGTGTGTGTGTGTGTGTGTGTGTGTGTGTGTGAGAGAGAGAGAGAGAGAGAGAGAGAGAGAGAGAGAGAGAGAGAGAGAGAGAGAGAGAGAGGATGAGCAGCAGACTTTTATAATACGCGAGACTTAGTTCAAAAATGGAGGTTTCTTTCCGGTGCGTTGAACTTTGTCCGGAAGTCATTAGGCAAAGCGAACACTTTCGAAGACTGTATGTTCTTCTTTTTTAGATTTGTGAACATTGTCCATTGTCCATTGTCCATACCAAATTTTAAACTGTGAACATTGTCTTGAGTCACAGGTCCTTTTTTTCTTTCATGTGAACAATGAACTTACGGACTACGTACCTCTGGTGTTGTGAGCATGACCTTGAGATGACAAGTTATTCGTGCACGTGCACAGTATGCTCAGAATTTGAGCATCTCTGAGTTAGACACCAACATTTTCCTTTTATGTGAACATTGTCTGTAGAATGAGATACAAGCTTGTACTCTTCTTGTATTTTTATTTGTAAACATTGTCTTTCAAGACTGAGACAAGCATTTCTTATTTGTGAACTTTGTTTTACAAGACTGAGACACAAGCATTTCTTATTTGTGAACTTTGTTTTACAAGACTGAGACACAAGCATTTCTTATTTGTGAACCTTGTTTTGCAGACTGAGGATTAGTTTCAAAAACATGTTAAACACTATCTGTAGAATGAGATACAAACTTCTGTTGTTCTTGTATATTTTACAAATTAACATTATAGATTGACACTCAAGCTTTCCTTATTTATAAACATTGTTTGCGAACGAGATAAAAGCTCTTTCTTTTCTTCTTTGTTTTAAATCTGTAAACATTGTGGAATAGAACACAAGCTGCTTTATCTGAGAACAATGTCTCTAGATTGAGATCGACGTTTTCTTCTTTTTTTCCTTATCATGCTAGTTTGCGCGCATAAACTTCGAACAGTGCAGTTAAACTATTTTCATTTGCAAATGCAAACGTTTCCTAGATTACTTGCATTTTTATTTTAAACGAATATTTGTCCAAGATAAGATGTGTCTTTTATCTATCTGTAAGACTGCCCAATATAAGGTGTGTCTTTTATCTGTAAGACTGTCCAATATAACGTGTGTCTTTTATCTGTAAGTGCCCAATATAAGGTGTGTCTTTTATCTGTAAGACTGCCCAATATAAGGTGTGTCTTTTATCTATCTGTAAGACTGCCCAATATAAGGTGTGTCTTTTATCTATCTGTATGACTGCCCAATATAAGATGTGTCTTTTATCTGTAAGACTGCCCAATATAAGGTGTGTCTTTTATCTGTAAGTCTGCCCAATATAAGGTGTGTCTTTTATCTATCTGAAAGACTGCTCATGATAAGGTGTGTCTTTTATCTGTAAGACTGCCCAGAGAATATATGTCTGTAAACATTGCTCATCGATAACTCTTCTTCCGTGTGAGCATAAACCAAAAGAAGCAATAACAAAATACGTACACGCCTTAACAGTAAACATTATCAATATTTTACTTGCAATTCCTTATATGTGAGCATGGCTTGGTGACAAGATATTTTTGAACGGAGAATATTCGTTTATATAAAATAAGCATGTGTCCATTTATATGAGCACAACTATATCCACTCATGAGCACAACAGGTTTCCATTGATATAAGTACGACGTGTATCTTGATATATGTCCAGATATATGAGCACACACTATATGTCCAGATATATAAGCATAGGCGTTGCTGAAACCCTCAGAATTCACACACACACACACACACACACGCACGCACGCACGCACGCACGCACGCACGCACGCACGCACGCACGCACGCACGCACGCACGCACGCACGCACGCACGAGCGCCAGTACACACACACTCCACGCACTTCTACGTTGATAACACTCCGTGTCACTGACTCCATTTCTTGAACTGTCCGCTCGCGGCGAGATCAAATGACTGCACATAAAGATTGGTATCGATTTGACTTGTAAAATGATAGATGACGGGATGTAGCCAGCGATATCGATTGAACAAAACGATGATTATTATATACACTGTGTCGTTAGCTGCATCAACTTCAAAGTGTGACCTTGATTGTGATGCGCTACCCTACAAAACCATGACGTCATCATAAAAAGAAAAATTGGCGTACATCATTGCATTTGTTAAGAACTACTACTGTTACTACTACTACTTTTACCACCACCATCACTACCACGACCACCACCACCACCACCACCTCCACCACCACCACCACCACCACCGCCACCACCACCATCACCACTTTTTCTTCTTCTTATTGACTCTTCTCATCAACTCTGTTTTGGGCAAATCTGTGGTTTCCTGGCATTTTAATCTTGTAAATTTCAAGCTCAGATAGTATATTCCTCTGTTCTTCTTTTGGCTACTGGTATTACTTTTGCTCTTACAAGTTACATTCCAAATTCTCTGTATTCGTAATATAATATCCTGACATGTTTCAACCTCTCTCTATTCCCCCATTCTTTATTTTCATGCCTCTGTCATTTGATGCAGCAACATCGAGGGCTGTTGCTGTCGTATTGGAGTTGCTGACAACTACATGTCCGAAATTTCAGGCAGCAATGAAAAGATTTTCCTTGGCGCTAAGTGCGCTGCCCTTTGGTAAATGGTAGGTGCGAGTGGCAAGAGATAACGACAAGGGATGATGACAGGAAAGTCAATACTCTTCAGCGAAGTGGGCAGACCATCTATACCCCCCCCCCCCCAACAGCTTGAAGGTTTTGCAATGACCAATATGATTAGATGCAGTGCATTTGGGTGTGTCACTTTACTCTTCACATACCCTACAATTCAATGGCGGCCATACTGTCAGTATTTCTCATGCCATGGCGTTCAATGATAACTAGTTTGTCACTAAGCACTACAGATGGCATACTCTGCCTGTGTTTACTGCATCTCATACCACACAAAGGTAACTAGTTTGTCACTAAACACAATCACACCCTCACAGTTTAATGGTAAGAATTCTGTCAGTACTTAATACTTCTTTAATTCAACAGTTCAGTAGTTACTAGTCTGTCTGCGTTTACTGTTTCTCACGCCTAACAGTTCAATGGTAACTACCCTGTCAGTATTTACTGTTTCTCACGCCTAACAGTTCAATGGTAACTAGCCTGTCAGTGTTTACTGTTTCTCACGCCTAACAGTTCAATGGTAACTAGCCTGTCAATGTTTACTGTTCTCACGCCTAACAGTTCAATGGTAACTAGCCTGTCAGTGTTTACTGTTTCTCACGCCCAACATTTCAGTGGTGACAAGTATGTCTATATTTATTCCGTTTCTGGCATCGTTTGAAACAAATATGTTACTGTTTCGGAAATGACTTCGCCACCTTCCCAGGAGGAAAGTCGTTCAAAGCGATGATATAGGGAACGGCAGGGGCGAACAGCTTTGGTCAATAAAAACATGGCTGCTGCTTAACGGCATTATTTGCATACCCATAAGCCCAGCAAATGAAAATTGAGTCTGTCTGATTCTCCCTCTGTTTTACATCTCTATTTCGTTCTCCAACATCTTTTTCTCTTTCTCTGCTTCCCCTTGTCTTCCTCTCTCTTTATTCCCCCCCCCTCTCTCTCTCGTTCTCTTACTCTCTTTATCATCTCTTTTTCCATCTTCTCTGAAGTGATGATTAATTTAATTACTGAGTACAAAAGACAGTTTTTGTTCTCCTTACACAACTGTTAAAAATGACAATCTTGATTGGGGGTATATGAGTGTCCTGTGTAAGCTGATCTATCTATCTATCTATCTATCTATCTATCTATCTATCTATCTATCTGTATGTCTGTCCGTCCGTCCGTCCATCCATCCATCCATCCATCCATCCATCCATCTATCTATCTATCTATCTATCTATCTATCTATCTATCTATCTATCTATCTATCTATCTATCTGTCTGTCTGTCTGTCTGTCTAAAATGACATTCAGCAATCCAATCATAATCGAGATGGCATGAAAGTAAACAAAGCGGCTATGAATTGATTGGAATTGATTAGAAACAAACAAATATCATACCTGACTGAATTATTGGATAGCTCTTGTTTTATGGGTAACAAATTATCTTCTCTCTCCAGAAAGCACGTTTTTCTTGACATAGGCAGATTGCTCAACATTATTGAAAAAAATATCCCAAGTAAAGGCACGAATCCTATCGACGAAGCGTGCATTTGCAAGGAAAGCATTTGTATTTTCAAATTTGTTAAAAGAGAAGAAAACAAGAAAATCTCCCCACACAGACTTGACATAATTATTAGAACGGTTAAGGTTAAAACAGAGTGGAGTTTTTGTATTGAATTCTATGAAGGATGTAATACAGTACTTCTTTGATTGTTGTAAAGCCAGTTTTTGTCTTTGAATGTTTTCCTCGCAGTGACGTCAGCTCTACTCTTAACACTTCTCGTAGTGACGTCAGCTTCACTGAGAGTGACGTCAGTCTTACCATTGCTCTATTTGTAGAGACGTCAGTAGGGTTCGTTTCATAGTAATATCAGATTTACCCATGGCTGTTTTAATGGCGAAATCAGTTTTACTCATTGCCTTTTTCGTAGTGACGTCAGCTTTGCTCACTGCTCTTTTCGTAGTACTGTCCGTCTTGATCTTAGTACTAATCTCGTAGTGACGTTAGCTGTACTCTTAGCGTTTACGAAGTGACGCCATCTTTTACTTTTTCTGTTTACGTCAGTTTTCCTTTTATCTCTTCCGTAGTGACGTCAACTTTTCTCTTCTTGCGCTTTCCCGTAGTAACCTCAGCTTTAAGTTTTATTGCTCTCGAGATTTTTTTCCTCTCTAATGACTCTTTTCAGCGAATCCTGAAAAACATTACGCGTGATTAGTGAAGTCGCTCTGACACGTTGTAGAAATTAGCAAGTTGCTTGCTTGAAAATCTTGTGCGGATTTCATTAGTAACATAAACATACTCACACATATGCAAGCATAAAGCATCTACATGTATAATTATATCCAAGAAACAAATATACACCATATGTACGTACTACATGCTCGTGCATACAGACAGATAAAAACGAAATGCTAACGCGCATTAACGTATATTCACGAATGTCAGTCTTTCAAGTTAGACAAACAACTTGTGCACATATGCACGTTGCTCATGCACGCACCACAAGTATACAATCACCCACTTATTCGCACACATATACAATCGTAAACACACGCATGCACGCACACACACATACACATACGTACGCACACGTACGTTTACACGCACACACACACACACACACTTACTCACTCATACACACACACACACACACACACACACACACACACACACACATACACGCGCGCGCGCGAATCCTAACACTTAAACTGCATGCGCATTTCGCATCCAACTTGTCTAACAGTACTTTGGATTTTGTATCCAGTTTAGCCAGATTGACATAAAATCGATTGCACTACCTTCACTAAGGACCCGAAATCAATAGCTAAGCGAGTTTCTTATCCCATGTAATAGAACGGTATCTCATTTTTTTTTGGTACCCAATTATCTGAGCTCAGCGAAATGGTGAATTCATTGCGCATGTCTCTCTGCTCAGCGGGATGCTCTGAGGTCCTATTCTTGTCAATTCTTGTCAAGCTTACATTCTTACTTAATATCTGTCTGCTCAGTAAAGTGCTTTTAAGTCACCTATTCGTTTTTGTCTGTAGAAATATTTGTATGCACCATTCTGTCTGCTCACGTAAAAGTTTTTTTTTTATGCATCATATTTGTTAGGTCAGCAACAGATTCTTGTGTATCTTTTGGGTCAGTAAATGGTTATTATGCATCATACCTATATCCGAGCCCCATATCGGTGTTATTTGATATTCGGAAGCTAGTTTACACCACACAGAGGTTTCAGGTGCAGAATATTTGTCTCGTTTTGTCAGCTGGTTTGCATACTGCTTTGTAAAGAGTCTGTCATTTGGTTTGCATATTGCTTTTGTAGAGATAATGTCAGCTGATTTGCACACTGCTATTGTAGAGATATTATCAGCTGGTTTGCACACTGCTTTTGTAGAGATATTGTCAGTTGGTTTGCATACTGCTTTTGTAGATATATTGTCAGCTGGTTTGCACACTGCTGTTGTAGATATATTGTCAGCTGGTTTGCATACCATCTTTGTAGAAATTCTGTCTGTTGGTTTGCATACTGCCTTTGTAGAGATACTGTCAGCTGTTTGCGTACTGCTTTTGTTATACATATAATGGTATCACTTACTTTAATCCTAAAATTTAAGCAGCACCGTCAAACAGTTTTAAAATGCTGATTTTAAAATCCCGATTCATTTGCCCCCCCCCTCCCCCCCCCCGCCCAAACAATCCACTCTTCTTGTACTGGAAGAACTCATGCTGTTATTTCTAATAATAAACAAGCTATTTTACTTTGGTGGTGCGTGTGTATTTGTGTGTGTAGGTAGTAGAAGTTGTGGTGTTTGGATTGGTGGGTGGGTGGGTGGGTGGGTGCAAACGCGCATTCGTATCTATCGATTGAAACCAGATAACTATTGTGGTGACCTTGGGTTTTATTGAACATGTTCCACTTAGGTTATCGCGTTTATTGCTTCTCGTCATCATTTTTTTTCATTTCTTTTAATTAACACTCGTTGTCTTAATTTTATAGCAATGAAAGAGTAGAGGAACAAACAAAAAACAGTGTAGATAATTGCCTTCCCCAGCATTTACTCCAATGGTTGTCTTATCTGTCAGGCATGGCAATTCGTTCATTATTTGTTAACTGACCATATCAATCAGGCATGACCTTTTGTTCAATATTTGTAACCAGACCATATCAATCAAGCCCGGTTAATTTATTACCTTACCTTATTATTTAGACATGGTCTTTGGTGTATATATTACTTTAACTTATTCAGGCAGGGCATTTGGTTTTTGTGTTACTTTATTATTCAGAAATGGTTTTAGGTTTATGTGTTACCTTATTATTCAGGCATATAGTCTTTGGTTTATTTTTTACTTTACTTATTATACAGGTACTATCTTTGATTTATGTTACCTTACCGTTTTATCCAGGAATGATGTTTAATTCATTATTTCTTACCTTTATCTATCAGATATGGTATCTGGCTCATTGCTACATTACCTTAGTATTCAGATATGGTCTTTGTTCGTTTGTTACATTACCATATCATTTATCTATATTATTCATATGTTACATTACCATATCATTCATCTATATTGTTCGTATGTTACATTACCATATCATTCATCTATATTGTTCGTATGTTACATTACCATATCATTTATCTATATTGTTCGTATGTTACATTACATTACCATATCATTTATCTATATTTATTTTTTGTTACATTACCATATCATTTATCTATATTGTTCGTTTGTTACATTACCATATCATTTATCTATATTGTTCGTTTGTTACATTACCATATCATTTATCTATATTGTTCGTTTGTTACATTACCAGAATGGAATGACCCATGGGCCAAAGGCACAGTTCCATGGGCCTTGTGAGCAACTGTACACACACACACACACACACACACACACACACACACACACACACACACACACACACACACACACACACACACACACACACACACACACACACATATATATATATTATACAATATTTGGACCTCATACATCATTTCAGGAAACCAAAGCTAAATGACTATAAAACCAACAAGCTGAACAGCTTCAGTCAAGATGTAAACAAACTTTACCAAAGTACTTTAGAATTCACTCAGAAACATTCAGTGCTCTCTTAAACGAAATAACTTCTACAGTGCCATAGGTCTCAAACCACACACTCTCTTACGACACCATATGGTTGTGATTAGGCACTATAACTATATATATAATCTCTATTTGCAACTGTTGAACTATTCGCTATATGTAACCATGCTGTCTTATGTTATTTCATTTTGAATACAAATATTGTTGATACATAGACCACTCGTGTTAGCATGACTCACTTACATCTTACATGTTGTAGTCTGTCACCTGTATTTACTTACTATCCTGGCTGTATGTATCAGAGGGCTTGAGCTATCTTCTAGAACTATCACTCTTCTATTCTACATTATCTAACACTCATCTTCTAAAAACATTGGCCAGCCAGAAGGTGTGTTTTGGGGATTATCCTAAGGTTACCGGCGGCCCAGAGTGGTGAATTAACATCTTGCCCACCTCCCATCAAAACGTCACAACATGTATGCACTCTCTTTCTCTGCCAAGCATACACCATAACCCCCACCACCACATGCACAACACGCACACGCACACGCACACGCACACACACACGCACGCGCGCGCGCGCGCGCGCTCGCACATATTCTCACTCAGAGAAAGAGAGATGGAGAGATGGAGAGATGGAGTTGGCGGCAGAAAGAGAAATAGGGTGCAGGGAGATAGAAAAAAGACAAAAGGGAGAGGGAAGGAGCGGGGAGAAAAAAGAAAACAAAAGGGAGAGGGGGGGGGGGGAAGAGAGAAAGTCTACGTCTGATTGAACACTAATAACCAATCGTTTTTCAGGACGCCCAAGAATCTTTTATGCTAATGTCATCTTGCCTTTGTCCACCAGTGTAAGTACGAATACGAGTGTTGCGTTCTGGCTCATGTCCAATGGAGCTGTTAATACAAATGTTGCATTCTGGCTCATGTCCAATGGAGCTGTTAATATAAATGTTGCATTCTGTTTCACAACCACTAACGGAATTCTTAAAACCTATTTTGCATTCCGATTCCGTAGGCACTATACTAAATCAAATCACAACTTGTGGCCCAGACGACAAGGTGTGTAGAAATTGGGAAAGACTTGCTCAAGTGACCCCAAGATTTTTCGTTTTCCTCCAAGACTTTTGAAGTCCCAGATTCTAACCCCCCCCCCCACTTTCCCTAACCCAAGACTTGTCTTTTCTGCACACTATAATATTGGTTTCCGTTGTTTCACGATGTTGTTAATTAATAATTAAAGTCTAATTGAATAGCTCAGTCAGGATCAATGTCGGCATTCAATTAGTAGGAAAATCTCAACGCGTACCATGGATTAATTAACATATACTAATTAGGCACTGAGAATAAGATAGCTACAATTAGAGTTAAACATTTACAGATAGTTGCTGACAATCAGACATTTACAGACATTTGCTGACAATCAGAAAGTTACAGATAGTTGCTAACAATCAGACAGTTAAAGATAGTTGCTGACAATCAGATAGTTACAGATAGTTGCTGACAATCAGACAGTAAAAGATAGTTGCTGACAATCAGTTACAGGTAGTTGTTGACAATCAGACAGTTACAGATAGTTGCTGACAATGAGACAGTTGCAGTTGCTGACAAATAGATAGTTACAATTTATTGTGGACGATAAGGCATTTGCTCTTAGTTTGTAACAATGAGGTAACTATTCTTTACAAAAGAAATTTTCTTAATCAATCATTGTGAACAGGTATGCATGTTTAGACGTGTGTGATAGAGTGCTGGTTGGTATTATTGTTTGTGTGCCCGTGTGTGTATGAAAATGCGTTTATGTGAATATCATTGCTTGCATTTTTTATTATATGATAATAATTTTTGGTATGTATATATGGTGATGTGCATATAAATGTGTTGTACTTGTGTGTGTAGTATGTGTGTGTCTTTGCATGTTTTACTGACAAGAGACATAAAGGGGCCAAGTTATCATTACTGACGAATATAAAACAGAAAGCGACACCTTCATAGACATGGAAGGCCGTAACAAGGAATGAGAATGATATTTTTTAAAGTGAGCAAAACTACGTACACTTCCTCAAGGAAGAAAAAAACTGACTTTCCAGTTGCAGCGAAATGAAATTAAATCAATGGTCAAATTATCTTGCCAAACTCCTGAAATGAAAAACTGCAGCGCTAGGATGAATTGTATGAAGATAGCAAACTTCATACTTTGAACTTTACTATATGAAAAGAGCAAGCTGGATTAAGCCATCCTCTGAGCTTATTTATACCGGAATAAAGATAGTCATGAATCTTTTTTATCTCGGGACAATATTAGTCTTGAACTCGGTTGTACTCAGAATCTTTGTTGGGGAGGGGTGTCGTAAGTGTTACATCGAAAAACTTGACGTAAAAAAAAATGCATGTTTGCTGTCAGTGGAAAATAGGGGTGTCGTAAGTGTTACACCGAAAAACTTGACGTAAAAAAAATGCATATCTGTTTATTTTCAGGGGAAAATAGGGGTGGCTGGAAGAGATGCAAATGATTTGATCGCACCCATTACTCTATAGCGCTGAATAAGTATGGTATCCGAAGCAACCTTTTGTAAAGATTTTATCACATTATAGTTTACTTCCCATCACACTGCAGTTTACATTTCATTACAAATACTATTTTCTCCATCCCATCACACTGCATTGCTCATTCATGAGATTGCATTTCACATTAATCACATTGTATTTCGAATTCATCACAATGTATTTCGCATCTCAACACACTTAATTTAAAAGAAATGGCACAGATTTCTATTTCGGCTTCTATCGTAGTCAGACAGGTCAGGGGCACAAGCTAGTCTCTCACCGAGGAGCCGGGTTCTAGCTTTCGGACGTTATTCCCTTATCGACAGCAATGTAAATTACGTGAGGTGTGCTACTGGATGCAGATGGCATAGATACAACCCCAAGCTGGAATGTGTTTGTCGAAGTCGGTTCATGTCGTACAAGGTATATATCCGCATCTGGCGTTCCAGACGAGTATATTTCTAAAAACGAAGCCTAATAGCTTTCTTAGATAAGGTTATGGGTCTCTTCGATGATGCCTGCATTTCATTAACTGGGATTATTTTCCCATATTTGCGGCACGTTTTTTCACCTTCAACCCACCTTGCACTTCGGAAGTGTATGGTTTTTACATTTTATGGCTTAAGTGAAGCTTTAAGAATGGTTTTGCATTTGTTTGGTTTTAGTGAAGCTGACATCTATCTATCTATCTATCTATCTATCTATCTATCTATCTATCTATCTATCTATCTATCTATCTATCTATCTATCTATCTATCTATCTATCTATCTATCTATCTATCTATCTATCTATCTATCTATCTATCTATCTATCTACCTACCTATCTATCTATCTATCTATCTATCTATCTATCTATCTATCTATCTATCTATCTATCTATCTATCTATCTATCTATCTATCTATCTATCTATCTATCTGTCTGTCTGTCTGTCTGTCTGTCTGTCTGTCTGTTTATATTACATATGTCTATTGATGAGGTTTATAATTTCATGAGAACTTTATTAGCATACTTGTTTATCATTCCTTGGCTGTCTACAGTGGGAATTATCGATGTTTCATTATTCTGATTAGTAGTACGAGAGCTGTCACATTTCCCCCGCGATTTAATGAATGTCGATGCCTAAGCGAGCAATCAGTTTGCTCCAGCAAAATCAGCGTGACTGATGAAGTCTTTTATAGCAGCAGCAGAACTAGTATGCACAACACCACCACCACCAATGCCGCCACCACCGTCGTTATCATCATGGTCATTATCATTGTCGTCATCATGATCACAATTTTTATCATCACCAGCAACACCGTCCTCAGTATCGTCACCATCTTCTATATTAGCAACAGGAGGAGCGGTGTATGGTAAGCAAATATGTTCGCATCCACGGCGCCACACCTCGATTTTCGTGTCAATTTCGTTGTTTCTTTGATTCTAATATTGTAAAAATCAAGAAGTGAAACACGTAACTCTAGTGAGATATGTTGTATAGGCAGGTCGGATAGTGAAACACGTAACTCTAGTGAGATATGTTGTATAGGCAGGTCGGATAGGGAAACACGTAACTCTAGTGAGATATGTTGTATAGGCAGGTCGGATAGTGGAACATGTAACTCTAATGAGATATTTTCTACAGACAGGTCAGATAGTGGAATATATAAATGTAGTGAGATATGCTTTACAGACAGATCAGTAGAGAGTGAGATATGCACTGCAGACAGGTCAGGTAGAGAGAAATGTAATTCTAGTGAGATATGCACTACAGACAGGTCAGGTAGAGGAACATGTAACTTTAGTGAGATATGCAAAGCAGACACATGGTAGAGACCAAAGCAGACATATGGTAGAGACCAAAGCAGACATATGGTAGAGACCAAAGCAGACATGTTAGAGACAAAATCTTGACAAAATATATGTCTTCCAGATCATCTCCGCCACAATTTCCTTCAAGGTCACATTTCTTTACAGATTGTATTGATTACCAGTGGTGGATTTCGCTAGTGGTCATGTGAAACAGTATAATAATTATTTTCTCCACATAACATTTGTAGTTCCTCAGAGTTTGTTTAGAAGAGAGAGATTTTCTGTTAAAGGTGAGATCGTACCTCGCAGTTCACTTATGAGAAGTAAAAGGTTTTTCATGTTCACACTTAAAAAAAAAAAATCTTTCCACAGGTGTAGATGGTTTCACTCATTGCTGAGCTATTTTTGCATGTCCGCAATTCAACCCCCCCCCACTCTCTCTCTCACACACACACACAAACGCACCCCTCTTAGTGTATGGTCGATCTGCGGCAATTAAAACCCGGGACCTCATCACGTCACTTGACATCAAATGCTTGTTAAAATAATTCACTAGTTGCTGTCAACAAGAGCTGTTTCAAAAGACAGTGAATCATCAAAATCTGTTTTCCAGCAAAGCATATTCTCCCATACTCGTTCCAGGTCGAGACTTCTGGCATCGGTATTACAGTGGGAGTGGAGTATGAATCTGTGTGTCAAAAGCTAGTGACCAGAGTGCTTGCCCACTCTGCTTTCACGACTTCAAACAATAACTCCTTTGTTCGAATATACACGGATCATTGAACACGAGTGCTGAGTAAAGTCAAAGGGTCACACAACATCTGCTAAGTGGCTCTTTACTCTTCTGACGACAACAGTTTGTCTCTGTAATTTGATTGGTGGTTCCGAAAGGATTAACTTCCAGCCTAGCAAAGACAAGTTCATCATTTATTTACTCTACAGTCTACACATTTCGTCTCTGACTTCAGACAAATTCATTACTTGTTCTGTGCACACATTTCGTCTCTGACTTCAGACAAATTCATTACTTGTTCTGTGCACACATTTCGTCTCTGACTTCAGACAAATTCATTACTTGTTCTGTGCACACGTTTCGTCATCGAATTCAGACAAATTCATTAGTTATTCCGTGCACACGTTTAATCGTTGACTTCAGACATATCCATCGGATATTTGCGCACTCGTTTCATCATTGAGCTATGAAGGCAGGTTGATTTTCGTTTTGAGGATTGATTGATCGAAATGCAGCGTTTTGCATTCTGTCGTATGCAAGAAATCTCATTGTGTTGTGCATGCATTTTCCAGGACACAGTGGACTTTCTTGTTCACTTTCTTGGAATTGTAACTTCCTGTTACAGATTCAAACCGAAAACGGAAGTAGTTTAGTCGTCCTGAAAAGAAAAAAATAATGCAAAACTTGCTTGGGATTGGTGGTGTGACGCCTCAGGGCACCCTTAACTCGTCATGATTATTATTTATTAATTAATAATAAATAACTAATTACAAGTGATAGAGAATCTTATTTTATAGTTATTAATAATTCTCCCACAAGACCAACATGTCTCTCACTTGGCGGATTTTAAGGGTGTCGTAAAACTCTACTTTTTACATAAGAATAAGAAGATAGACGTTTTACTGTCACATAATGTTCTGCAGGTGGAAACTTCTTATCAAAGGAGTAATAAAAACCCGTCTTTTATTTATATTTGATGAGCCCCCATCCAAACACTATTACTCCAACACAAGGTTTTAATTTATGTGCAAGAGGGTTAATAAATATAGCAATACATTTATTAAATCAACAATCAAATATACAACATATGAATATAATCAAAGAAGAGTGTTGATATTTACATCGCTTCACAACAATGTTTGATTAAACGTTTGACATTTATTCAGTTTATGTGAACATAGGCATCAGCAGTCAAATTAACATATATAAATATATATAAATATACACACACATATAATCAAGTTTATAGATATAGTTTCATCAAAGAAACGAGAGTGGAGTTTTAGAGAGATATTTATAATCAGTATGTATACCCTTTTCAATGATGGCAGCTGTCGTTAGCACATGTTCACACTCATGCGGTTTGCAACAAGTCACTGTCTTTCTTATTAGATGATGGCCCCATGTCCCTGTAGCGATGCAATGTGTACACGAACATTCACATCATATTCTTACTGTGAACATGAAGCAGACCCATGTACACGAAGACATTAAATTCACTTTGATGCATTTGTTTTTTTTCTTCTCCTCTCACCCAAACCCACCCACCCTATTTTCCCTAATGAAGATACATTTTTGACGCCCGCCATCTTTGATTGCAAGAAGAGGTTATCGTAGCGTTCCATCTCAGTCCCTTTTCGGAGACAAATTTCTGTTAGCAGGCTATAGTAACCACGTGATCTTTACAGTCTCGAGTAATAATTTTACCAAAATATTGATTAGCCTCCCCAGATGGAAAAGATGGACGACTCTTGTACATGAGGACAGAGGAACCACAGAACTGGTTTTAAAATGAAACTTTCTTCATAGAAGAAATAATGCACTTTAAAAAAAAATTAAAGTGAAATCTTGATGTTCTGAAAGCCACACTTAAAGCTTGTTGTTTAGAGAACCAAACTAACAAAATTATCTTTGCTTGCTTTGGAATGTCAAACAAAATTGCTTTCGCCTGCTGTTTGGAAAGCCACATTAAACATTTTAAAGCAGTAAGTGTTCAGCTGTGGGGAGGGTCGCTGTCTGGGGGCAGGTCATTTTTGGGAGATAATGGAGACCTATAAAGATGGATATCTACCCAAGCCCTTCATTTATTTGCCAAAAAATCAAGTGCTTACTCCATCCTCATTTAATTATATTTCTAATGGCGTTCTGTAATGGAGTACCGCAATTGCGATATGCTCTCTTCTGTCATTCGGTATTTTATTCGTTACCTATTCTTTACCTACCTACCTATCTATCTATCTATCTATCTATCTATCTATCTATCTATCTATCTATCTATCTATCTATCTATCTATCTATCTATCTATCTATCTATCTATCCATCTATCTATCTGTCTATCTGTCTGTCTGTCAGTCTATCTATCTATCTTATAGATTGTAAATATTTTTATAAGAGTTCAAGGTTAAGAGCGCACATGGGGACATCCTATCACTCTTATACTTATACGATATACGTATATCCGCATTGTGTTGACAGCCATTGTTTATTACGTGACCGAATATTTATAAGATAAAATTGTATCCTTAGTGTGTTGACAGCCATTGTTTATTACGTGACCGAATATTTATAAGATAAAATTGTATCCTTAGTGTGTTGACAGCCATTGTTTATTACGTGACCGAATATTTATAAGATAAAAGTGTATCCTTAGTGTGTTGACAGCCATTATTTATTACGTGACCGAATATTTATAAGATAAAAATGTATCCTTAGTGTGTTGACAGCCATTATTTATTACGTGACAGAATATTTATAAGATAAAAGTGTATCCTTAGTGTGTTGACAGCCATTATTTATTACGTGACAGAATATTTATAAGATAAAAGTGTATCCTTAGTGTGTTGACAGCCATTATTTATTACGTGACAGAATATTTATAAGATAAAAGTGTATCCTTAGTGAGTTGACAGCCATTATTTATTACGTGACAGAATATTTATAAGATAAAAGTGTATCCTTAGTGTGTTGACAGCCATTATTTATTACGTGACAGAATATTTATAAGATAAAAGTGTATCCTTAGTGTGTTGACAGCCATTATTTATTACGTGACAGAATATTTATAAGATAAAAGTGTATCCTTAGTGAGTTGACAGCCATTGTTTATTACGTGACCGAATATTTATAAGATAAAAGTGTATCCTTAGTGAGTTGACAACCATTAATTATTTATTACGTGACAGAATATTTATAAGCTAAAAGTGTATCCTTAGTGTGTTGACAGTCTTTGTTTATAACAAACATTATATAAGACCTGGCAAATACTGTATAGACCCGCTGTAAATGAATAAAGAGATAATAATTGACACATTAAAAAATATGGTATTACCACACACACAACTATCCCTCAAATGAAGAAAAACGTCTGCCATATGCTATCTATGAAAGTGACATTTATCTTTTAAGTTTACAGTCTTATAGACAGATCCAAAAGTCAGACTCGTCATGAAAGTGACATTTACTTTTTAATTTCCAATCTTAAAGACAAATCCTAAGTCAAAAGATAAACTATTCGTCAAACACAGAAGGTTTCTTTTGTCAATCTGTCCTACTTTTCCCTCCAAACTCTTACAACGTTCAATAAACGCATTCATACATCTCTCACATTGCAGAAAATTACACTTTATTCTTTTGGTATGAAAGCACTCTGATAATTCATTTTATAAATTCAAATCTGAAATTAAACTTGACTTAAAAAGAAAAATCAATAATGAATTGACAAAGCAAACAGAACAGTCATTTCTTGTGGCTTTCCGGAGAAGATTAAATCTATCACAACACTTTTAGAGTTCCCTCCCTTCAAGAGCGTAGAATAACAATCTAACACTTATCTCTGAAGCCAAACTGTAACTCTGTGAGGAAGTTGGTGCGTGTGAATCAAGATTGGAGAGCTACGTTGTCGATTTGACGCGTCGTCTTGGCTGACCGAATAGGTCTTTCAGCTCCTAGCCAAGTCGCGGAAAAGGAAAATGCGGTATAAGGTATTAATTTCGTATAAATTTGAGGGGTGTAGGGTGGTGGCTAAAGAAGTCTAGTCTCTGTCGTTTCAAGGCCCTTAACGAGCTTCGCGAGAATGTTGACGGTATCGGAAGTGAAGAGTGTAGGGTTCCCCAAAATAAGAACAAAGCTTCGTTAAGGAAAACATGGCTCCAGGAACAACTGAATAAATAGTGCGTTTGAAATGAAAGTATAGGGCTTTTACTAAAAAGTTAGAGAATATTCCGAGAAAAGTATCGGGCTTTACAAGAATGTTAAAGTATATCCATGGAAAAGTTTAGGGCTTTACCAGGAATTTAAAGAATATCTCGAGAAGAGTATAGGGCAGGGGTCTCAAACTCATTTTACCTGGGGGCCGCTGGAAGTAGAGTCTGGGTGAAGCTGGGCCGCATCATTATTCCCTGCTGCCAGAGACCTGGCAACGCTTCCTCTTACATAGCTCAGACACATTTGGCTTCAGGGAGGAAGCCACTGAGACCCTCAGTGTGGCTTCAAGATGCTCATCAGTAAGTTTGGACCTGAATTTTGACTTATTAAAGTTCATGGTGGAGAAGAGCTTTACACACAGATAGGTGCTCCCCAAAAGGCACTTGGTCCGCTTGAACATCCTGGAAAGCTCAGGGAAGGTAAGGGGCAATTCTCTTAAAAACTGCCCAAGCTTTTCTGCTTTTCCACTCACCTCCCTGAACTTGGCTTTGAGTTCAGAATTACAATGTATGTCAATTAGCTCCATTTGAAGCACAGGAGGGGAATCTTCCACATCGAAGGAGAAGGGGTCAGCAAATATTTGAAAGGTGGTTCTGTGTTTCTTGAATTCTGCAAACCTGTGATCAAATTCTTCATGCAGCTTTACAATGGCATCAACATACTTCTCACCACTGAATGGTGTGCCACAATTCATGAGTGCCTTACAAGCTGGGAAATGGCAGAGGTTTGTCTGAAAAAGCTGGGCTTTCCATAACACAAGTTTTGTGGAAAATGCTCTGACATTGTCAAATGCTGCGCTGACAAGCTGCCCCTGGCCTTGTAGTTTCTTGTTCAGTACATTCAGCTCTTGTATGATGTCAACAAGAAAAGCTAAGTCCATGAGCCATTTGGGATCACTTAGTACAGGAACAGCCATCCCATCCTTCTCCATGAAGGATTTCACTTCTGCTCTCAACTCATAAAACCTCTTCAAGAACTGTCCCTTGCTAAGCCAAGTACCTTGGTTATTTTTCTGTTCTTCCTTTTCTGTTCTTTCAGTCTACTATTTTTCGTCTTTGCTAAACCGTTCACCTGCTTTTTCGACATGAAAATGCTGTTTTTTCCGAACCACTCATCTGTGTGTAGGCATGTAGGGTCTTTAATCTATATAGAATTAGCTTGCTAGATCTGGATGCTTTTGAACTTTGCTAAAGGGTAGCAATATGTAACAGGCGTGGGAAAGAAAGTCGCCGAGTTGGCAACACACCGTTACTGTCACGAGGTATGGTAGCCCACAAGTGACAAAAACTATAAAACTCCCAAGCTGCGTGAGAAAAACGTGTGGGCCGCACTATCACTAAACTTTGATATCAAGTGGGGGCCACAAAATATCGTCACCGGGCCGCGAGTTTGAGACCCCTGGTATAGGGTTTTACCAGGAATTTAATGTCCCTGGAAAAGTATAGGGCTTTATCAGGAATTTAAAGAATATCCGATAAAAGTAAAGGGTCATACCAGGAATTAAAATAATATCCCTGGAAAAGTATAGGACTTTATCAGGAGTTAATGAATATTTCAAGAAAGGTATAGGGCTTTATATGAAGTTAATGAATATCTGGAAGTAATAGAGTTTAATAAAGTTAATGAATATCCCGACGGAAATGTAGGGCTTTAGCCGAAAATTAATGAATATCCCGAGAAAAGTATGGGACTTTATCAAGAAGTTAATGAATAACTGGAAGGAAGTAATACGGTTTAATGAAGAAGTTAATGAATATCCCGACGGAAGTATAGGTCTATAGTAGAAAGTTAAAGAATATCCAGAGAAAAGTATAGGGCAATCAGAAAGTTAATGAATATCCAGAGAAAAGTATAGGGCAATCAGAAAGTTAATGAATATCCAGAGAAAAGTATAGGGCAACCAGAAAGTTAATGAATATCCAGAGAAAAGTATAGGGCAATCAGAAAGTTAATGAATATCCAGAGAAAAGTATAGGGCAATCAGAAAGTCAATGAATATCCAGAGAAAAGTATAGGGCAACCAGAAAGTTAATGAATATCCAGAGAAAAGTATAGGGCAATCAGAAAGTTAATGAATATCCAGAGAAAAGTATAGGGCAATCAGAAAGTTAATGAATATCCAGAGAAAAGTATAGGGTAATCAGAAAGTTAATGAATATCCAGAGAAAAGTATAGGGCAATCAGAAAGTTAATGAATATCCTGAAGGAAGTATACGGACCAACGGGGAATTTAATGAAGATTCCGAGGGAAGTAATGGGAATCACAATGGGAATCATACCATGGCTACATATAGTTTCATGAGGTTAAGTATAGGGTATAATGAAGTACACATGGGTTCAAAGTTCATGGGTTCACATCGCGATTACATATATAGTTTCCCACAAGTATAGGACACCATGAACTACCATTAATCTATGGACATGAAGATTCGGCACTACGCATAGAGTTTAACCAAATCAATATAGGGCTTCATGAACTACCATTAATCTATGGACATGAATATTCGGCACTACCATTAGGGAAGTATAGACATCACGAAAAAAAAATGGCGTCAGAATTGAAGAGCAGAGTCCTATAGATTATGATTAAAAAATACGACTTCACATGTCAAGTCTAGGGCTTCGGAAATATCATCTGTTGTAACAAAAAGAACATGTATAGGATTTCGGACTTTGCCCTGCTCTCGTTAAACAAAGTATAAAACGCCACTAAAAAGCATTTGGAGACTACAAAAACTGTATTGAGGATTTCAAACTGAAATTCTTATACTATAGGTGAGGTAGTGGATTTCAGGACTAAGTGTAGGATTTGCTGAGTATAGGGCTTGCTGAGTGAATATAGGGCTTGCTGAGTGAGTATAGGGTTTGCTGAGTAAGTGTAGGGCTTGCTGAGTGAGTATAAGGCTTGAATTGTCCTGTGGTGAGTTTGCTGAGTGAGTAAAGGGCTTGAATTGTCCTGTGTGCACGACTTGATGAAGTTGACCTTGACACAACGAATCGTGGCGCAAGAGTATCAAGCCAGGCAGCAATTTTCATTGGTCAATAGTTTTGGTTTGCATTGCCCGTGCTGATTGTTTACTTTTTACTTTCCAACCTCAGTCGCCCGCCGTTAAGTATTACATTTTGCTTTATCATTTCCCCTCCCCAAACGCCCAGACCTTGTATTCTCGGAGCCTTTTCCAGTTTCCAATCGATGTTTCAATCGTTGGGTTTGGTTTGATTTCCAATCTGCCATCGTTTTTCCTGTCAGAACAAAACCCCCAAACCAAATCAAAACAAATGGCAGCATTGGCGCAGATGCATTATGCATGTGAAAAAAGAAAATCCAGAACGTACACTCACTTGCTGTTCACATTTTTTTCGCTGTAAGTTAATCGTGCATACCCACACGATGCTCTTACCAACCTACTACATAAACGAACACTGAAGTGTCCCCCCCTCCCTCCCCCCCTCCCTCCCTCTTTAAGCATTCAAGCAAATAGAGGAAATATGAAGATTCCGTTTTTTGTCTACTTCAATCAGCCACTTTTGAATAAGAGTAAAACACTTGAATGAGCATTGTATTATTTTAATTAATTTAATACAAAATAAACAATCGATTTGACGATGTCAAGCTCGCGTCGCTTTGGCCATTTTACTGTGCAGCGCTGGATCACGAGTATCCAAATTAAGAAACTCACTTTACTGGAAGCGTTCAATGCATGTCAAATTCAGGGTACTTAACTTCGTATTCTGCTAGCAGTTTTCTGCACTTGGCCACGCTTTGAAACTATAATCAACTGATACGTATTGAGGGAGAAAAAAGTTTACTAATATAATTTTATTATTTTTTGCTTGGTTTTTAATATTATTTGTTTCAGATTTTAGAAAGAAGTTTAAAATTAAAGAAAAAAATCCTTTTAATTAAATTTAGTTTGCAACAAATATTTTCATAAATCTGGACTCTGAGCCGTTACTGTTACATTGAAAAGCAGTGTTGAGATCACCTTGTAGCATCAACAAGTGAGCATGCATAATCTATAAACCGAGAGGTTCGATACCAAATATCTACTACAAAATTCTATTCCATGATATACTAGAGTTTCTGTACCTTGTTATATCTATTTCAAGTTTTTACACCATGAGATTTTTATTCCGAGTTTCTACACCATGATACATATACTGCGAGTTTTTGTACCATGATACGTGTATTTGAGTTTCTATACTACGATATATATATCTACTTCGAGTTTCTATACTATGATATATATCTATTTCGAGTTTCTATACTATGATATATATCTATTTCGAGTTTCTATACTATGATATATATCTACTTCGAGTTTTTATACTATGATATATATCTACTTCGAGTTTCAATACTATGATATATATCTACTTCGAGTTTCTATACTATGATATATATATATCTACTTAGAGTTTCTATACTATGATATATCTACTATGAGACTCTTATCTTTAATATATCTACTGCGAGATTCGAAATACATATTTGAAACAAAACAAATATATCTCTTCCTTTCTTTGCTCTCTCTCTCTCTCTCTCTCTCTCTCTCTCTCTCTCTCTCTCTCTCTCTCTCTCTCTCTCTCTCTCTCTCCTCTTCTAACAATAAATATCTGTATCCTTATACAACGACTGTTGACATCGGACTGTGTTAAATGTTGTACGCTGTGCAGACAAACGTTCTGCCAATTATTTAAAAACGGTTTCTAATCATCTCCAAACTCGTTTTCATCTCTCGATGATCGCATCTTCACCCTGTTAAGACTCCATCGATGTACGTTTATAAATATTTATGCTGTTAAGACTCCATCGATGTACGTTTATAAATATTTATGCTGTTAAGACTCCATCGATGTACGTTTATAAATATTTATGCTGTTAAGACTCCATCGATGTACGTTTATAAATATTTATGCTGTTAAGACTCCATCGATGTACGTTTATAAATATTTATGCTGTTAGGAAGCCATCGAAGTATGTTTATAACGAAAATAATTGCTAAGCTATCGGGGACCTAAGCAATGCACACTTCAAGCCTGATCTTGTTGCGTTAATAGCAGAACACCCGAAGAGCATGCGAACTGACGAATTAGCAGCCAACAATGCCAGAGGGGAAGAAAAGAAACACACGGTGGACTTGGCAGTTCAGTCAAAGAAATGGCATACATATTCAACAACACTAGGTTACTGCCAAGTCTAACATTTGACTGTTGCCAAGTCTTAGAAAACAGCTCCTTTACTGGATATACAAGTGTAATTAGTAAGAATTTAATTGTCTACAACATTATACGAAATTTTCTAGCTTAATTTTTTGGGACCACTTAAACTGTAGACTTTTGTTGAGCGAACTAAAATTAATACCTAGTACAGAACTAACATACCGTTAATGGCCGTGCATCTGAAACCCATTGCAAAACAGTCACCTCCAGTTGTTTGTCTGTAAGAACAATTTATTTCCGGGCATCTAAAGTCATGACTTGTTGAACATGTAGAAGTCTCTCTTTCTCTGGCTTAAGTATTTGCTACTCTGTCTCACTGTCTGTCTACATCTCTCCTTCTCTATCTCACTGTCTGCCTCCTCCCTCCTTCTTTATCTCACTGTCTGCCTGCTCCCTCCTTCTTTATCTCACTGTCTGTCTGCCTCTCCTTCTCTATCTCACTGGTTGTCTCTCTTCACAAAACAAGCACAAGTTGTTACTTTTTTTGTATCATATTGAACACTGTCACGAAGATCAAGAAATATTAATAAATTTTTTTTCTCTCCCTCTAAGTAACTTCTAACTTTAAACTATGAACGAAACCGCTAAGTTAATTAAAAGAGGGACAGGGTGAAAATGACCATTTGTCAACAACGGGAAAAACTAAGTCGGAAACATTAGCTTTAAGTTCGTGTTGGGGAATGGAAAAGATATAATTAGCTTGCAAGAGAATGCTGGCTTGACCCTCTGCGTTCAGGACACCACGCTCATAAATATATGTCAGCGTTAGGGCCAGCGTACGGAATTCGTGAGCGAGCGCTGGGACGCCAATTATGTCCGTGACGAGGCAGACTAAGTTTTTGGAAATGTAAACATCATTGTAAGAATCACCACTATTAAATGTTTGGTAGTAGGTTGATATTGATTGTTATTGTGTAATTACTATTGTTATGTGAAAGTACTAGTGAAATAGAAGTTGAGTTATTGGAAAGTTAATATTAGTATTACTAAGTTAAAAAGGTTGGTCTGTGTGTGTACTGCTTGCCAGGTGGCCATGAGCTGCCAGTAACTATAGTTTTAAAAATAAAATAGGAGTAGGACAGCTTGCTCTGAGATTTTAGTGTGTGCTCTGAGAGTTAGCTAGAGGTTAAATGGATACGTAAATCACAGTGTCAACTGGGAACTTGATACTTTGGCACTGATAGAACTGGACGCCAGAGGTAGCCAGGATGGGCAGAGAATATTCCTAAGCACGTACAGTGCTGGTTGTAAATGGGCAGTGTTGGATGGGGGATAGTGTCTGTGCTGGAAGGAGGGGTGTGTTCGAGTCATCACATAGAAAGTGACGTACAAGAGTTTGTGTATAAAAGAGGAGACAGAGCCAGGGGTGAATGAGAAACGTGGAAGAGAATCGTGGAAAATGTAGCGTGTTGTAGGAGAGCGGAACATGCTCTCTGTTTCTCCCTGCTTTGTTGGTACCAAGAAAACTCTTCGAAGTTGGGAGGCAAGCAACTAGAGGGTTCTTGGACCCTGTAACAGTGTGACACATGTCTACCTGGACTGCGTATGAGACGCGTGTCGTAACGACCGTTGCAGTTTTTAGATGGGCCGAATCAAATCAGATAGCCATCTCAGGTTTTCAAAGACTCTGTCAAAGACCGCGGGTGATCGATTATTTTCCAGGCAGAAGGCAAATTCCTGGTGGAAGTTTAATGTCACGGCGCTGGGAGATGTTACAGAACGGGATGTTACATAGTGGTAGTAACTAGCGTTGGAAGCAGTAGCGGTCATGCATGAGGCATACCGCCGAGAACGGCAAAGGTTGGCCGTTGTGAAGAAGAGAAGAGAAGATGAGAAACGAAGTTATGATGAAGAGAAGAGATGAGAAACGAAGTTAAGAGATGAGATGAAATGAGCAGAAATTGAAGAGAAGAAGAGGGAAGAGAGAACGCAAGGAGAGTTGAGAAATTAGGCCTAACTAGAGAAGCGCACGGGAGCGTGAAGTGTAGCAGCCGTCGTAACAGTGAGAGCGGCCAGGTCGAGACGTCGACGATGTTTTTGTTGTATCATCAACCCCCCCCCCCCCAGCACAAGAAGAAAGTGTAACGATGTGAGCCCAGCACATGGAGAAAGAGCCGATAACGATGTGAGCCCAGCACATGGAGAAAGAGCCGATAACGATGTGAGCCCAGCACAAGAGAAAGTAACGAACCATACGAGCAGAGAACAAGAGAGAGTAACGAATTATATGAACAGAGAACAAGGAGAACGTGACAATACCTATGTGAGTAAAAGAAAATTCTAACTAATTAGGGAAATCTCAGAGCACGTAGCACATAAATATAAACTAGAACCTAAAACTAAAACTAGAATCTTAATTAAGCATTAAAACCTAAAATTAGAAGTAAACCTTGATAGAAAGAGATATTGGTGGAACCATTGAAAAGACTTGCAAGTTAAATGACATTTGTTTTGAACTTTGTGTATTATTATTGAACATTGATATAAGTAGTGGCGCCAGAACTCTGAAATAATGACTGTTCTATTATGTTGTAAAATGCCTAAGCAATGTTAGAAGTAGTACTGCATGAAGAAATTGAGTTTTGTATTTCTTTGATTTTAATTCATCATTTACCATTTTTCTTTCTTCTTTCTTCCCCCTTTCCCATGGGTGTGAGTGTGGATGGCTGACTGACTAACCAACGTGTGAGAGGAAACCTATAGACCAATAAATTTGAACTTGTACTCCGATATTGGGCCTTTCTTCTGTCTATGGTTTCGAAAGAGTGGTTGCTGTCGTTGTTATACGTTGTGTCGTCTGTGCCGTCTACACTTCACCCCTACCCGTATGCAAGCACACATGCAAACATGTCGGCAATACGTAACCTACACGCAGAATTAAATTCGAGCCAAACAAACATCTTGGTATTCTGTGTGTGGATTTGTCATTCTCTTTATGCAAGTCCTACGTGGAGCCGGCAAGCCACCATCCCTCTCCCCTCCTGTCGGAGAAGGGAGGGTGGGTGGTGACAAACACATTCGACCACAACATTTTTGATTTACCTGCTGATTGGTCTACCTACTTATTAAAAATTTATCTAACTACTGATTGGTCTACCCGCTTTTTCGGTCTAACTGCCCATTGGTCTATCTGGTTTTGGGGTCTACCTACTCTTTGGTGTATTTGCTGTTTTACCCTTTATAAAATTACTTCTAAAGAGGCGAAAATATGAGTGACCATGGATTTAATCCATCGTAAATTTAAAAGCATTTGTAACAGTTAATAAAAAAATCTTCTCCATTCTTAATAAGAGCTTGATTTATTCAATCATACATGCTGCGTGCATTACATTGTGTGTGTGCAGAGATAGGAAATTATTGACAAAACATTTATGTTTATTCGGGTAAATGTTTTAAGAACACTAAAAAAAAAACACAACCTATTTCCACAAGAGTCAGGTTGAGATGATACAGCTAACCAGTAATCAGATAGAGAACCTTGGACAAGATAATTAGTAAACAGAACCTTGCACAGATAATTTTAAGCAAGGTATTTTATATTTCTAATTGCATTTAGTGAAGCTTGTGACTACTAGTAATTCACCTGCTCACCACATAAAGTAATATTGATTTGTATTTTCTAATCTTGCGTCCTGTTAAAAAACCAAACATGTCTAGTGTCATACGGTGTCTGTGTCTACACGCTTCACTCAATATTGTTTATGTCCTGGTGAAATATATGTCTATGGTGAGATTGTGTCTATTTCAACACACTCCACCCAATATTGTTTATGTCCTGGTGAAATATACGTCTATGGTGAGATTGTGTCTATTTCAACACACTACACCCAATATTGTTTATGTCCTGGTGAAATATACGTCTATGGTGAGATTGTGTCTATTTCAACACACTCCACCCAATATTGTTTATGTCCTGTGAAATATACGTCTATGGTGAGATTGTGTCTATTTCAACACACCCCACCCAATATTGTTTATGTCCTGGTGAAATATACGTCTATGGTGAGATTGTGTCTATTTCAACACACTCCACCTAATATTGTTTATGTCTTGATGAAATATATATTTCTCTTGTGAGAATGTGCATGTGTCTACAAGTTCTACTCAGCTTTGATTTTGTATTTCAAGCCTAGTGTGACCTTTATCCGTTTGTTTGAAGACGGTTCATCTGGCAGAGCCAGAGCCCATTCACGGTATGGGATTTTCTGGTGTTGATGCGTTCCAGTCATAGTTTCTATATAAGTGCGTTCCAGTCATAGTTTCTATCGAAATTTTAAGGCTACGTATGATATTTATCTCAAACATTAATTGTGCCCGGGTGGAATGTGTTTGTCTTATATGACATTCTGACTGTTTTAAACAGTCATCTCAGTTTTGTTTATGTCCTCACAAAGTGTCCACGCTTGAAACATGTACAATGACGGTTGTGTTCTTGTTGCACCACTGACCTTAGGTCTTGATTGCGGACAGGTAAAATGCACACACCAAGAAGTTACTGTGATTGTGTTTTACATACATCCTCTAGTCTGTATGTGTCCGTTTAAACTGTTCATTAACCTTGAGTGGAAATATGTTAGTTTACACATTAATCTCAGTCCTGCTCATGTCCGGGCAAACTATATACGCTTGGGCAAACTGTAAACGCTAAGAAAAGACAACTCTGTATGCATTCTACACGGTATTTGACTTTCGTCTGCTTTCGGTCCATCCGTAGGCGAGCTGCACGTGCCTCTGGAGGTGTGCGGAGCGGTTGTGAAGCGGGAGCTGGACTTTTGGGAGATCGACGAGATGGAGATTAAGGCGTGTTGCTGGCGTCACTACCGCTCCTACATCGAGAACCAGGCCATCCTCGACTCCTTCAACCAGTCGCTGCTTCGCGAGTCGCACGAGGTGAACCTGGAGAAGTTACAAGGGTGGAACAAGTGGCAGATGAGGATCTGGCTTATCCTCGATCACCCGCGCACGTCCAAGGCCGCTATGGTCAGGAGAGAATTCATTTTGTTTCATAACATAACGTTTGAATATAGCTTTTGTTGATATGTTTAGATTTGATGTCATTGTTGTCGTTTTATGTGTGCGTGCATGTGTGTATGAGTGGGTGTCGGTGGCTGGATGTGTGTTCGGATAGAAGGGGTAACACACTGTGGTAGAGTAAATTTGCCTCTCCTTATTTTACAATTTAGTTGTTATATAAATTGTTAAATTATAAGAGTAACCAGACCTTGGGCACTCCTCATGATGACGGTATTTTTGAAAGTGTCTGAGTTGAAGTAAACGCAACAAGTTGAGAGTATGCTAGAAATTGCTGATGTAATGCAGACCATCCCAACTTGCAGGACAATAATAATAGTGGCGTTTTTGATGAGTTAGTAAACTTAGAAAAGGAATGGAATAACATCTTGTGACGTAGAAAGTAGAATAATACATTGTGACGTAGTAAGTAAAATAATACATTGTGACGTAGAAAGTAGAATAACGACATCTTGTGATGTAGAAAGTAGAATAACATCTTGTGACGTAGAAAGTTGAATAACACATTGTGACGTAGACAGTAGAATAACATCTTGTGACGTAGAAAGTAGATTAACATCTTGTAACGTAGAAAATAGAATAACGACATCTTGTAACGTAGAAAGTAGAATAACGACATCTTGTAACGTCGAAAGTAGAACAATTCAATCATGTGCAGCTAGGCAATAATATAATGAAGTTTTATGCTGCTTGAAAATATAATAATGAAATCCTGTGTTATCAGAGAATAATGAAGTCTGTGTGCCAGAGACTTATCTTGCAAAATATGGTATAATGAAGGCATGTTCTGCCAGAAACAAATAGTATAATGAAGTCATGTACTGCATAAAATATTACCCCCCCCCCCCCAGTAGATCTGCTAAATAAATGCAAAGGCTATGTAGAAAAAAAGTGACAATTTAATTTTTGCTTCTCTAGAGGAAATCCAAATTCAAAATTTGGAATAAAATTAAATTATATTAAGAAATAAATAACAGCACAATACAGCTATCAAACCGGGCAACAAGGACATGTGTACTGCTGCACAGAGCAAACGTGTACCAGTGGTACGTAACGGCTATTACCAGTGGTAGGTAACGGCTATTAAATTAAGGATGTCCGCTTGGCGTGTTGCAGTAGAACACATGGGGCATTTGATACAGGTCCCAGCATCAATATTTTATTTGCTTCACAGTTTTCTGCCCAGCAGTTTTCCTCTTTTTTCTTTTCTTTTCTTTTCCTTCGGGATTAAAAAAAAAAAAAAAAAACCTCTCTTTCCCTATTTTGTGGTACATGGGAGGAGAGTTAGATATTCCAGAGAGACAACTTGACAGAGAGGCAGACATGTCAAAGTGTATTTCCCATCAGACGGATAGACTGAGCTGCTATGTCTGCAACAGTTCGCTTTCCTAGGGGCGTCTTGCGGTATTAGGTTACCAGGAACCACAAGCGCACGCACAGCGAAACACACACGTTCTCGTGCACACACTAAAAGTACTGATCAATCTCATTTTGAAGAAAAACAGATGTAACATATATTAAGAAGGAATAGAAAGAAGACAACAAAAGTTTTCATTGATGAATGGTTAAATATATAAATCGAAGCATAGTCAACCCTCATCTATCCAGCCAACCACAAACATTTACTATCACACAATATGTCCATAGGTGAAAAACTTCTTACCAAAGGAGAAGAGAAATCCGCCTTTTAATCTATATTTAGCAAGCTCCCATCCACCCATTTTCTTCTCCAACATAAGGTTATAAATATGTGTAAAAGGGTCAATAAATTTTAAAATAAATTTATGAAATCAACAATGAAATATACATATAGCAAATACAATGAAAAGATTACTTAACATTAATATTTTGATGGAACCATGTTCGAACAATTTTAATAACCATACAGTCTCATATCCTAACACACAATTGAGCAGATTAGTGTCAATACAAACACAGGATAGTTCTTATCAGAGAAGAGATATTGGAGTGATTAGATATAAGTGATAATAGTTTGTATGTAACTTTGCCTTTAACTTTTTGTCACAATAGTCTTTAGTCTTTTGCACGCTTTTTGCAACAAAGTCATAAGTTTATTGTTCACGTTATTATGTCAGCATAATTTGCCACCATACATCAACAGAGTACAACAAGGGGGGTAGATACTTCTCGCATCTACCATGGTCATAGCAGTTTATAAATCAATAAATGTGGAGATTCAGGTAAAACAAGGCTGGTTTCCCCTGTAAAATATAATCAGAGAACAAATGCTAAGTTTCCAGTTTATTCATCACTACCTCCATTCTCTCTTAAATTGAAGTCTCCTGCAACAGTATTTATTAGCCCGATACACACACGCACGCACGCACGCACACACGCATACACACACACACAACATAATAAATACAGCATAATAGTTTATGAACAGGTTCACTAGAAACATTATTAAGTGCTTAGCCTACTACATATAAGCATCATAGTTCACAATTTGTAGAAATAATAGTCTACTCACATAATACATCTCTACATAAAACGCAAATATAACATTGCAATAGCAAATACACATGAACTATTTGTAAGTCCATTCTCTCTCAATCAGTCAGTTAACTCACCATTAAGCTGATGGCCACCTTTCATGACAACAGTGATTAGACAACAGAAGTCTTTACAGCAGTTAAACTTTTGATCTCAGCCCACTGGCTGGTCCAATTCTTGTAAATATTAACCATTGGAAAATCCGTCTAGTCCTTTAGTAAATTGACCACAGTCATATGATAAGACAAACCTACCGGAGAATTCGTCTAGTCCTTATTAAAATGATCTGTCATATGATAAGGCAAACCCAAAGGAAAATGTGTTATCATTACCACAGTCATACAAATACTGCAAGTATACTACGTGAACACTCACATTTTATCGGATTTTAATCTCTTATCCTTATATTTCGCTCCGCATAACTCAATTTATCGAATCCCTATATAAGAGTGTATGTGTGTGTATGTGTGTGTATGTGTGTGTGTGTATGTGTGTGTGTGTGTGTATGTGTGTGTGTATGTGTGTGTGTATGTGTGTGTGTGTATGTGTGTGTGTGTGTGTGTGTGTGTGTGTGTGTGTGTGTGTGTGTGTGTGTCTGCACGAGCTTCACGTTTTTTTGTTTTTGTTTTTAAAATTGAGCTAAACAGAAATTTCCTTTGTACTACTTATTACCATTCTGTGAATCCCCAGCGCCATTTTAAATGGTTATCGAAAGTGATTACACGTTTTTCTTTCTTCCTGCTTTAGTACTATTATTTTTCCTTGATATATGTCTTTTTTCGGGATGCTTTTTTGGTACTGTGCATAAGTGTTTGTACTTGTTATGTATGGACACTAATGGACTTGGTTAATGCGGCAGTGTGATGGGACGCCATTTTGCTTACGGGAAGGGACCTGCGTTATTTTGACTTCGTTGTGTCGGCCTAATTTCCTAGAACATAAAATCACCATCTTTAGTCTGGTATCCTCTAATCTCTAATGTGTATTATTTCCTAGAACATAAAATCACCATCTTTAGTCTGGTAACCTCTAATCTCTAATGTGTATTATTTCCTAGAACATAATCACCATCTTTAGTCTGGTATCCTCTAATCTCTGATACGCATTATTTCCGTGATTTTTCCCTGCTTGAACCCAACTGGTTTGGACAATCACTAAAACCGATAGTACCTGAACCAAGTTCACGTCCACTGATCAATCAATAGGTCAGTACTTAGACCGGATTCAGTATCATTTCATTGCTCACTCTGTCCTCAAATGTCTGAACGCTGTTGACGGACAATCGTAATTAAAAAGAAAAAGTCGTCCACCACAAACATTAATGGCTGTCGACTCAGCAATCGTATTTTGAGAGAATTGCCCACCCCAGACGTTAACAGCTGGCGATAGGGCAATCGGATTTGGTCTATCTGCCGGTCATTTATTTATGAATACGTGTTCCTACGAGACTGACGTATTAGCTCCAGGCCGAATGTTAGTTTCTTTCTTCCTTTCCTTTCCTTTCCACTAATACCACTATAACACTATAGTACTAAAACACTACTCTAATACTTCAGTACAGTGATACTATAATACCATTAACTTTAATACTTTAACATTGCAGTACTTAGTGCTATAACTTTAATACTTTAACATTGCAGTACTTAGTGCTATAACTTTAATACTTTAACATTGCAGTACTTAGTGCTATAACTTTAATACTTTAACATTGCAGTACTTAGTGCTATAACTTTAATACTTTAACATTGTAGTGCTATAGTGTTAAAATGATACTACAGAGTTACAGTACTCTAATATTACAGCAGTATCGTACTATAGTAGAATTAATAAAATCAAGTACTTAGGAGCCATCGTGACAGACGAAGGATCAAAACCTGAAATACTGTCCAGGATTGCGATGACAATAACAACAATGACAAGGCTGAAGACAGTTTGGAAAGACAAACATCTCAGTCAGCTCAAAGATCTGACTGATGCGCTCCTTGATTGTATCTGTTTTTTTACATTCCTCTGAGTCATGGACCTTCACAGCAGATCTCGAAAGGAGGATACAAGCTACTGAAATGAGATGCTTTCGAAGGTTGCTTGGCATTTCGTATAGAGAGACGTGAAGAAACTCTGTTCTCTATAGGCCTACAGTGTTAAGCGATTCTGTTCTGTTTAAAATGTGTTGAGTTTCTGTTTTCTATAGAAGTGATGAAAACATCGAAGACATCAAACGCAGTTTAGGATAACACTGAATAATGGTTAATAATATTAGTCTTTAATGGCGCAAACAAACAACTGTCAAAAACAATAGCAACCATCGCACCCCAACACCAGTTTTTTTTTTTTCTGGCTTTAAATTATTCACATCTTCTCGACCCTGCCAAATGATCAGGTCTCCTGGTTGTGCTGGACAGATCTAACTGTCATTTCGTTGCCAATGTTTGGATTATAATGTTTCGTATGCAGTATTTTAGTAGGACATCTGCCGGAAAGTATCTTAACTCAAATTTACTAATTGTTTGACGTCATCAGAGTCCCAAATAAACACAAAATGGCAGACCGCGTAAATGCATGGAAACACGGAAGTTCAACACAATACTTTTCTGGCTGTACCCACTATGTTTCTCGCGCATGCTCATAAAACTCGCCATTAACCAGTAGGCCTTCTTTTGTTTAGAAATTCTGCGGACTTTCTTCATTACCTGAAAGCTAGCTTAGTTTCTAAGCAAGTCAGGGAAGAAAGATGCAAAGCCATCACCGATTTTAAGGGAGATAACTCTATTCGGAACTCGCCATCTATCCTGGATGCCGCCTCCAACGGTCATAATATTGTCACTAGCTCACTAAGTAAAAGTGTGGGCTGATCATTTAACTTTATATAAATTTAACTTCGAATACAGTAACAACACACGAAGTGAATCTTCATACTCTGTACACGTAATGTTCTTAAAATGCTTTTAAATGCTGCTTCAACATTGATTAGTTTAACTGAATTGATGCGTCGTTGCCGAAAACCCCTCTTTTTCAAGTTGCCTCGGCCTGACTTTAGCGTCATAATTAATTAAACTAATAGAAGAACCCTCGACGCCCAGGAGAGTACCCTAGGTGATGCCAACTTTCATTTCTTTAAACCACTAATCAACTGTTTGGATCCTCCTTCCGTGATCTGTTAGAGTTGCCGTCCCTGATGAGCAGCGTCACAATGCATCAGTCCCCTTCACTAACACTCTGGCCTGGTTGGCGCGTGGATCCATGCGCGCGTTCGCGTGCAGCGGTATGGCAACTAAAGAATTTTTTAAATTTATTTTATGTATATAAGCACGTCACGCAAGCACGTCAAGTGTCTCCATCAGCAGCAGTAGCGTGACCTTCAACGAAGGACACCCATTGCAGCCAAAGTGAATATTTCAAGAATCGATAATGTAAACAGTCACACTTCTTTCTCTCGTCTGTTTAATTCTTGACCCTGTGTTGGGGGACGACTTGTGAACGTGACGCTAATCTGCCGCGTTTGTATTTTGTCACGCCGCTTTAAAGCCACGTGACATGTTCAAAGTTCGTTGCGCACTGAAATAGAAATCGTTTGACACAAATTAATGTGGGCGAATTATAAAATGTCAGCGAGTTTACTAAAACTTGGGAACAAGCATTATGTATAAATTATAATGTGAATTATTGTTACAAATTTTCACAATTTTGGTATTAATTTTGCTCCACAGGCATGCATATCCACCACTTTCCTGAAAATATAGGTCAAGGAGCATGCGCGCTGCCTTAGCTATTATAAAAATGGATTTTTGTGGTCAAATTCCAGGATTCATTGCTCACTCTATAATCTTACAACAAATCACTCTCATTTAATATTGTTTTCTTAATGCGATAAACCAAATCTAAAGCACTGGAACGCGCTGTGCAGTGCGAGGATGTACAAACAACTGGAGAACATTTTTAAAATTAAAAATCTACCATGTTTTGAACATTTTCCAATCATACTATGTGACTGTCAGTGTGATTACCCTTCGCTTTCTGTTAAATGCCTTTTGAAACCAGACGACAAGAGACAGTGGTCGTCTGCTTGCAGCTGAAAAATTAGATACTTTTAAATATTAGAAAAAATGTCTCCCTCCTGAAGAATAAACGAAAAATTACCAGTTTTGGTTTTACAGTTAAAAGTTGTAATAAAAAATTTGCGATCGCACATCTTATAGTGGAGCATTATGAGTAGCAGTGCATTGCCTGCAACGAGGTATTATGAGTAACAGGGTACTCCGTGCAACAGGGCATATTATGTGCAAACACAGTTTTATATGCAGCAGGGTCTTCTGTGCAGCAGAGTATCTCGGCAGAAGGGTACTTCATGAAGCAAAGTATTACGGGTAGAAGATATTTTGTGAAATGACATTATGTGTAGCAGGGTAATTTTGTGCTGCAAGGATATTATGTGAAATGACATTATGTGTAGCAGGGTAATTTTGTGCGGACTGGTGTTATGTTCAGCAGGATAACGTAATGCAGGAAGAATCAATAAAGTGGTCTTTGCTGGTCATTGCTTGCCTTACACTGGTCTTACACCAGTCGCTTACATTTTACAATTTGTAATGTTGAGCCTAAAGTAGGATGGACCCCTTCCACCCTTTCTGGACGCCGAACTGCAAAAGGCAGCCGCAACAAAACTTTACGGTTATAAATGATTGCAGGGATATTTTGCTTCTCTTTTGCGACATTTATGCGAAAATCGCGATGAATCTACTGCAATTTATTCGCCTGTATGTTCCACGGTGACAGATGTCATTGTCTAGCGCCTCCGGCAGTAAACAGGCATACGAAGTGTGTGTGTGTGTATGTGTGTGTGTGTGTGTGTGTATGTGTGTGTGTGTGTGTGTGTGTGTGTGTGTGTGTGTGTGTGTGTGTGTGTTTACTTCTAATGGTGACCAGTAGTAACTTTATTCAACGAAATTTAATCTTTATTATAAAAATCCCCGCATGTGTATTTTGTCATGCACGTATACACATCTATCTATCTATCTATCTATCTATCTATCTATCTATCTATCTATCTATCTATCTATCTATCTATCTATCTATCTATCTATCTATCTATCTATCTGTCTGTCTGTCTGTCTGTCTGTTTGTCTATCTATCTGTCTGTCTTTAACTGTATTAAGCAAATTATTCTTATGCACCCGAAGACTTGAGATTAAGAAAGAACAAAAATCTCACGCGTTGGCCGGCGCGGTGATGGAAGGAGGTATTAGCACTAAAACGTGACCACATTGTCACTGAAGCAACGATCGAGTCATCTTCACTTAGACTGTAAGTGCTGATTCAGCAAGTACCCAATAACTATACGTTATGCATCACTCATTTGGGGTGGGTGGAGGGAGAAGGATGTAAGGGGATGGACATCAATCGTTTCCTATTCTAATTACTCCTAAACTGCAGTATTTAATTAGTGAATAATGAATACTTCTACTCCTAAACTGCAGCATTTAATTAGTGAATAATGAATACTTCTACTCCTAAACTGCAGCATTTAATTAGTGAATAATGAATACTTCTACTCCTAAACTGCGATGTTTAATTAGTGAATAATGAATACTTCTTTTCCTAAACTGCGATATTTAATTAGTGAATAATGAATACTTCTTTTCCTAAACTGCAGCATTTAATTAGTGAATAATGAATACTTCTCCTCCTAAACTGCAGTATTTAATTAGTGAATAATGAATACTTCTACTCATAAACTGCAGTATTTATTAAGTGAATAATGAATACTTCTACCCTGAGGAACGACTTAATGAGCAGTTAAATACAGTGTGATAATAAATTAATGGCTCTATCAGTCAATGATTAAACATAATGAATCACTCAGTCATTGAATAGGCATAGTCAGTCAGTCAATGATTCGACATAATCAGTCAGTCACTCAATCAATAATTAGACACAATCAGTCAATCAATCAGCCAATGATTAGATGTAATCAATGATTAGGCATAATCAGTCAGTCAGTCAGGAAACAGCGAGTCTGACCCGGAAGCAATTCCCGACTATCGACCTCGTTGTTGCTGTTGAAACCCTCAGTAAGACCTCTTTTCCACTCTCACCAGGATTGCAAAGGGAAATAATCGAAAGGAGAAAAGAAAATTCTAGTGAATCGATAAAAGCTGATTTAATGCTATCATAAAAGTCTACTACAAATGGCACACCTAATGACATTCTCGAAATCTATAGAGCAGTCTTCTGGATCATACCATTCTCTCATCGATCCAATACCGCGGCTTCCTAATTTGTTTGTACCACCTCAATCTGGACCTTGATGGGTGAGTTATATATAAAAAAAAAAACTAGAAAGAAAAGTAGGTAGGAGAAGATAGAGAGAGGGGTGTGTGTGTGTGTGGGGGGGAAGTCGGACTTGCTTCTAACAGACAGAGCCGCACAGGGCTCAACAAGACGTCAGTATCACGTGACATCGATGCATTTTGTTATTTGAGTTGTATGTGGTACCTGCCGCTTCTCGTTGTTTGCAAAGGCAGTCTAGAAAGTGATAAGGCATTACATTCAACTCCCCAAACCTCGGACCTAATCCCCGACCCAGACACCCATTTACGATGGATGGATGCAATTCGAAAATGGCACGTTTTATTGATATTTAGCTTAAGAGTGCCTTCCCTTGTCGCATACGTACACATCGACCTACCTTTAGCAAGTCAAAAGGGAAACGTAAAGGGAATGAACACAAAACCTTCCCAATTAAATCATTTTCCAAATTGTTCATTTAACTGCTCATTTATCTCTCAGAAATTCTTAAGTTCAACTTCCTTAGCGGGTTTATTTGGCCATGTACTACAAGATGGCGTCTTAATGAGAGTGTGTCCCTGTGAAAAATCAGGATTTTAAGTTATTTGATTCATTTTGGGTTTTCAGATTTTAGACTGTTTAATGATTCAATTTTCAGAAATCAGTCATTATTTTGTCATAAAACTGTTGCTTTTATTTCACGAGTCACCACGCTTTTGGACTGACTTCTTCTAATACTACGTGAAATCGTCGATTTTCAAGCTATAGAAACGAGCTTTTCTAACCGCCATGATTTATATACTGGGGAAATTTTTATTACTTCCCCTCGCTTTTGTACAGTTTTGTGTTCGTAAAGAAACAAACCTGTAACGCCAGATTAGCCTGTTTAACATATCTGATCAATCCAAGCTATTTTCCATATATGGAAATCATGGCCGTTTGACTCTGCAATAGTGGGTTTCTGATTGCCCCAAATGTGTCACGTGACTACAGTTATGCAATAATGGCGTCATTTATATTTATAAAATTCGACCACGTAGCTGGAAAATAGTTCGTGTAAAAAAAAAAAGTCTATGCTTCAATCAGTTTCTAAAAGCAAACAACGAGAAAGCTGCAGCTAGCAATTGAAAGGAATAACAAGAAAAATCGAAATAATATCGTTGTTGCTATAAAAGAGACAGACTTGGACCCGGTACCAAGTGATATTTAAAATTTCATATACTACTAGTTTAATTTCTACTTCTAGTCAATCTAGTGACAGTAAAGCCAGGACACCACTCATTGCATGATAGTCTACTTTATGAGAAAGGAGATGGGAGCAACAATACTTCAGTTCATTGTGAGCCCAATTGTTCTGGCACAGATAAAACGATTGTTGCTAATTCATCAAGAGCGATTGTCGATTTCTCTACAGTCGATTAAATTGTTGAACGGTTGTGTTGAGAGTAATCGTTAAGAAACCAAAGGGACTTGCTGCACAATTTTTTTTTGTTCAACATTCGAAGAGACTGTTTGGTGGTACTGGTAGGCACTTATCAGAGAAAGGCAGCAGTGCTATCAAAGACTTTATAATTAACAATCTCTTTTTTTTTCTGCTTTAGTTTGTGGTTTGGGAGTAACGTCATTCAACATTTTTTTTTTGGTGAAAAGGTGGACTTGCATGGTTTGCATCTCAAGGCATAAAAAAAGCTCTATGACAAATTAAATATTTAGAAGAAAGAATTTTCTCACAAACTGTATAATATGTAAGAGAAGTCAATGAATAATAGTGTGGCATAATCCTGTGTGAAAATGATGTTTTGAACATTGGCGTAAGCTTTGTTGCGACATGGCTTACCAGAGGTTACACACCTCACATTGGTATTTGTTGTTATTGATTTGCTGAGTTGTCTGCTCTTAGATGTTCATGTGACATGTATGGCCGCTGGCAAAAACTGTTCATTGAGAAGCCTAAAGAGAAGGCTGCTTGGGATAGTCAATCTCTCAGTAATTGTGACGGGAACTTCACTTATACTTTTTTCTAGTCCCCCGTCAACACACGCATACACACCACACACTAATACACAGCACATACACATACACACGCATATGTAAAGTGCATTTTGTAAGTACCGATGTCCTGGTATATCTATTTCGATTTATCTCGCCGCATTTTCTTCTAAAGTGTAAATTATGTTATTGCTGCCAGATACTTACCTAACGCTTGTTACTTTACAAAATAACACTTTCAAGTAGAACAAACAAAATATTTTCTTAAGTGCTATTCAGCGGAGGAAGTTTTATGAAGGATGTCTGAACAAATAAGTACCATTGGTCCTCATGCACAATTGGTCCTCATCCAATGTCCAACACAGTACAAGTGGTTCTCATGCAATGTCCAAATACAGTACAAGTGGTCCTCATGCAATGTCCAAAGACAATACTAGTGGTCCTCATGCGATGACTAAACACATACACGTGATCTTCATGTCTAAACACAAAACAAGTGATCTTCATTTGTGTTGTCTAAACACAGATCAAGCCCTTATTTGATGTCTAAAACAGTGTAAAGTGATCTTCATTTGTGTTGTCTAAACACAGATCAAGTGTCCTTATCTGATGTCTAAAGCAGTGTAAAGTGATCTTCGTTTGATGTCCAAGTGATTTTCATATCTAAACACAAAACAAGTAGTCTTGCTTTGATATCTAAGCACAATACAAGTGGTCTTCATTGGATGTCTAAACACAGAACAAGAGATCTTCATTGGATGTCTAAACACAGAACAAGAGATCTTCATTGGATGTCTAAACACAGAACAAGAGATCTTCATTGGATGTCTAAACACAGAACAAGTGATCTTCATTGGATGTCTAAGCACAGAACAAGAGATCTTCATTGGATGTCTAAACACAGAACAAGAGATCTTCATTGGATGTCTAAACACAGAACAATAGATCTTCATTGGATGTCTAAACACAGAACAAGAGATCTTCATTGGATGTCTAAACACAGAACAAGAGATCTTCATTGGATGTCTAAACACAGAACAAGAGATCGTCATTGGATGTCTAAACACAGAACAAGTGATCGTCATTAGATGTCTAAACACAGAACAAGAGATCGTCATTGGATGTCTAAGCACAGAACAAGTGGTCTTCATTTCATATCTAAAAACTGCACAAAGCAGTCCTCTTGTGTTGTCTAAACACTGGAATAGTAGTCTTCATATGCTGTCTAAACACAGAACATGTGTTCTTTATGTGATGTCTCAACACCTAATTATTCATGTATCGGGATATGTTATACTAATGTTCTCCTGGATCATTTAGATATTTAATTTAGTACGACCTTTGACACAAAGTTATTTATAGTCAAAAGACTATAGTCTAAATAATTGGTAATGGTACTTGATAATTTTATAAATGTATTTCCACATTTTTCATAAACAAATTTGCTGGTGAAGCCATATACACTTAGCGGACTGAACTACCCTCAAGGGAAATGCGCAACCAAAGCCAATATTTAAATCATTTAGATATTTAACAGCATCTTCCAAGCACATTCAAGCCTAGGATATATACTCTAACCAAGTAAAGACAACCTCCAAAAGGGCCTAAGCGTAACCGTTTAAGTGAAAAGGACGTTACTGGCAGAAATGGTTTCGCACCCCATTCTCCACTCTCCCATCTATAAGCACTGCGCACTTCCTTTGCAGCAGTTGACCTTCATTTGCAAACAAGCTACGTCCCTAATGGCTGATGACGTCATAGTTGGCGTCCCACTGGCAGAAATGATGGCGATTATATTCAAGGAGTTGTGACGATGTAGCGGTGTGTGAAATGAAAGTGACAAGAAGGAATTGCTTTGGAGAAATGTTTGGTTTGCGACACAAACAAACAAAACATACTTAAAATTTTAGACTGTTTTTTCCCTTTTGTTCTTTTCAGGCTTGTAATGTACTTGATGCTTCATTATTTTCTGTGAATTACTTTTACACTCAAAAGTAACCATAAGACAAAAATAGCAACATTTCAACTAGGACATGCACTAAATAATAAAAACGGCATATTCACAAGTCCCTAAGTTTCCTTAAAACCAGTATCAGTAACTAGTTAATAATTTTTCATTAAGAGCAGAATGATAATCCAATATATTTTCATTTGTTATCGAGATTAGAATCATGAACTAGTCACATATTTTACTAAAGACTAGAATCATTAATCTGTCACATATTTTTCTGAAAACTAGAGCCATAAACTAGTGAAATGTTTTCCTTAAAACTAGAATCACGAACTAGTCCATATATTTCTATAAGACTAGAATAAACCACTGATTTTCCCTTTAAAACTAGAATCATGAACTAGTCCATATATTTCCTATAAGACTAGAATAAACCACTGATTTTCCCTTTAAAACTAGGATCATGAACTAGTCCATATATTTCCTATAAGACTAGAATAAACCACTGATTTTCCCTTTAAAAATAGGATCATGAACTAGTCCATATATTTCCTATAAGACTAGAATAAACCACTGATTTTCCCTTTAAAAATAGGATCATGAACTAGTCCATATATTTCCTATAAGACTAGAATAAACCACTGATTTTCCCTTTAAAAATAGGATCATGAACTAGTCCATATATTTCCTATAAGACTAGAATAAACCACTGATTTTCCCTTTAAAAATAGGATCATGAACTAGTCCATATATTTCCTATAAGACTAGAATAAACCACTGATTTTCCCTTTAAAACTAGGATCATGAACTAGTCCATATATTTCCTATAAGACTAGAATAAACCACTGATTTTCCCTTTAAAACTAGAATCATGAACTAGTCCATATATTTCCTATAAGACTAGAATAAACCACTGATTTTCCCTTTAAAACTAGAATCATGAACTAGTCCATATATTTCCTACAAGACTAGAATAAACCACTGATTTTCCCTTTAAAAATAGGATCGCAAGCTGTCTAAATGTTTTCCTATCGGCTAGAATGGTAAACGAATCCCTGCATTTCCATGCATGTGATCAGAAAATAGTCTCTGTGTTCGAGTAAGACTAAAATTAAAAAAAACAACACAAATTACGTCCTACATTAGACAAAAATTAAAAAAAAAAAACAACACAAACTACGTCCTACATTAGACACAAATTAAAAAAACAACAACACAAACTACGTCCTACATTAGACACAAATTAAAAAAACAACAACACAAACTACGTCCTACATTAGACACAAATTAAAAAAACAACAACACAAACTACGTCCTACATTAGACACAAATTACAAAAAACAACACAAGCTACGTCCTACATTAGACACAAATTACAAAAAACAACACAAGCTACGTCCTACAATAGACACAAATTACAAAAAAACAACACAAGCTACGTCCTACAATAGACAAAAATTACAAAAAACAACACAAACTACGTACTACATTAGACAAAAATTACAAAAAACAACACAAACTACGTACTACATTAGACACAAATTACAAAAAACCAACACAAACTACGTCCCCAGTAAGGCAAAAATTACAAACCATTGGCAAAGTTTCCAAGATAAAATAATTACAAACCAGCAATTGTCTCCACTAAAATCAAAATTACAAACCCCCATTATCTATATCTTTAAGACCAAAGTTATAAGCCATAAGCATCGTCTCAAACACAACATTCACAAACCATTAGCAACGCCCTCAAGAAAAAATTACAAGGCACAAGCTATGTCTCATTAAGACAGATTACAAACCTGTAGCTATCTTCATTAAATTACATGCCAGTCGCTAAGCAACCGAACGCAATTGTATGATTCTGAAAGAAAAACACAGATGTCGTTTGTTGATTTTGTTTTTAAAGGAATTATATCAAACAGCTTTCTGATTTTGTTTCTATAAAATACAAAAGATGGCTTTTTGACGGTGTTTCGAAAGAAAAGTTCTCTAGATGAATTAATGATTCCGTTTCTAAAAAAAACACAGATGGTAGCTTAATGATGTTACTTTGAAAGAAAAAACAAATCGTCGCGTTATATATTTGCTATTAAATACAAATACTGGTGGTGCCTTTATAATACAGTTCTGAGCCCGCTCCCCCCCCCCCCCATTATGACTTTGAGATTTTGCTTCCAAAGGAAAATACAGAAAATGAATTTATGATTTTTGTTTAAAAAAAATACATGGGATGGTTTTATGATTTTGTTCTTTTTAGAGAGCAAAAGCAATACAGAACGGCAGTTTGATTTAGTTTTAAACAATAAAAGTAAATGACTTAATATTTAAATTATAAAGAAAAATTAAATGTAGGATATAGTTTACAAAGTGAAAATAAAGGGTTTACTCAATTATCAGCGCTTTAAATATTTTAAGCACCTTTTGCCAATTACATTTTTTTTTTAATCTCCTGCAAACCTAGCAAGGGGAGAAACTGAACAAAGAATATCTAACAAGTCTAAAGGAGTTATTTCCACTTCATAGAATTCGTCCTATATTGATCGGCTTTATGATTTAATTCATAGAGTAATATGAAGGTTTTTAAAGTAATAATAAATGTCCTATGTATGTTTTAGTTAATCAAGTAAAAGCAAAGTTGACTTGTTGGCTTGATTTATAAAGTAAAGAATAAATGGCTAACTTCATGAGTTGACTTATTTGATTTAATCCTTTTGAATGATTTCAGGCTTATGGCATCATCTCCTTCTTATTCGTCGCGACATCCATTGCAGGATTTTGCTTAGAGACATTGCCAGGATTACGGCCAGGAGTGGAGTACAACGTTACGGCAAACTGCAAGGGCACTTCCCAGGTCATCCACAGGGTGATTAGTTCCAACCCCGCGTTGAATGTAGTGGACATCATCTGTACAGTGTTTTTTACGCTGGAACTCATTCTCAGGTGAAAAAAGGGAAATGGAGAAATTTGCTATTTCAAAACAGAAATAAATAGGAGAGATAAGGGACAAAGGAAAAGACACATTTTTTGTTGTTAAAAGACATGTTCACACACACACACACACACACACACACACACACACACACACACACACACACACACACACACACACACACACACACACACACACACACACACATATATATATATATATGCCAGATAAAGAATATTTTCATTGCCTATCTATCTATCTATCTATCTATCTATCTATCTATCTATCTATCTATCTATCTATCTATCTATCTATCTATCTATCTATCTATCTATCTATCTATCTGTTATTCTGTCAATACACTGTACATATCTATAGACCACTAGGGGGAAAAGACCTCAGTATTACACTGTACACGTTTTCAAAGAGGATTAGGGAAACTACCTAAGAGCAGTCTTCACGTATAGCATCTTTAAAGAGGACTAAAGGAAGACATCGCGCTATTCATTTTCCCATCACCATTTAACACTAGACTCCTTTCTTCAGCTAATTCCATAATTATCTCCTCCTTTGTCCCAGGTTCATCTTCGCACCAAATAAGTTCAAGTTTGTCATCTCACCCATGAACATCATCGACCTGTTGGCGCTGGTGCCGCTGTACGTGCAGGTCATCTTCCAGACCTTTGACCTGCAGGCGTGCTACATGAACGAGCAGTTCGTCATCGAGATCATGTTCATCCTCCGGATCTTCCGAATGTTCCGCATCTTCCACCTCGTCAAGCACTACCAGGCCCTCAAGGTGCTCGTGTACTCACTGCGCGCCAGCCTGCAAGAGCTGCTGATGCTCTTCATCTTCCTGCTCATCGCCATGCTCGTCTTCGCCACCATGATCTACTACGCAGAGCGGAAGGACGCCATCAACCCGTCAGAACGCTTCAACACAATCCCGGTGGGCTTCTGGTGGGCCATCATCACAATGACGACGGTGGGCTATGGCGACGTGTTCCCGGTAACCCCCATCGGCTACGTCGTGGGCACCGCATGCGGCGTGGCCGGCGTGCTCCTCCTAGCCTTGACCTTTCCGGTCATCTCTAATAATTTCACGCTCTTCTACCAGCACGTGCGCTCGCGACCCATCCAGCGCCTGCAGGCGCACAACCGCAAACTCGCAGAGCGGGCGGGAGAGGGTGAAGCGGGGGGTGTGGCCCACGACGGCGGCAGGGGTGGAAGAGCAGAGGAAGAGGAACTCTTGCTGTACTCGCCAGCTAGCTCCCCTTCCCACAGCGGGCAGCTGAAGTTGTCCGTGGTTTCCGGGACGGTCGAACCCTACATGAATGGGGGGACTTTGGCGCGGTCAGGCAGCACCATGTGTGGACCACGTCCTTCGGGCAACAGCTATGTCAAGCAGCCGCCTTTGGCCAAATTCTCTGATTCTAATTCCATGACCGACATTGTACTGCAGCCACCGCCCTGCAAAGTGGACTTTTCCGGTCCGGAGAGCCATCAACCGAAGTCACCATATGCTGGGAGTCCCCGCAGACGAAAAACTCACTCAGACGATGGTGTCAGGTATCAAGGAGAAACTCGCTTATGAGTCGCCATTTAGTTTCTCACCGTGCGCTTTTTTTTAGAGATCCTCTGTGCCAACAGTAGTCTGTTAGGAAGTAGTTTGTCTGCTTAATTAAGCAGAGGTGACGGGATTCTGATCACAGTCATGTGACAAGTGTTTGTATTCAAGGCTGACACATATGCGTTGGAAAGTTCGGGCTATATTAACTCATCTTTGACTTGGACATCATTCTGCAACAAGACAAAACCCACTGCCATCTTGGCATTCATCGCATGTTGATGGGCTCCGTTGTGTGGCTGTGCCATTCACCAAAATCTTGATCTCTTTATATGGCCTCTCTTTCACATTGTACTTTCAGCGCTTGTGTTTCCCGACATTTGCATTTAAACATGTTGCTGGAGAAACAATTTAACAAGAACATTAACATATTGCTGGAGAAACAGTTTAAGAAGAACATTAACATGTTGCTTGAGAAACATCTAAGCAAGGACATTAACATGTTCTGGAAAAGCAGTTTAACAAGGACATTAACAATTGCTGGAGAAACAGCTAAACAAGGATATCAACGTTTTTGCTGGAGAAACAGTTTAAGAAGAACATTAACATGTTGCTGGAGAAACATCTAAGCAAGGACATTAACATGTTGCTGGAGAAACAGTTTAATAAGGACATTAACATATTGCTGGAGAAACAGTTTAACAAGGACATTAACAAATTGCTGGAGAAGCAGTTTAAGAAGAACATTAACATGTTGCTGGAGAAACAGTTTAATAAGGACATTAACATATTGCTGGAGAAGCAGTTTAATAAGGACATTAACATATTGCTGGAGAAGCAGTTTAAGGACATTAACGTTCATGCTGGAGTAGAAATTTAACAGCTAGTGATAAATATGCTCCAGTGCATTTACTCTTACCTGAGCAAGATACTGGTCACCATAGATCGTTTTAATTGGGGAAGGGGAAGGGAATGCTGACCGAATTTGATTCCACTGATTAAGAGTTGCAAAAAAACAGTTCTATGTGTGGGGATGAAAATGTTCCAATCTAATCATTATAGAGAAGCTAACTAGACATTTTGTAACATATATTTATGTGTGTGTGTATGAAAGATAACTTTTGATTTCTCTCTTCATAAGTGTTCACGCAGGTTCAATTAGTCATGAAATCTATGCAGACTAAACAGAGAGTTTGTGTGTATTTAAGGAAACGAAACGATAACACATCTCATCGACAGTGCGAGTCAAGATTTCAGTTAGATTATTCAGTGTGTGCGTGTGTGTGTGTGCGTGTGTGTGTTGGCATTTCAATAGTCTTCCTTTGTTGTCTTAAGATTTTGGTTTATTTAAGTTTATAAAATATGATACACTACTTTAAATACTTTATTGTAATCGAATATAATAAATTCGATCTTTGTTCACACTACTGCGAGGTTTCCAAATAATAATGATAATAATAACAGGTGGGGACAAGAAAAGTTAAGAGACACTTACATAAAATGATGTTACGAAGGTGACAAGAAAGTCACGAGACAATGACATGTAAATAAATGATTTTAAGAAAATTGATGGAAGGTTTAACAAAGGTGCACATGCTTTTAATGCACATTTTAAATTAGCTAGTCCATTGTGAAGTAATTTCGTTACTCCTGAGATATGCGTAAAGGTAATTTATTTTTACTATTTCATATAAAAGCTGATCAATTACTGTCAATGAATGCTCGGACTGCCCCAGTACATATACGCTATGCTGAGTGAAGCAGCTCCACCCGTCTTGTTCGGCTTGCCTCAGTACTGGCATATAATATTATGGAAAGTAGCTCCACCCCTCTGTTTCTCGGGTTGCCCCAATACTGGCATATCACATTATGTGAAACATCACCACCCCTCTGTTTCTCGGGTTGCCCCAATACTGGCATATCACATTATGTGAAACATCACCACCCCTCTGTTTCTCGGGTTGCCCCAATACTGGCCTATCACATTATGTGAAACATCTCCATCCCTCTGTTTCCCGGCTTGGCCTAATACTGGCATATCACATTATGTGAAGCAGCTCCACCCTTCTGTTGCTCGGCACGTCCCCAGTATTATTCTATAAAAATATTTAAAAATAACAAATCTTCACAATTTACATTTTATACCTAGACTCTCTCCATCAGCTTTGGCTAATTTACTATTTTTCTCCCACACTGATAACTTCCTTTAATAAATATAACGTTTGATGTGATAGCAATTATTTAAATAAACCTTGAACATTTCAGACTTCTGCTTAGCTCATCAATTTTTGAACATTTGTTATGACTCTTACTAGACGGTTTTCATCAGCTTGTCCATACTAGACTATTTTCACTAGCCTGTCCAAACTAGACTCTTTTTCATCAGTCGATGTAAGCTGGTCATGGCTGCTTGGTCCACATACATCGATTCTTTGTTGACAATAAATGCTTTCGGCACTTAAAAGCAACACCCAAGTAAATAAGTATGGATTAAAAAGAAGATTTTGAAGCCTCAGAAAAACACAATTATTATTCTTTCTTACAATATCCGTTTCATAACAGACTTCATATTAGACTACATTTTTTGAATGATAGTGTTAAATGCATTAGTTAGTTTGTGCACGATACTGATATTCTACCAAGTTTGATTGTCGTTACTAAAGTTAAAAGATTGATATTTACATTTAAAAAAAAAAAATTTCAAGACTCTTTCCTTCTAATTGCATGTTGATTTTTAGATCCACGTCTTTTATGTATTCATTTCTCTTAAGTCTCGTGATCTTTTTTCAGGCCTACAGAAGTGCAGATAAATTTAGTGACTTACAAGTTCTTTAATGTCACGTGACTCTGTTACTTAATTCCTGCTTTCATTACATTCCTTAGCTAAGACTTTTAAACTGAGTCTATAATGAGTGTCTTTTGATGAAAACGGCACATATATACCTGATCCAACCCTAAGTAAGGGGATGAACTCTAGATAAGAGTTCTGCTCTCAGTGGAAATCTTAGGCATAATTGATCTCATGGCCACATACTGTTAATTTAGAATGGCTTGTAATGTGTTTCCTCTTCCGACTGGTGAAGAATCGCTGTTTCGTAGCCCCTTAGGTTAAAGTGCTCGGTGATGGATGCTGTTTCGTAGCCCTCTAGTGTAAGTGCTCTTTCCGAATCATTAATCACTTCATTAAGTTTCGTATTCTTCACTTCATGGCGTCCTGCCATAAAAGAATAATACAGTGAATTGATCTAATGCCTGCTTTATTGTTGCATTAAATTTCCAGAAGCTTAAGTTTTATCCTTCGTGAAAAAGTTTTTCTTACCTAGCTTTATTTGTGACTCATGTTTTTCTTACGACTGAGCTAACTTAATTTGTAGTGTAATGTTTTTCTTACGAATGACCTAACTTAATTGTGACCTAATATTTTTCTTACGACTGACCTAACTTAATTGTCACGTAATGTTTTTCTTACAACTGACCTAACTTAATTTGCGACGTAATTATTTCTTACGACTGAACTAAGTTTGTGACGTAGTTTTTTCTTACGATTTACCTAACTTAATTTGCGACGTCTTGTGTTTCCTTACGACTGACCTAACTTGATTTATGACGTCAAGCTTTTCGAATGACAGTCTAACTTGATTTATGAAGTCAATTAAGTCGTACTAATAAGAAAATTGAAGACTTTTGCTATATGATGTATTTTAAATCTAAATGTATCTTGACATCAAGGATACAACTGAAGAACATTATATTTCCTTTGCAATCATCTTTTCGCCAAGGATACTATTAATACCATTGTCCTTTTGTGGTAGAATAAATATGACGTCACCTAACTGACTAATATGGAAGTCAATAACAAAAGTAAGACATTAGTTATGATGACACATACTTTAATCTTATAATAATAACAATAAGAACAATGGTATCATTACTGCTAATGATTTATAAAAGCACTCGTAATTATAAATCTGTACAGTATAAATCAATAGAAAATAAATATGTACTGTATTGGTCAATAAAAAATAAACATATACAGTATCAGTCAATAGGAAATAAACATGTACGGTATCAATCAATAGAAACTAAATATATACAGTGTCAGTCAATAGAAAATAAACATTTATGGTATCAATCAAAAGAAAATAAATATATACAGTGTCAGTCAAAAGAAAATAAACATATACAGTATCAGTCAATAGGAAATAAACATGTACGGTATCAATCAATAGAAACTAAATATATACAGTGTCAGTCAAAAGAAAATAAACATATACAGTATCAGTCAATAGAAAATAAACATGTACGGCATCAATCAATAGAAAATAAACATAATAGAAAATAAGCTAGCACAGTATCAATCAAAAGAAAATAAATAATGCAGTATCAATCAATAACAAAATACAAATAATAAAAAATGATCATGCACAGTATCAATCAATAGAAAATAAACATGTACAGTATCAATGAATGAATGAATAGAAAATAAACATGCTCTGTATCAATCAAAAGAAAATAACATGTACACTATCATAAATAGTATCAATCAATAACAAAATAACCATAATAGAAAACAAACATACAGAGTATAAAAAAATGAATAGAAAATAACATGTACATCATCAATCACTAAACGTAACAAAATAAACATTCACAGTAACAATCAATAAAAGAAACGTGATGCACAAAGTGCATATTTGTTAATGTAACAATGAACACATTGTAATATTTAATAAAGAAACCAGAAACACATTTTGATATTTAATAAAGAACCAATAAAGCACACTCATATATTTAATAAAGAAACCAGAAAATACATTTTGATATTTAATAAAGCACACTCATATATTTAATAAAGAAACCAGAAAACACATTTTGATATTTAATAAAGTACATTCATATATTAATAAATAAACCAGAAAACAATTTTGATATTTAATAAAACACACTCATATATTTAATAAGAAACCAGAGAATACCACGAACTTGAAGATATGCATTGCAAGTGAGAAAGATAAGAGCTTTCTTGATAGATATGTTAAAAAGAAAAACTTGATACATATGTTCAATAAAACAATATGGATAATTGTAAATAATTTATTTAAAAAGCATTTGTAAAATAAACAATATGAAAAGAAATGGGATAATTACAAAAATATAAAAGCACTCTTTTAATTAATTTTAATTACAGTAAATCTTAAGAATTATTAACTACAATAAAGACTATCTATCTATCTATCTGTCCATCTGTCTGTCTGTCTGTCTGTCTGTCTATCTATCTATCTAACTATCTATCTATCTTCCCTTGTGTTTAATGTGTTTTAAACTAGTCCTATATTTAACATCCAGGTTTAGGATTTATAAAATAGATGAGTTCAGTAGTTAAAAAATTCTTGTAACTAGTTACAAGTTAGACCTAGACTGAAAGTGTCTTTAAAACAAATAACAAGTAAAATCTTCGTTTAAGAATAATGAATGATATCTTAACAACAATGACAAATAATGTGACAATGTCAAGGTCTCCGGAGTTATCAAGTTTTGAGAAGAATGATCTGCGGTGCAATAAAAACTAAGCGGGTTAGTGAGGTCTATTTTTACAAGACTGTTGATGTTTAGGTTTGACAAGACTAGTAAGTCAAGAAAATGTCTGACGAACTTTGACATTTTGATTTCAAAAGGCTAGGTGGAAAGTGTCAGCGTTTAGTTTCCTTCTCCTAATGTTACTATAAATAGATACTTGTACGAACACTTTTTTTTTTAACAGAAGAAAAGCAAGAAAACAGTACAAATGAATTGTTCTATTAAAGTGTTTAGTTTAATAGCATTTTATAAAATTTAATTTTTTTTTCTAAAAATTTCGAGAATGTGTGTGCGCCACCTGATAGTGAATCAACCATACACCCCATCATTTTCTCACAGACACACACCAGACACACACACATACACCGCATCATTTTCTCACAGACACACACACAAACACAAAATAACACATACAGCCCATCATTTTCTCACAGACACACACCAGACACACAAACACAAAATAACACATACACACCATATACACACACACAAGCAGGACTACAAATATTTATAGCATGTTGGGTTTACATGGATAAAGCTAAAGATAAGAACGTGTTTTTATTTTATTTTTCTTTTGCGACGGTTGGGGGGGGGGGGGAGGATTGGGGAAGGGGGAAAGAAACATCGAAACTTTCGCAGTTGTAGTCTTGGATTTGACACTCAAGTCGTCCAGACGACTAATGGCGTACTCAGGTTTACTCAAATCGTTTACGTACCATACCATAAAATCTTGTTGTTTGCTGGAAACTCTATTCCTTCAAAGCAGTCATACAGAAATAGAATACCTTATTTAATCTAAGGGTTTCGCATGAGTGGAAAGCCCTTATTTAAACTCATATATACATATACTTCCAATTCCAAAAGATTTCTAGAAAACCCTCACGGAACACACTTTCAGCAAGGAAGGAAAACATGTCCGAAAATAAGAATGAATAAAAAAAAAAATAGCCTTTTGTCATGCTGACAGGAGATTGTGAGCCTGCTTAATAAATGAAAGAAAACAACATCGGGCAACCCCCGCCCACCCACACAAATCCTTAACAAGAATGAAGGATAATTCATGCAGACAAAGAAATAAAAGAAAGAAAGAATTATCTTGGACACTGCATCATTAAGTAGTGTCCCTGGATTGTCCGTAACAGAACCTGAGGATCCTCTTAACTGGACACTGATGACTGTCTGCGCGATAAAACATCAGATGTAGGGTGAAAACAAGTAGTCAACGTCGCTTGACGCTTAGAACTGGCTTTTCATCAGTCATAACTGAGTTGATAAAACATTTTCATCCAACACCTCTAGACGAATTTTTATGTTAGTGGCATTTCACTGAACTAGCTTCGTTTTTGCATTTTGCAAATGTCAGAGATCAAATAATTCTAAATGTAAATAACTGGGCTGTAATTGGCTGACGTTCGAGAGTGCAGTATTGCATGATAATTAATCTATTGTACATTGTACTGTTGTATGGTTTGAAATGACTCGCCCAATGCTTGTTGTCTGAATGGGATAAGCTACACATTGCCGAACACACACGAGAGTTTAAGAATTGTACTGTTGTATGGTTTGAACTCGCCCAATGCTTGTTATCGGAACGGGATAAGTTACACATTGCCGAACACACACGAGAGTTTAAGAATTGTAAAGAAATGACGACGGAAGGAGGGAGAGAGAGAAAAAAAATGACCCAGAAGAGTTGAGAAAAAGAACCAAAGAAAGAAAAGGACAAGCAAAGAGAAACTGTGTATATATATATGTGTGTGTGTGTGTGTGTGTGTGTGTATGTGTGTGTGTGTGTATATATATATGTGTGTGTGTGTGTGTGTGTGTGTGTGTGTGTGTATGAGAGAGAGAGTGATTAATAAAGCTGTATGAAAAACAAGAAATGAGAGAGGGAGGTAAGGTCGAAGAAAAATATGAAAGTATGTGAAAGTGTGTGTGAGATACAGAGAGACAAGTGTGTTGTAGAGAGAATGTGTGTGTGTGTGTGTGTGTGTGTTTGTGTGTGTGTTAAAGGCAGAGAGAGCAGAGGGTCAGAAAGAAAGAGAGAAATGAAATGAAAAAGAAAATGGGAAATATGGGGAGGAGAGAGAGAGAGAGAGAGAGAGAGAGAGAGAGAGAGGTTGTGGTACTTTGAATTCGACTTGTTTCAGTTATCAGCACAACTAAAGCGTTCTAAATTTGGATTCCCAAACTATTATTAGATTTTTGTACCATTGTATGTAGCATCACCAATGTCTTCTAATAAGCGTGGTATTATATATATAATCTTAGTCTTTACTTAACCCATTCTCGCTTTCAGCAGAGCCCATCTTTCGGCTGCGTTACTCTTAGTAGGCTATTAGACTCGAAAGAGATGTGTTTCGGGAAGGGGAGTGAGGCACACGGGTCACTTTCCGACTGTGATATGAAAACACCTTTATTTCTGGGGTCATTTGGGAATGTGGCAGTGTAGTTGTATTACTGGAGTCAATGTTGAAATGTGATCACGTATAATTATTCATATTTGGACGTAGCTTTTGCCATAACAGCAATAAAAGAATATTCCAAACATTTGATTTTGATTGTGATTGATTTGATGTTTTGTTGTTGTTTTTATTTTTAAAATTTTTACTTTTATATTTTAGTTTTTCAACGGTTGTACACAACATGCAGTATGTAGTTTAAAAACATATCAGCACTATATTAAGATATTAATATTTATTAACATTAGTTTTTAAAACATGCAGTTAGAGAAGTGTTGTTGCAAAGCGCATAAATAACACGATATTAGATAATCAGTTTTTGACGCCAATGCCACTTAATTAATGATTATTATTATTAATTAATTATTCATTCATAACTAATTACAACTGATGAGAATCATAATTTATATTATTAATATTTCTCCAGCAGACACCACTCGTCTCTCTCACTCGGCGGATATGCGGGCGCTGTAAACGTTTTCTTAATTCCACACATTAAGACAACATTTACTGTCACACAATAATTCATACGTGAAAAACTTCTTATTAAAGGAGAAGACAAAACCATCCTTAATCTATATTTAGTGAGCTCCCATCCATCCACTTTCTTCTCCAACATAAGATTATCAATATTGTAAGAAGGTCAATAAACAAGAAATTTATTAAATCAACAATAAAATATTTTTACATATGACAAATACAATGAAATAGATTACTTAACAACAATATATCCACGAAACCATGCTAGAATAATTTCTGTTTTACAATCTTATATATAGAAAACAAATATAATTTAACAATTCAATACAATCATAGGATAGATCTTATCAGAGAACAGAAATGGAGTTATTAGAGATAAGCGATAATAGTCTTCACATAATCTGAATTAAGTCCTCGCACTTTTGCAACAGTGTTACAAGTCTTTAGTTCATGTCAAAACATGTTTCTCTCATGTGGAAAATACCGACGTTGTTTTTCTCTCAAAACCAATCTGAGTGCCTTTTTGCTGTGTCAGTTCCTTCAAGCAGAATAACAGCTGTAGCGATTTTTGATAACTTCTCTGTACCAGAAATTGTATAAGTAATCAGCTTATCTTGCCACCATACTTCAAAGGATGCAGTGTATTTCCACACTTACATACTGCCCCCTCCTTTACCACGGTGGGCCATAGTGGTTTACAAACTGTAACCAGGATTCAAATCACATGAGAGAAGAAAAACAAAATGGTTGCTCAACCTGAAAAATATAACCAGGAAGCAAACCTAAGTTTCTAGTTTATCGCTTTATAACTCCTTTCTTTCTTACATTCCGGTCTCAACTTAGTTTCCTGCAATGGCATTTATTAGCACAATACACACACACAGCATATCAAAATAATATCAAGTGTTAGCACACTACATATGAGCAGCTTAGTTCAAACATTTATAGAAATACTTTTCTACTCACATAATACATCTCTACGTAAAACACTAGTATAACATATCAATAGCAAAAGTGCATGAAGTATTTCTAAGTCCATTCTCTCTCAAACAGTCAGTTAACTCACTATTACGCTAATGGCCGCCTTTCAAGACTGGATTTCTTTGCCACTCCAAATTTAAAGTGGTCAGACAATAGATTTCTCTACAGCATTTAAACTGTTAGATCTCAGCACATTGGCTGGTCTCGTTCTCGTAAATCATAACCATTAGATAATAAAACTACTCGCCCAGCTGAACTAGTTTGCATTGCATCAGCAATTTCTAGCATATTCTCAACTCGGGTTGTTTGCTTCCAATAAAAATACCATTGTAAGGAGTGCCCACTCTGACAATCCAAAAATTTATATAACAAAAAATAGGGATAGGCAAATTTACTTCGCCACACTGTTAATACTTTATTTTAATCTGAATCAAAATCCATACAACCAAAAATCATTAGCAAAATCTTTAAATAACTAACATTCATAGCAATTTTTTAGAAAGAGAATAATTATATATTATCGATAACTATATTTAATTTTTCATTTTGATAATTACTTCAAGGTAAGTTTATCACAATTGTTTGATACAGTAACACTTTGCTAGGGGATGGGCAAGATGTTAATTATCAACCACCCCCGGGGGCCCATAACATTAGGATAATCCCCCAAGAACACCTTTTGGCTGGCTTTGCAGGTTAGAAAGATGGAAGATAGATAATGTAGAAAATGTAGAGTGATAGTTCTAGAAGATAGCTCGAGCCCCCTGTTACATACAGCCAGGATAGTAAGTAAATACAGGTGAGAGACTACAACATATAACATGTAAATGAGTCACACTAACACAAGTGGTCTATGTATCATTAATAAGTGTATTCAACCAGAAATAACACAAGACAGCATGGTTAGTGTAGCATATAGTTCAACAGTTACAATTAGAATTTATAGTTATAGTGCCTAATCACGACCATGTGGTATTGTAAGAGAATGTTCATTTTGAGTCCCATGGCACTGTAGTAGTTATTTGGTTCGTTCATAAGAACGAAATATAAATGAGTTTATAAGAGAAAACTGAATGTTCTGAGTGAACTCTACAGTACTTTGATTAAAGTTCGATTGAATTTGATTATATCTTGACTGAAGCTGTTTTGCATGTTGGTTTTATGGTCACTTAGCTTTGGCTGGGGTCCCAGTGACATGGCTCGATGAACTCAACAACCTAGATAATGTCTCAGATAAAGTGCCGATCTTTGGCAGTAATTTATACAGAGGATGATTTCCTGCTGTGTTGTTAACCAGCAATACGAGTTAATACTATGGGTATAACTTATTAAGGACTAGAGCGAAAACATGTTACCTCGAAAGTCAGATGTATTTGACCAACAATTTACAGGTGAGTTTCTAGTGCGTTCATTTGAGCAACTGAGCTGTGCTTTGATTGGTTAATTTAATGAGTTGTCTGGAACATTCAGGTATGTTTCCAGTCCGAGGATAAGGGTCAGCCTTTCTAGAAGGTAGGTTTATGTTTTAGTCTATTTTTAGAGGAAGGTTGGGTGTGGGCTGCATAAACCATTATGTGACAGATACTACATCTACAGCGAAAACTGTTCAACACTAGTAAAAATTACTTTGACCTTCTACATATTCTTTGCTTCATGCTTTGTTCACTTCGTTGTCATCATCATCATCATCAAGTCTTTTCTCATGACTTCTATTGACTAGATGATACTTGTGATCTCTACCAAAATGAGTCTGAAATTTGAGGGCATTTTAAATGGTAAACATTTTAAATATTAATTTTACTCCATTATCATGATTTAAAAAAATATATAAGTAAACAAGCAGAAAGAAAAACAAATAGACCGGCAGACAGACACAAAACCCCAGATAAACCAAAAAGAAAACTGATAGAACAGATTGACAGATGGATAGTCAAACAGACAAAGAAACAGAAATACAAACGAAAGGTTACCTAGACAAATAAGCAACCAAAGCAACCAACCAAACAATATGTGATTCAACTATTCCTTTATTATTGAGTAGTTTTGTACAAGAAGAAGAAACTCCAGCATCGGTCGAGAATATTGAAGTTTTTCACTAATAAATGGGCCAAGCAATTCGGTACAAGGTTTCCAAATGATATTCAGCCATCAGCGGTTTAGATAAATTATTAAGCAAGGATGTGTTACTCGATATCACGTAGAACCTTCGTGGATACTCTGTGGACCTGCCGCTACCGGCTTTTTCAGCTGTATGGATATTGATCCGAGAAGGCCACAAGCAAAATATGCTCACAAGTAGTTTGCTGTGTTATATTCTGGCGTGTTGTAAGTCACGTTCACATTGTTTGCTTCAGTTATAATATTTGTTTTAGTCACATTCATAATAATTATTTTAGACACATTCATAATGCTTGTTTTAGTCACAGTCACAATATTTGTTTTGGTCACATTCATAATAATTATTTGTTTTAGTCACATTCATAATAATTATTTGTTTTAGTCACATTCATAATAATTATTTGTTTTAGTCACATTCATAATGGTTGTTTTAGTCACATTCTTCAAAATGTTTGTTTAAATCACAGTTGTATGATTCAATCACATTTATAATTAATGTCTGTGTTTATCACGTCTATTAAGCTTCTTTAAGACTCATTCATTACATTTGTGGAAATTATATTTGTATGTTTTTCTCATTCATAATATTCGTTTTAATCACATTAATAATATTTGTTTCAATCTCATTAGTAATACTTGTTGTAATCACGACTTTAATGCTTGTTTCAATAATTATCAAATACTTTTTCCATTCACATTCCTAATGTGTGGCAGTGTAAATTTGCCTATCCCTATTTCTAGACTTAATATTTTGTGCATTTTGCTATTGATATGTTATAATTGTGTTTTACATAGGGACATATTATGTGAGTAGACTATTATTTCTGCAAATGTTTGAACTAAAATGCTTGCATATAGAATCCTAAACACTTGACATTGTTTCTAGTGAATGTGCTCATAAGATTGATATGCTGTATTTATTGATTGTGTATTGGGATAATAAATACTCTTGCAGGAAATTGTAAGCTGAGACTTGAATGTAAGAGAGAATGGAGTTAAAGATGAATAAATTGGAAACTTAGTTCCCCCCCCCCCCCGATTATATTTTACAGGGAATAAGCAGCATTTCCTTGTTTTACCTGAATCTCCTGGTTTACAGATTTTAAACAGCTATGACCATGGTAGATGTGAGAAGTGTGGAGATTATATTGGTTACATTGATTGTTCATTTTTAGTAACTAGATTTAAAGTTTATCAGTTATTGAGTGCATGTGAAGATACTTTTGTAAAATCAGTCAAATAGCTCACCAGTTTGCTAATGCACATGACAGTGGTAGAGTTATTTTGTAATTTATTGAAAAAAATTCACATGAGAAAAGGCAAGTTCTCAGTAAAATGTGTACACGAGAAATTAGAGGAGGAACTAGAACACAAAATGGAATGAGTTTCTATAATGAGTAGAATGGTAGATCAGTTATAGGAATAGGTAGGTGAAATGTTTTCCAGACCCAGTTTAACTCTAGAGGAAGGAGAGATATTTCTTGAGTGGAAAGACAAAACCAAAGAGCTAAAAACAGAACGTATGAGAGTGCTTGAGTTAACCTTGAGCTTGAAGAATTAAAAAGAAAAGAAACTGAGTGTGAGATATTGACTTTAGAAAGTGATGAGATGACTGAGGCACTGTTTGTGTATTCACATGTAGTCAAGCTGCAGCACAGGAAGCTGAACCAGTAGTGTGTTTTAGCTGTGTCAAACCAGGCCATATCAAATGTTATTAGGCGACATAAATGTCATAGAATGAAATGGCACACCCTGTTTTAATGCACACATAAATGGACATTCTGTTCCAGTCCTCTGTGACACTGTAGAAGAAGGGTAAGTGTGAAAATTCATGAACATGTTTGTGCCCTAAGACTTTGCACGGGAGGCAAAGATAATAGTTTAAGTAGCTCACACCATGATTCCGAGATATGACCTAGAGTCCTAGATATTATTCTATGAAAAAGAGATCTAGGTATTAATTAATTATAAATTTAATTAATTATAAATTAAAAATTTAATAAAGAAAATTTAATACACTGACAAGAAACGAGCGAGTCAGCAAGAGTGAAGAAAAAGAACACAAAAAGTAAATTAATTAATTAACATTTAAAAAAAAAACTTGTGGTGTGATCAATAGGCACACGAGTATAGCATACTGTTTCATGTGCAAGTACAAACATCTTGAGATGTTTGGAAACTGTCAGTGCCTGAAACAATACATGTTGCACATAACTCCTCGTGCGCACGTGATATGTTCAGCGACTCGCAATTTAATGTTGCTTCGAATCGCCTGACGACTGAATAATGACACATCAAATTGTGTACGGTATATTTACCCCCACCTTCACACACACACACACACACACACACACACACACACACACACACACACACACACACACACACACACAAAACACACAAAACACACACAAACACACACAAACACACTCACAAATACACACACACAGACACACACACATATCCACTAAAGAAGTAGCACTATAGGCGATACACTCCCAGTTTCTTAAGAATCGTGCATCCATTGTAAAAGTACAATGGAAAACCTACAGGTCAAAACTTGAATAAGTACAATGAAAAGCCTACAAGTCAAATCTTGAATATGTACAATGAAAAGCCTACAGGTCAAAACTTGAATAAGTACAATGGAAAACCTACATGTTAAAACTTGAATAAGTACAATGAAAAGCCTACAGGTCAAAACTTGAATAAGTACAATGGAAAAACTACAGGTCAAATCTTGAATAAGCACAATGAAAAGCCTACAGGTCAAAACTTGAATAAGTACAATGGAAAACCTCAGGTAGATTTGTTTTATTGTTTAGGGTCTCTTATTGATTGCTTTGGGGAAGGGGGTAAGTATTAAGCCGTAGAAGTGAAAAACCACACACACAGCGTGAACCACTACCAGAGAGAGCAAGACTCCGGTCGACGTGTTTGCTATCCTGTTTAAGACGGTGGGGTGCAGAGGAACAGGACTTAACCTCAGACAAAGGCGTGGTTCCGAATTTGTGACGTAGGACTTTGCTTGCGACAGAACAATAAGTACAAAGTAGACCACCACCACCCCACCTGCCCAATCACAAACACCCCAACTCCCCAGAGCGAAATCGGTCCAGGTCGGAAGCGCCGCTCCCCATAATTTCTGTCAATCATTAAATATAAAGCCTTCATGGCCCCGATGAATCGGCAGTTCATTTATTTAATATCTACCATAAATGGCTGTGGAGATTGCACATTAGGGAAAAAATGTTTTCCTATTGAAGAAGGCTTAGACAAGGTAAATAACTCTTTTATCCACAATTTGCTCCATTTCTTAACCTCCCTTTGCATTTTAGTGGAATGCAGTACCAAAGTGGTTCATAAAAGTTTATAAACACTTTCTTCGAAACAGTTGGTTCCCTTTTCAAAAACTGTGTTATACTTATTTAAGTATTTGATCTATGTTATCTTCCATTATACTTATTAAAATTTGTGATGTATTGTATTGATTTCAGTATGTGATCTATAAATTTTCCATTGTACTTATTCAAGTTTTGACCTGTAGGTTCTTATATCTTGCTGTTTTTCTTCCTGGTCTCAGTTGAGGAACTCTTTCATGTTTTCGTCTATTAACGTTCTAGAGTATTGGTTTGAGGTTTTGTCTATATAGGTCTCGTCCCGTCAAGTACCGTTTTAGAATATTGGTTTGTGGTTTTGTCTATATAGGTCTCGTCCCGTCAAGTACCGTTTTAGAATATTGGTTTGTGGTTTTGTCTATCTAGGTCTCGTCACGTCTAGTACCGCTATAAAATGTTGGTGTGTGCTTTGTCGTTTTATCTATCTACGTTTCAGTCCCTTTTCATGACTTAAATATATTGGTTTTTCCTGTATTCTGTCATTTTGATTTTCTTCCAGGTGAAGTTTTCTTGTAGTGTGATAATTTTTTCTTTGTAGTCTGCTAGTTCCTTTATTAGAAAGATTGTCCGCCTTTCATTGCCCAGTATGTTACTGTGGACAGACATCCACATGGTTTTAACATCACCCTTTTTTTAATAGTTTTTTTTTGTAATTGATCTAGTATGGGATAGCTAAGGTGTGGTCCGCTCTCAGCTTTCTGGTGTGTTTTCCTATAACTTTCGCAGTCGAGAGGGAGTCCATAGCTATTAAATATATTTAATGTTGTCTGCTTTGGATTTTTTTTTTAAAGCTTGTATGAGGCCCCTTAGTACGGCCACCATCACAGCCATGAAGAGGGAGGTGTTCGTCTGTAATAACAAAAAGCAAGTGTCATGGTCGTTGGTATCCCTGCTTTTTTCTGAAACAGGAACGTGGAAGTCGACTTGTTTTCTTTAATCCAGTCTATCTTGATATATTTTTGTTTTGTTTCCCCTTTCTCTTTCTCTCTCTTTCCTGTTTGTCTTTTGTTTTACTTTCTCTCTCTCCCTTCCTCTTTCTCTTGCCCTCTCTCTTTACCATTCTTTCTGCATATTTTACTCTTTAAAAAAAACTCCTCTCTATTTCTTTATATAATAAAACAACATTTGAGTACACGGACACATGCATAAAGCAAGACAAGCATTTCTACTCACCAGCCAAGTAAGTCAAATATTACAAGTAGCTTGAGTCAGTAGTGCGAAGGTTTGTTCACGCACGCACATATATTGACAAGTGAGTTAAAAGTCGAGAGGCAAAACAGGAAACGTCATTCAGACAGCAAAATGTGCCAGTAGGATCAACGACAAAACGAAATAAAGCCGTACAAAGTAAAATTGATTAATCAGTTTTATGAAATGTAAAATAAGCAATAAGATGGTAATAACTATAAAATCAACAAAAACTTTTCAATTTAAAAAAAAATATAGTACGCAGTAGACCTACTTAGAATGCATTATTGAAAGAAGACTGCTATATATGCTATGGGATTATTGTAACAAATCAAGTAGACCTACTTGGAATGCATTATTGAAAGAAGACTGCTATATATGCTATGGGATTATTGTAACAAATCAAGTATACCTACTTGGAATGCATTATTGAAAGAAGACTGCTATATATGCTATGGGATTATTGTAACAAATCAAGTAGACCTACTTGGAATACTTAAAGAAGAATGTAAGCTATGCCATGGATTATTTTAACAAAATAACCACGCTAAATATGTCCAAAATATTGTTGATTTTTAAAAAAAAAGATAGATCGTAAAATAAAATGACTAAATAAATTACATAAACACAATCTCATAACGACGCATAATGCTTTAGGCACAAAGGAAATAATGTTTTTTGCATATATATTTGTAGAGTCAGTATAACAGTGAATTAACTCTAAACAATAATAAAGTGACATTTCAGATGCACACACATATGCATTAGTGTTAAATGATAATTAAATTATATTTCAGAATGTATGTTCATGTAGCAATAATTATAAGTACCTTCATGAGAAAGGTATTGGCCATATGCACTCACCAGCAATAATAAACACACTCACCAGCAGTAAAATGCGTTCAACTGCTGTGAAATGCACTCACCAGCAATAATAAACACACTCAACAGAAGAAAAATGTATTCGACAGCTTTGAAAATGCATTCATTAGCAATAATAAACACACTCAACAGCTATCAAAATGCACTCAGCAGCAGTAATAACGCATTCAACAGCAGTAATAACACATTCAACAGCAGTAATAACGCATTCAACAGCAGTAATAACGCATTCAACAGCAGTAATAACACATTCAACAGCAGTAATAACACATTCAACAGCAGTAATAACGCATTCAACAGCAGTAATAAGACACTCAACAGCAGTAATAACACATTCAATGGCATTAGCAACGCATTCACCAGTAGTAATAACACATATAACAGTAGTAAAGATGAATTCAGCAGCTGTCATAATGCATTCAGCAATAATGCTTACACTTTCAGCAGTAGCTAAATCACCATTTCACACATTCATTCAGTAAAGTTAATTAATATTGAATAATTTTACAACCATTCGCTATTCGCCAGGGCAAAACAAATTAACACATTACACTATAACTTGTAAGGAAAAGTACTGACTTGTACCAATGTGGACACATACCATTAACGTACACAACTTAATATACAGACTGAAGATGATAAGAGAAAGATCTCAAAACAAACAAATTAGGAAAATGAAACGATGGTAAAAGAACAATGCTGATAAGATGACAGTGCTAACAATAACAAAGAAAACACACACACACACACATACACACACACACACACACACACACACACACACACACACACACACACACACACACTACACACACAGACAAACAAAAGATGAGCAGAGTCATGCACCTAAAATCAAATTTAATGCCATACAGATTTCAAGGGACTGCTTGAACATTCAGTTTGACGTCATTTTAGCTTTTGATCACGTGATCGGTCTTTTCTGTGAGATTCCTTGAATAAGTCTACTTTTTTAAGGAGTGGTTTTAAGCAGAGGGAAATGAGAAGGAGAGACAGAAGGAGAGAGAATCATATGTCAACTAAGTCATTTTATTTCATTGATATATCTGGTCTGAAATCTTAGCACCCTTAAAAGGTTTTCAAATACTTGTAGCTTTCTAAATTAAACAAACAAATGAAGCGAAACAAAATCAAACCCAAAAGGAATAATATCATCCCTTGAATTAAAATAGAAAGGCAAATATCCCAAACAAATATATATATGTGAATAATTTTCCCACTCTCCCTGAAATTACATTTGATGACACAAAGTTGTCCAACGAAGACTGCTCTTCTTTAACGTGTCACATTATTTGATGACACAAAGATATACAACGAAGAGTGCTCTTCGTTAACGTGTCACATTATTTGATGACACAAAGATGTACAACGAAGACTACTCTTCTTTAACGTGTCACATTATTTGATGACACAAAGATGTACAACGAAGACTGCTCTTCTTTAACGTGTCACATTATTTGATGACACAAAGATGTACAACGAAGACTACTCTTCTTTAACGTGTCACATTATTTGACGAAACAAAGTTGCACAACGAAGACTGTCCCTCGCGCGTGTCACATTATTGGTCTTCACAAAGCTGTACGACGAAGTCGGCTCTTCTTGCTTGTCACACCAGCATTAGTAATCATTGTACTGTGCTAAAATATGTCTGATTATTTGCTTGGCTAGTTAGCTAAGCTGCATGGAATAATTATGTAACTAACTCGCTACTTATCGTGTAGCAGATTCCTTGATGTGGTTGTAATTTTACCGGCTTACATTTACAAAGTACCATTAAGTTACTATCTAATTTGGGTTGTCATTTAACACGTATCTTGTCATTAACTAACTTTCATGGTAGTGCTAATTATTTACTTAACTTTGGATTGTCGTTAAAATGTCTATTTGTCTGGTAGTAACTTTTATCAGCTAACCTTTAGGGTACTACTAAATATTTTACCTAAGTGGTTGTCATTTCAAATATTCTTTTATTTGGTTGCCATGTCAGCTAACCAATAGAATGCTACCAAATATTTACCTAACTCATTGTTTGTTAGGTCATCAACTAGTCAACAGAGTGCTACCAAATATTTACCTAACTCATTGTTTGTTAGGTCATCAACTAGTCAACAGAGTGCTACCAAATATTTACCTAACTCATTGTTTGTTAGGTCATCAACTAGTCAACAGAGTGCTACCAAATATTTACCTAACTCATTGTTTGTTAGGTCATCAACTAGTCAACAGAATGCTACCAAATATTTACCTAACTCATTGTTTGTTAGGTCATCAACTAGTCAACAGAATGCTACCAAATATTTAACTAACTCATTAGGTCATCAACTAGTCAACAGAATGCTACCAAATATTTACCTAACTCATTGTTGTTAGGTCATCAACTAGTCAACAGAATGCTACCAAATATTTACCTAACTTTAGTCGTTATGCCATCAACTACTCAATAGACTGCTACTAAAACATTTACCTAACTCATTACTTAAACTCGAATTTAATACCCGTCGCAGAGTTTTTCTTTATTTAATCACCATAAAAAATGTCTTAAATGCTACAATGTTGTACCATTCAATTTTCATTCATACAGCATGTCATTTCACATCTAATAAAGTCTTCTTGCCTTGTAACATAACAGATGTTCTACAAAACTGCACCATTAACTTGACACCAGGCAGTGGAATTTCACTATTAACTTGCCATCACACTGTATTGTCAGCAGAACAGTCAAAATGCACCATTAAGTTGCCATCAAACTGGACTGTTAGTGGAGAGGTCAGCCTTCATCCCACTGAATTTGTTTTTTGTCATTCGTTTACAAAACGGTGTCATTGAACCTAGACAGCTTTTGTCAGTCATCAAACAAAATGATGCCATTCATTTTGAGTTTAGTTAAGATCTAAGACAAACAGACCATAGTGAAATAACTACATCAGATAAAGTTGGTCAAGACTCAGAGACGAGACATAGGGAAGAAACTTAACACTGCAAGCAGAAGGACTTGTGTTCGAACCCTGGTCCACTCTAACCACAGTAATACATTGTAAGAATCAGTACTGTACAATGATGTAAAAAATCAGAACTATACAGCCTTGTAAGAATTTGAACTGTACTACGTTGTAAACATCGGAACTGTACAATGATGTAAGATTTAGAATTGTGCTGCGTTGAAAGAATTAGAACTGCACTACATTGTAAGAATTAGAACGATATACTACGTTGTTTGAATTGTATTACGTTGTTACAATTAGCACTGTACTACATTATAAGAATTAGAACTGCACTACGTTGTAAGCTTTAGAACTGTAAACGTTTAGGAATTAAGTCTGTACAATGTTGTAAGAATCAGGACTGTAGAACGTTGTAAGAATTAGAACTGTACAACATTGTAAGAATTTGAACTCTATCTTGTAAGAATTAGAAAATTCCCCCGTTGTAAAAAATCAGAACTGTATTATGTTATAAGAATTAGAACTGTACTACGTAGTAAGGTATGAAACTCTACAACACTACAAGGATACAAACCAAACAAATATTAACAGAATAAAATGAAAGATATATAAAGTGTTTAATATTATAAGAAATATTAAGTAATATTATAAGAAATATTAACTTTACCAAGTTGAAATGTAAGTTGTACAAAAATTAAGACACACTGTACATAATAAAAATAAAATTTAAAAAAGGAGAAAAATAGAAAAGGACCTAAGAAAGAGAAAAAACAGAAAATACCAGGATCTCAGATTAGAAATGCAGTAATTGTGGAATCTAAAAGCAGATGTGATATCTGTAGTGAAGGAGCCTTGGAAAACAACATATGACTTGGAAAACTATCTGAATAAACTACATGGAAACTACAAACTCGCCCCATTTCTAAAAGCAGCGCCCCTCGGAGGTGCACACATCCTCCATTAAACGTTATCTTGGTAAGATTTCGAACCTAGGTTCACAGAAGTCGTGAGAAAGGCCGGATAATAATAATCTCGAAACAAAATGGTGACGAGTGAGGTCCACATAGAGAGCGTGCGTTAAATGAAGTGAAATGCGGTTTGGTCTGATGGAAGAAGATTCACATAAAGGAGTGTTAAAATTGTGAATAATAGTATTTGAATTATATTTCGTTTTCATACTTTTCATGTGCAAAGACAAGACATCAATCAAGAAATGTATCGTGAAGTTGTGAATCCACATGATATTACGTCATCCAACTCTGTGACGTCAACCTTCCCTTGATGTAAAACGAATACTTACATCACAATGCTACTTTTAAATGTCTTTTCATCAAAGCATCTATGTTACTTCAAGTATCAACTTTCCTGTCCATCTTTCTTTCGCCAATTATACTGATTAATTTGTGCAAATTTATTGATAACTACGAGATCAGCTACATTTCATTTTATTGTTACTCATTTTTTACCAATCTGATTTATGATAGAGAAGGAAAAAAATAATGATTCCAACACAGATCATATTTCGCTCACAATATAAATACATACGCTAGATATCAACTCGAAGACTACACACTAACAAAGATTTATCAGCAGCAATTCACACTGCAAATAAAGTAGTAAGGTACATCTCCATAAAAGATATTACAGAAACCAATATCCTAATATATACTAAAGCAAAAATAATTGAAAATAAATAATACCAGCCAAAGTACAAAGACCCCATCAGTACCACCAAAGAAGAGAAGAATAGAAAATAAAATTGAGTATGCCAGAAAAGAAATAATCCAAATGACAGCAGTATTACATAACAATGGAAAATTGAAAAAGCATTAATAAACAAATAATATATAAATTATAAAAATATTAAGACCGCAATAGAAGATGCCAAACAAAGGCTAAGGGACTCAGTCACCGTCTTAAAAGATACACTGCAAGAGGTCAACGATTCCAACAGAACAAAATATTCAAAACTGACCTTAGAAGATTATACCAAGGATTCAAAGGAAATCCCAAAATAGAACAACAGATTCCAAACATTGCGGACACGAGGATATTCTGGAGAGAACATTTGGAGCAATTCTCGTACGCATAATGTTTTAGCAAAATGGATTGAGGAACTGGAAAACGAACATAAAGACACGCTGCGACAATGCAACATCGCAGTCATTGAGGAAGATATTAAGAAAAGGTTAAGAAAGATGTCAAACTGGAAAAGCACCAGGTTTAGACCAAATACAAATATTCCGGTTAAAACATCTTACCTCTTTACATGTTAGAATTGATGACCAACTGCAAGGCATACTGAACAAACCAGAAACCTTACCAACCTGGATGATAAAAGGGAAAACAAGTCTCATTAGAAAGATCCAGAGAAAGGCACAGCACCAAACAACAATCAGCTAATTACATGCTTACCAACAACCTGGAAATTACTGTCAGACATTATATCTGATAAAATCATGTCTCATTGAAATAAACAAAATATTAACAAATGAACAAAAGGGTGTTAGACTAGGCAGCAGAGGAACAAAGGACCAATTGACAATTGATAAAGTTATAGTTACTGATAGCTAGAAATGAAGAACAAATCTTTCCATGGCATGGATTGCCTGGCAAAAGGCCTTTGATTCAGTTCCACATTCATGAATACTTCAAACAGTAAGAATGTACAAAATAACACCTTCACTACAAAACCCTTTTACAAGTATCAACGACAAGCTGGAAAAACTATCATGCAACAATATAGAAATTGCAGACATACCAATAAAATGTGGAATTTTTCAAGTAGATTCACTATCACCACTGCTCTTCTGCACAGTCTTAATCCTCTGAGTCAAATCATTCAGAAAAGAGGATTAGAATACAAAATAAAATCAGGGCATATCATCAGTCATTTACTGTATATGGACGATCGAAAGCTTTATGGTAAAATTGAATATAATATAAATACGCTGGTCAGTACTGTCAGGATGTGCAGTGAGTACATTATCATAAAAATTCAGCCTTGAGAAATGTGGCAGAATTATCGTTCAGAAAGGCAATATCAAAACAACAGAGTGCCTACAATTTGACTTCGGAAAAATCAAAGATGCTTCAGCCGTGATACTTCAACATGAAGAAAACATGCAGAGTAAAGTCGAAAGCTAAAAGATAGTATAAAAAGCGAGTTAGGCAAAGTTCTAAAGTCAAACCTAAAAAAACTCTTTTCAATCGGATGTAGTTTATAATATATACCTAAAATGTCTCTTTACATTCAAAATTAGATTACTTAATAATATCTACGTTAAATGTCTCTTTACATTGGGGCCCAGTTTCTTTATATTATTTACCTAAAATGTCTTTTTACAGTCGAGCCTAGATTACTTTATAATATTTATTTTAAATGTCTCTTTACATTCGGGCCCAGATTACTGTATAATATCTTTTAAAATGTCTATTTTCAGTCGAATCCAAATTACTTTACAATATCTACCTAAACGTCTCTCTTCATTCGGGTTCAGTTTACCTTATAATATCTACCTAAAAGTCTCTCTTCATTCGGGTTCAGTTTACCTTATAATATCTACCTAAAAGTCTCTCTTCATTCGGGCTCAGTTTACCTTATAATATCTACCTAAACGTCTCTCTTCATTCGGGTTCAGTTTACCTTATAATATCTACCTAAAAGTCTCTCTTCATTCGGGTTCAGTTTACCTTATAATATCTACCTAAAAGTCTCTCTTCATTCGGGTTCAGTTTACCTTATAATATCTACCTAAAAGTCTCTCTTCATTCGGGTTCAGTTTACCTTATAATATCTACCTAAAAGTCTCTCGTCATTCGGGTTCAGTTTACCTTATAATATCTACCTAAAAGTCTCTCTTCGTTCGGGTTCAGTTTACCTTATAATATCTACTTAAAAGCCTCCTCTCACGCAGGTGCAGTTTACGTTTATGTGGTATCTACTTAAAAAGTCATTACTGTACCAGTAATATCTAAAAGTGTCAATAAGTGCTAGTCTAGTGTACATAAAACTATTTATCTAAACGTCTCTTCTCATACGAATACATTTGACCTTTTACCTTTATCTACATAAACTATATCAATGCCTAGTTGTCCATTTGTCTTATAATACCTATGTACAAAACTCCATGCTGTGTACCTTTACCTGTGTCTACATAAACTATATCAATGCCTAGTTGTCCATTTGTCTTATAATACCTATGTACAAAACTCCCTGCTGTGTACCTTAACCTGTGTCTACATTAAAAGTCTCCTCTCTTCCGGAACAGTTTACCTAGTCCTATACCAATATCTTCCTAAATGTATTAATAGATATTTATTCAGCTTTCTTTATATTTACCTAAATGACTTCTTTCATTTAGAAGCATGTTACCTGTAACAAGTTTACTGAAGGGCATCCTCTAATGTCAATGCAGTTTACCTCTAATAAGTCTATCTAAAAGTCTTCTCTCATGCGGGTGAAGTTTGCCTATAAAAAGCCTATCTATAAGTCTCAGTATACTTGTAACAAGTCGGCCTAAAAATCTCAGTTTACGTGTAAGAAGTCAACCTATAAGTCTCATTTTATCTGTAACAAGTCAACCTAAAAGTATCATTTTATCTGTAACAAGTCGACCTAAAAGTATCATTTTTTTCTGCAACAAGTCGGCCTAAAGTCTCAGTTTACTTGTAATAAGTCAACCTAAAAGTATCATTTTTTTTCTGTAACAAGTAGGCCTAAAAGTCTCAATTTACTTGTAATAATTCAACCTAAAAGAATAATTTTATCTGTAACAAGTCGACCTAAAAGTCTCATTTTTTCTGTAACAAGTCAACCTAAAAGTATCAGTTTACTTGTAATAAGTCAACCTAAAAGAATAATTTTATCTGTAACAAGTCGACCTAAAAGTCTCATTTTTTCTGTAACAAGTCAACCTAAAAGTATCAGTTTACTTGTAATAAGTCAACCTAAAAGAATAATTTTATCTGTAAGAAGTCGACCTAAAAGTCTCATTTTTTCTGTAACAAGTCAACCTAAAAGTATCAGTTTACTTGTAATAAGTCAACCTAAAAATCTCAGTTTACTTGTAAGAAGTCAACCTAAAAGAATATTTTTTTCTGTAACAAGTCAACCTAAAAGTATAATTTTATCTGTAACAAGACGACCTAAAATTCTCCATATCTTGCGATGTAACGAAGTACGCTCTAAAAAAGTACGACGCACTCAGTCGAAAGTCATATTCACATCAACGTGATTTGTGGAATATTGCTTGTCGTTCTGTACACACACACGCGCGCGCACGCAATAAAATGGAATTCGCACTCTGCTTGGGTAACCTCCCTTGGTGTGAAAACTGCATCCACTGGCTCAGTACTCTTTCTGTTTGCCCAGATAGGCCTTGCGGTAGAAGTTGACGAAGAGGAGGAGAATCGTGAACGTATAAAAGTACACCGTGTAGGAAAATATCTTGGGGAAGTCGCAGTCGGCCAGCGCATTCACACCCGTTTGCACCAGAAACACAACGAACTGTGTCTGCACAACGAAACACCCACAAATAAATGGAAAGCCAATTTGATCGAAAACCACCCGCCTGCACACTTACCGATATCCCTCCCATGAACAGGAAATAAAACCTCACTCAACAAAACTCAACAAAACATCTACAATCAAAAAAAAAATCTACACATCTCACTCACCAAAACTCGACAAAACATCCACAAACCTCACTCACTAAAACTTGACAAAACATATACAAATCTCACTCACCAAAACTCGACAAAACATCAACATTAAAAAAAATCTACACAACTCACTCACCAAAACTCGACAAAAAATCCACAAACCTCACTCACCAAAACTCGACAAAATATCTACAAATCTCACTCACCAAAACTCGACAAAATATCTACATTCAAAAAACATCTACAAATCACTCACCAAAAACTCGATAAAACATCTCATTCAAAAAAAACATCTACACACCTCACTCACCAAAACTCGACAAAACATCCACAAACCTCACTCATCAAATCTCGACAAAATATCTACAAATCTCACTCACCAAACTCGACAAAATATCTACATTCAAAAATCATCTAAAAAGAAAGGAATGAGACAAAAACCACGAAAGAGAACTAATTAAATGAAGAAGAAACAAATTCATCAACCCCATCAACAACAAGCTCCTACCAGCAACAAATAAAATAAAAGTCAACAATCAAAATATTAAAAAACTATAAAAAAAATTACAACACAAATCAAAAATGCCCAAGCCCCCACACACTTACACACATGCGCAAACAATCCTAACTTTACAACATCCTAAAAATAAAAATAAAATAACTAACAAATAAAAATAAAATTCCCGAACATAAATGCGAAATACAGACCAAAACTAAAGTCCCAATAAACAACAAGCCAATTAAACCCAGCAAACAATGAACCAAACAAAAACCCAACTAAACAATTAACATAAAGTCCCAACAGCAAAAACAAACAAAATTTAAAGCAACCTCCCACCCCCCCCCACGCACACACCACACACAAAATCACAGAGCTAACAAATAACCAAAACAAAAATTCCAACAAGCAACAAACAAACCCTAACAAATTTTCAACAAACAGCAAACCAAACCAAAATCTTAAACTAACAACAACAACACAACAAGAACCTCAGCCACGCACACACAATTCCCAGGTAACATTAACAACAAAAGGCAACAAAAAGTTCAGAAAACAACTAAAGGAAAACCAAAAAGCCTAATTAATTTACGAACCAAAAAACAAATCTTAACCAGCAAGAAATGGAAAGTTACATCTAACAATACATCAATCATAACAATTTCATTGATGGTTGGAGCACTTAATTGTAATCACACACACACACACACACACACACACACACACACACACACACACACACACACACATGCTTAACGAGCATTTATTTCTTCCTTTGCACAGATCAGTGTTGAACTTTATTCTAATTTTTAAGTGCTGATTCAATTTATTTTTTATGGTAAATTCTCACCAATACTGAAAAATAAAATGCCGTCGAAAAACTCCCCAACAGCATTCAAAGAATACTGCATTATTCACTTGAAACCTTCCCCGTCCCATCTCAAGAAACCCCCAACAAACAAAACAGTAAAAACACCACCACACTTCCCCATCCCATCTCAAGAAACCCCCAACAAACAAAACAGTAATAAACACACTTCCCCGTCCCATCTAAAAAAAATCCCCAACAAACAAAACAGTAAAAAATACCCCACTTCCCCATCCCATCTGAAGAAATCCTCAACAAACAAAACAGTAAAAATTACCACACTCCCCCATCCTATCTCAAGAAATCCTCAACAACAAAAAAACCCAGTAAAAACCAACACACTTCTCAATCCCATCTAATCCCCCGCCCAACTTACAAAACAGTAAAAAAAACCCACCACACTTCCCCATCCCATCCCAAGAAATCCTCAACAAACAAAACAGTAAGAAAAACACCACACTTTTATAAGAGCATTAAAAAAAATGATCTGAGGTCTGACTAGCTTGGAAGAGCGCACGAACATCATCGTAAATTTTCCTTTTGAAATATTTAGTATAACATTTGTGGGGACCTTCTATACAAAACCTGCACCCTGCTACATTTGTAAATGGGGAATTTACGTTTGTAAAATGATCATCTTTACGTTTGTCTATGTAGTTCTCTACGACCGAACGTATACTCACCATTTAGATGTTGTGCAATATAAGTATGCATCTGTTTACAAAGTTACACTCACCATTTAGATGTTGTGCAATATAAATATGCATCTGTTTACAAAGTTACACTCACCATTTAGATGTTGTGCAATATAAATATGCATCTGTTTACAAAATTACACTCACCATTTAGATGTCGTGCAATATAAATATGCATCTGTTTACATAGTTACACTCACCATTTAGATGTTGTGCAATATAATTATGCATCTATTGACTAAGTGTATGCTTTATGTGTATGCTTGGCTGGAAACTTATGCATACATTTACCATGTATACACTTACTATCCGTGCAAAATGTACACCTTGTGACGCTACACTTACCATTTGTAACATCGTGAGGTAACGTTTCCACCAAAGGTACTTCTGCATGTGAGGCCCCATGGCGGAAAGTGCATAGTATGTATACATAATCATGTGGATAAAGGAGTTGAGGAAGGGATATATCAACGCTAGAAGAACAACGAAAAGAAAAACCCTTGTAAGAATTTATTATACAAATATATTGTCGAATGTAACTGTAAACAAAACAACTTACTGTAACGAGCGAGAAGCTAATTATTGAAGTATATTAATTGTGAATGATGCTTGTAAAATACTACTAACTACCACAAACAATTAAGTAAACAATGATAATAATATGACTAAGTTATGAATTTGTGAGCACTCATGCCGTCTAGTCAGTTGTTCTGAGCACTCGCGTCACCTAGTCAGTTGTTTGCACTCGCGTCACCTAGTCAGTTGGCTAAATGGGATTTCCATCTACACTCAGGTCAACAGGCCTGCACACACACACACACACACACACACACACACACACACACACACACACACACACACACACACACACACACATGCACGCATTCACAAACCCTTACCTCCACGCGCATACATGCACCCATACATACAACTATTTATTCACCCCAACCCACCAAACACAGTAACAACAGATTTCTTTTTTCAAAAACATAAATGTATATGTTATATCAACATCTACCGTAGTCGGTCAGATACATTTCGGAGTTCAAGGGACACATCGCACAACGGTGGAAACTCGGAGTTTCTACAGTTTCTTTCCATAACATTCCCTTAAAGAAAAATAACCCTCCACACGCTTTGAAACTGATATCAAGAAACCTAAATAAACATCCAGTCTGACACACAAGTGATCTATCAAAGCACTGCTATTGCTAACCACACGTATTCATTACACAATAACTGAAATTACCGATGCGTAGTAGAGAGTTCAAACAAGAAAATCCCCCAACAAGCAAGCAAATAAATCAATCATACGAATGCAATGAGAACATTTCCAAGAACCCCCACCCCCAATTCACATGGATTATTCGATTGTATGAACTTACTTTGTCCTCCCGGAACGAACTTGAAACCTATCCAGGAGATTACGGCCATTGTGGAGTGATGGTAGACGTGAAGAAACGTCACGTGACTAAACTTCTTCCGGAGAATAAAAAATATCTGCCCAAAATAAATAATTAACAATGACAGCAGCAGCAGCAGCAGCAGCAACAACAACAACAACAACGACAACAACAACACTACTAATAAAGCTTAAGTGTTGAGGTGTGTATGAGGGATTTTACACGATCTGTTACACCGGTGCTCTTCATACAATAAAGGTAAAATTACTTGTGTCATTCCTAAATTAATTAATATAAAACTAATTATTCTAGTAATGCCATTTTAAGACTTATGAACACATAAAATACAATGTTTCCTAACTAGACTCTATACATTATACTACACTGCTATACTTTCCTAGTATTTGTACATTACTCAGGAACGATCCCACACACACTATACTATACTGTTATACTAGTATTTGTACAATACTGAGGAACGATCTTGCACGCTATAGTACATGGTTATACTAGTATTTGTACAGTACTGAGGAACGATCCCACACACACTTTACTACACTGTTATACTAGTATTTGTACAATACTGAGGAACGATCTTGCACGCTATAGTACATGGTTATACTAGTATTTGTACAGTACTGAGGAACGATCCCACACACACTTTACTACACTGTTATACTAGTATTTGTACAATACTGAGGAACGATCTTGCACGATATAGTACATGGTTATACTAGTATTTGTACAGTACTGAGGAACGATCCCACACACACTTTACTACACTGTTATACTAGTATTTGTACAATACTGAGGAACGATCCCACACACACTATACTATACTGTTATAATAGTATTTGTACAGTACTGAGGAACGACCCCCCTACACTATACTGTTATACTAGTATTTGTACAATACTGAGGAACGATCCACACACACTATACTATACTGTTATACTAGTATTTGTACAGTACTGAGGAACGATCCCACACACACTTTAATATACTGTTATACTAGTATTTGTACAGTACTGAGGAACGATCCCACACACACTTTACTATACTGTTATACTAGTATTTGTACAGTACTGAGGAACAATCTTACACACTATACCACACTGTTATACTAGTACTTGTACAGAGCTGGGGAACAATCTTACACACTATACCACACTGTTATACTAGTACTTGTACAGAGCTGGGGAACAATCTTACACACTATACCACACTGTTATACTAGTACTTGTACAGAGCTGGGGAACAATCTTACACACTATACCACACTGTTATACTAGTACTTGTACAGAGCTGGGGAACAATCTTACACACTATACCACACTGTTATACTAGTATTTGTGCCGTACTGAGGAAAAATCTATTTAAAAAAAAATAATGCTGACGATCGAAAATAAATTAAATAAATTAGTTGGTCGGGCACATAATAAAGCATACATTTGCTTAATATATTTTATATGTTTATTTTTGTTACTGGTTAACAAAAATGTGCCCTTAAAGACCAGATATGCAAACAAAACGCCTATGCATTGCATTTGTTCGTGAATTTGGTAAGAAATAATTCCTTTAATTGTTGAGAACTATGTTTTCCCACGAGCTGTAAGATATAGCACCAGTTTCGGTGATATGATTGTGCCATTTGGGAATACGAATATTTTGCTCTAAGAGTTATCGATGAACCATCATCCTACACACAAATCCTGTGAATTCCCAATGACACGGTTGTATTTCTTGAGAGAATGTCATGAAAATAAGGCCAAAAGGTCAACCAAATATAATACATTTGTTTTATCACTATTTCGTATTATTTTCTGTTTTTAGATGCATGTGATTTTAAACGTTTTCAATTTGCAGTAACCTTATATAATATATTATATAGCCATTTATTCCCTCTCAGTCACTTTCGTAATAAATGCTTGTCTGCCTTTGCGTAGCATTATAATTATAAATGTGCTGGAGGTGAATTTAGTAATATTGCTTGTCTCCACTTGTAGTAGTAGCCATATACTATACACTCACTATGATCTTGATAGAATATGTTGTTCCCCCCTCCCCTCCACAACCTAAGGCCACTCACAAATGCGTTCGCAATTAACGAACCGCTGCGTTCGCATTTAATGAATGGAGTACTTTCGCACGTAATTAATGGAGTACTTTTGCACTTAATGAATGGATGCGTTCGCACTTATCAAATGTGTGACGCCAACGCCTGTATGTGTGTGTGTGTGTGTGTGTCTGTGTCTGTATATATACATACCGTATCAGAAAATTCTATGATTTTCATAAACATAAACCACCAGCCTGCAGAGTAAGTCTGAAAACAAAAATGAACAATATAATATTTTTAAACAGTTAATAAATCACTTCTAACATTCAATGTTGACTGTTTCATTAAATATTAAAACTTCGAGAAAATAATTCAAGTAAAAAAAAAAAGAAGTGTTTTCTGAAAAGTAATGCAGTATACAAAAGTGAATAAAATACACTTCCAGAGTCATATTTATATAGTACTGATAGAGTAACAAATTAATTACCAATGAAGCATTCGTAAGTACATTAAAGTAGTAGTATAGACGAAAGTTTTACCCACGGAATGTTTGCTGTGTTTCAGAGACAAAGAGTGTTTGCAAAGGTGTGGAGAAAGAATTAGTGCTGTCTTGTTTGACAGTGAATGCATGTTGCTGAGAGACTGTGCTATCTTGTAAAGGGAGAACTGTGCTATAGAGAGACTGTGCTATTTTGTAGAGGGAGAATTGTGCTATAGAGAGACTGTGCTATCTTGTAGAGGGAGAATTTTGCTACAGAGAGACTGTGCTATCTTGTAGAGGGAGAATTGTGATATAGAGAGACTGTGCTATCTTGTAATTGTGCTATAGAGAGACTATGCTATCTTATAGGGGGAGAATTGTGCTATAGAGAGACTGTGTGCTGTTTAGAGAGAGGGTGCGCGGGTAGTGTCTTGTAGAGAGGGGTATGAGCAATGTCTTATAGTGAATGGCTTTTAGAGAGAGGATACTTTTTGCAGAGAGAGAATGTGCTGTGTCACGTAGAGAAAGGATTATTGTGTTTTATAAAGAAATAATGTGGAGTATTTGAGAGGGGGAGAGGGGGTAGAGAAAAGGGGGAGAGGGACAGAGAGGGAAAAGGAAAGAGAGAGAGAGAGGGAAAGGGATTGGACACTGTATTGTATAGAGAGGATATATGGACAGTTTCTTGTAGAGAGGATATGTGGACAATTTCTTGTAGAGAGAATCAATGGACACTGTCTCGTAGAAAGAGGATGCATATACAATGTATCGTAGAAAAATATATATGGACAATGTCTCAGAGTGAGGATATAAAGACTATGTCTAGTAGAGAGAGGGTATATGGAAAATGTCTCGTAAAGAGAGGATACTGACAGTAAACTGTAGAGATGTGTTGAGTCTTGAAGAAAGAGGATATCGACAGTGCCTTGTAAAGACATAATAAGGGCAATGTCAAGATATGATAAGGGCAGCGATTTATAAATCCGAATAAATTGAGAAATATGCCAAGCCAGATAAACAGAGAAACTTGTAAACCTGGATAAAAACATAAACTTGTAAACCTGGATAAAGAGAGAAACTTATAAACCTGGATAAACCGAGAAATTTGTAAATCTGGATAAACAGAGAAACTTGTAAACCTGGATAAAGAGACAAACTTGTAAACCTGGATTAAATAGAAAAAATTCATAAGTCATGTGAGTAGAGAACTTGTAAAGGCGGTTAAGGGAGCGACATATGAAGAGATGGCAAGTGTCTTGTAAAGAGAGGAAGAGTAAGGGCAGTGCCTTGTAAAGAGAGAAAGAGTATGGGCAGTGTCTTGTAAAAAGAGGAAGAGTAAGGGCAGTGTCTTGTAAAGAGAGAAAGAGTATGGGCAGTGTCTTATAAAGAGAGAAAGAGTATGGGCAGTGTCTTATAAAGAGAGATATATTATAGATAGTGTCTTATAAAGAGAGACATATTATGGGTAGGGTCTTATAAAGAGAGACATATTATGGCCGTGTCTTATAAAGAGAGATATATTATAGATAGTGTCTTATAAGGAGAGGCATATTATGGGTAATGTCTTATAAAGAGAGACATATTAATGGTAGTGTCTTGTAAAGAGAGACATATTATGGTGTCTTATGGCGAGAGAAAGAGTATGAGCGGTGTCTTGTAAAGAGATGATAAAGACAGTTTCAAGTAGTCTTGGGGGGAAGAAGGAGAGCATAAGGGCAGCGACCTGTAAAAGATTTAAGGAGTTTCTCGTAGACAATGGGTATCACTGTTATACAGAGAATGTTTTGTCCTATAAAGAGATGATGTACAGTGACTCGTAGAAAAAAATATGATGTGATTTGAAGAGAGGGAATTAGGTGTCTTAGAGAGAGACAACGTGCTGTGTTTTGCAGAGAGAGAGAGTGTCTTGGAGAGAGACAATGTGCTGTGTTTTGTAGAGATGGAATTAGGTGTCTTGGAGAGAGACAATGTGCTGTGTTTTGTAGACAGGGAATTAAATGTCTTGGAGAGAGACAATGTGCTGTGTTTTGTAGAGAGGGAATTAGGTGTTCTGGAGAGAGAGACAATGTGCTGTGTTTTGTAGAGAGGGAATTAGATGTCTTGGAGAGAGACAATGTGCTGTGTTTTGTAGAGAGGGAATTAGGTGTCTTGGAGAGAGACAATGTGCTGTGAATAATAGAGAGGGGATTAGTTGTCCTGGAGAGGTAATAAACTATGTACGTACCAAGTAAGATCCGTAACCACCACTTAGTGTTTCGTCAACAGTGTGGCAAACAAAGCTGTGCCCATCACCATACATTATCAGCAAACACTGCAACACACATATCCACACACACACACACACACACACACACACACACACACACACACACACACACACACACACACGCACGCACGCACGCACGCACGCACGCACATACACAAACACACACACACAAGTGATAGTACAGTTGTCACATTGTTCATCACTATACATTATTAACATCATCACTATACATTATTAACAAACACTATACATTATTAACATCATCACTATACATTATTAACAATCACTATACATTATTAACAATCACCATACATTATTAACAAACACTATATATTATTAACATAATCACTATACATCATTAACAATCACTATACATTATTAACATCATCACTATACATTATTAACAATCACTATACATTATTAAAATCACTCTCAAGTAGCAACACAAAGAAATACTGAGTTATTCATATTATTATACTGAACGTATCAGCAAATACTGCGCGTGCACACAAACACACACACTCATACACGCTCAAGCATTACTAAATTATTCTAAATGTCCATCAATCACTATTAATTATCATCATCAAATTTTAGATATCTCTATTTTCGCCACATAAAATGCTCACTTGGCCAAATATGTATGTCGACAAGGCGACCATAAGGAAATTGTAAACCACAAGAAGGCGTTTAATTTCAAAGGGTTTGATAGGGGCCATCAGCTTGGGACCTTGCGTGACAGCCAAGAGGTAAATAGCGATGACGATGGCCAACTGCTCTGGTCCTTTCATCAGCAAGAACCCATTCACCCGAGGGTCTGGAATCATGAAAAGGACAAGCGTGAAAGCAGTGAAATAACACCTTGGAATGTGATGGTGTTGAAAGCAGTGAAGTAACGCCCTGGGATATGATGGTGTTAAAAAGTAGTGACATAACGCCCTGGGATATGATGATGTTAAAAGTAGTGACATAACGCCCTGGGATATGATGATGTTAAAAGTAGTGACATAACGCCCTGGGATATGATGATGTTAAAAGTAGTGAAATAACGCCCTGGGATATTATGGTGTTAAAAGTAGTGAAATAACGCCCTGGAATATTATGGTGTTAAAAGTAGTGACATAATGTAATGGAAAAGAGGTGGAGTGCTGAAATAGCGAAATAATTCAGTTAAGCAAGAATCAGTATATTAATTAATGCCCAAAAGAACGAGGATGTACAAAAATAAAATGAAATGCCTCCTCCCCCTACACACACACACACACACACACACACACACACACACACGCCCACACAATGTGACCAGGCGGCAAGAGCGAAAAATATCCTTGGCGTCTGGAATCCGGGTCTGTAAGTCGACGCATTAAGGTCAAATTGTTGATTTTCTTTTTAATAAAACACAATATTGCTTTTCGCAAAACATATTCCTTGGAATGGAACATTTTCTGGTGATTGAATTGCCCGTGTGCATTGATCTTGGCGTTAGTCATTGATATATGTCTCCAGTGTACCAGAGTCAATCTCATTAGGATCCCTGTTTTGCGCTAAATCCGAATAATGCGAGACGGGCTGGAAATATTTTGCCTAACAGAAAAAACTAAATTATTTCAGGTCAATATTAGCAATTTAAAAATAAAATATGTGGACTTTTCAAATGAAAAGCTATACCCTGGCCAGTCCAGAAGAAGTTATAACTGTTGACATTGATTGCGTTTGAAAAGTCCCTCGTGTGTATCTGTTCGTTCTGGCTGTTCACTTATTCATCAGTTCATTGTTTTATTTATGACATTTGTTTGTGCGCATTTATCACAGCACCAAAGCTATAATGCTATTGAGAGCGTGGCCACCTTCTCTGGTGACAACATCCCATTATTTGTAACAACACCCCATTATTTGTAACATCCCATTATTTGTAACAACACCCCATTATTTGTAACATCCCATTATTTGGTGACAATAGGCCTACTTGCATCATTTGTTGCTGATTTTGCTTTATTTATATCCGGATTCAAGTGTTACGTAGTATTTTATAAAGAAGCGTTAAGAGGTCTTTTAAAAAGAAGTGTTTCGTGGTATTTTATAAAGAAGATTTTCTTGATATTTTAAAAAGAAGTGTTTCGTGGTATTTTATAAAGAAGCGTTAAGAGGTCTTTTAAAAAGAAGTGTTTCGTGGTATTTTATAAAGAAGCGTTAAGAGGTCTTTTAAAAAGAAGTTTTTCATGGTATTTTATAAAGAAGCGTTAAGAGGTCTTTTAAAAAGAAGTTTTTCATGGTATTTTATAAAGAAGCGTTAAGAGGTCTTTTAAAAAGAAGAGTTACGTGGTATTTTATAAAGAAGCGTTAAGAGGTCTTTTAAAAAGAAGAGTTTCGTGGTATTTTATAAAGAAGCGTTAAGAGGTCTTTTAAAAAGAAGAGTTTCGTGGTATTTTATAAAGAAGCGTTAAGAGGTCTTTTAAAAAGAAGAGTTACGTGGTATTTTATAAAGAAGCGTTAAGAGGTCTTTTAAAAAGAAGAGTTTCGTGGTATTTTATAAAGAAGCGTTAAGAGGTCTTTTAAAAAGAAGAGTTTCGTGGTATTTTATAAAGAAGCGTTAAGAGGTCTTTTAAAAAGAAGTGTTAGGTGGTATTTTATAAAGAAGCGTTAAGAGGTCTTTTAAAAAGAAGTGTTGCGTGAATGCTCACACGTGGTACATAGCTACCTGCAGTAGGGTTACCGGACTCTGAACAAGGGTTGTTTGACTAACTATTTCGACAGGTTTTACAGGACTGTCCGCCTATGCGTTACCAGACTACACGATCACGCGTTACAGGATTACAAAGGTATGCATTACATTACTAACTAAACATGCATTAACACCTGAATTATATATCACATTATGAACTCGACGTGCGTTGTATGGCTATGTGAACATGCGTTACACGAATTACAGGTCGAAGTGGACTTGCGTTACACTCTGAACAAGTGTTAAAGGACGAACTGGACATGCGCTATATGACCATCTGAACACGCATTACCCTCTAGATATGTGTTACGTGTCGAAATGGACATGCATCATAGTCTGGATTTGTTATAAGACGAATTGGACAGGCATGCGACTAAGAAAAATCATTATAGAGGATTTATTTCAAGACCTTCTGGATTGAGTATGATTTGCAAGACGACAGCATTATGGAATGGTTACTGCCAATAAAATGCGGTGCTAAGTGATACGCTATTGCAGTGAAAATTGAAATGAGGGTATACTAGTTATGAATATAGCGAGTAGTGCAAGTATATAACGTTATTATAGCAAGTGTGAAGGGACCACAGAACTGTACAACGTCAAGATGGAATGCTAAACAAAGAACATAATGTTATGATGGAAGTGTGAAACAAAAGTGCATAATGTTATAATAGCAATTGTGAAGGAACACAACACTGTACAAAACAAAACAAGATGGAATGCTAAACAAAGTACATAATGTTATGATGGAAGTGTGGAACAAAAGTGCATAATGTTATGATGGAATTGTGAAGGAACACAAAACTTAACAAGGTCATGATGGAATTGTGAAGGAACACAAAACTTAACAAGGTCATGATGGAATGCTAAACAAAGTACATAATATTATGATGGAAGTGTGAAACAAAACAAAAGTGCATAATGTTATAGCGGAAGTGTGAAACAGCTTCTTTATGGAAGTATGAAAGTGAACTGCACAACATTGTAACGGAGAACGGGATCCTAAAACAACAAGTGATCAATACTCTGATGTTAAGATAAAAAAAATGAGGATGGAGCATAGATATGACGGAAATCCATACAGCAAAACACCCAGCACAATAGAAGACAAAAAAAAAGTAATAAAACGCTTTGAGAGGACAAACAGAGGACACAAAAACAGTCCTCTGAGGGCGAAAGGAAGACACAAAAAACAATGCTCTGAGATGACAAACGGAAGACAAAAAATAACAATGCTCTGAGAGGGGAAAACAGAAGATACAAAAAACAATGCTCTGAGAGGACAAACAGAAGACACAAAAAAACAATGCTCTGAGAGGACAAACGCTTTGTGTATCACACTGAACTGTTGGGAAAGGATCACTAGAAACACAGAAATAATAATTAACAGAAACTTGAACTCACCTGCTTGGGACATTGTCTGGTTGTACCATCGCTTCAGGGTATCGAAAGCCTGTACGTCTACACTCATCCTCAAAGATTTCTGCTTGAAGAAACAAAAATTAATTGTCGTTGGTCTTTATTCTTAATGATCTTATTAGCAACAAACTACTTTATATACCTGTGTAATCGGGCTTAACTCCACAACCTAAAATCTGTGGAATTATCATGTTATCAGCAAACTACCTCGTATACGCGTGTAATCGGGCTTAACTCCACAACCTGGAATCGTCTAGTCAGCAACAAACTACTCGTATACATGTGTAATCGGGCTTAACTCCACAACCTCAAATCTGGAATCATCTTGTCAGCAACAAACTACCTCGTATACGCGTGTAATCGGGCTTAATATGCACACAAAAAACATCCCCAGCCTCTGCTTGCGAAGTCCTGGAGTAGTGCAAATAAGTCAGGATCTCAAGATAAGGGCATGTGACTTGCAAACAAATACAGTTTTGTGACTCTGTTAGTTACAACTAGATGATCATATTTAAACAAGCAACACCTTAAATCAGAAACAGTCTAAGAACTGCAAGATGCGAACACAAACACTAGAAGAAGGCTCTAACACTAGCTAGCTAGACAAGTTTGCCTCTCACAAGAAGAGTAACTGACACATTAGTAATTTACATCACTGCAAATATTCGGAACAATAGTCTTGTAACACCGTATGTGTACACGCGACTCGTAATTACTATGGCTACTTGAAATCACTGCGATGGTTATCAGGAACATATGTCGCAAAGCTGCAAGTGGAAACAGGAACCTCAAACACCAAATCCCACCCCATCCCCGATATTGTCTGAAACTAGTTAAGCTATGTTATTAATTACAATGTGTTGAGCATTCACAATGTCTACCTTAAGATAACTGAGCCACTAGAAGAAATGTAAATGTCCAATAAAATAGATTTCTTAAAAATGATTTTAAAATATGATTAGAAAGCGTAAAGAGAGAATTAGAGAAAACATTAAATTAAAAAAAATATCTACACATGTGCGCAGATCTCTCTCTCACTCTCTCTCTCTCTCTCTCTCTCTCTCACACACACACACACACACACACACACACACACACACACACACACAATGTTACGGGGGGGAGTGGATTTGTAGTTCTCTCTCTCTCAAATTCCATTTATGTAATTTTAAACAAACAAATAAATAATCCCATACTGATACCTCTTGTAAGGGACTCTCTCCAGTTTAGATTTGATATTTGATATCCAAGTCTAACATAATTAATATCACCATTAAGATCAAGCAAAAATCCCACTTCTGACACATTCTGTTAGGACAAAACTACTACATAAACATCACTATTAAGATTAAGCAAACATTCCACTTCTGACACATTCTGTTAGGACAAAACTAATAGATAAGCATCACTATTAAGATCAAGTAAACATTCTACTTCTGACACATTCTGTTAGGACAAAACTAATAGATAAGCATCACTATTAAGATCAAGCAAACATTCTACTTCTGACACATTCTGTTAGGACAAAACTACTACATAAACATCACTATTAAGATTAAGCAAACATTCCATTTCTGACACATTCTGTTAGGACAAAACTACTAGATAAACATCACTATTAAGATCAAGCAAAAATGTCTCTTCTGACACCATTCGTTACGACATAAGAACTAGTTTAACACCATTATTAAGATAAGCGAGCAGTCTCAATTCTGATACAATTTATAACCGAATTCTTACTAATTCATTTAAATTAAATTACTCTCAAAATCCTTTCCAACTATGCATTTTCTTTTATAACTGTATCCTCTTTAAAGTTATTTATTCTATACCGATTTAAACTAGCTGAATCACACACATAAACGGTCTTTTGACACCAAAGGTGTTATTGTCAGGATTTTCCCTCAGGGCTGGCACTAGGTATATGCTTTTTGTGACTCAGCATTTCGTTCGCAGTTTAATGTCATGGTCGTAATAGCCACATCCCAAAACTTCAGTCAAGACCTTTTAAATGAACATAATCTATTGACAGCATGGCAAAATATTAACTCAATGTACAAGAACTGCCTTATATATATATAATACAAACATTACATAACTTTATACACAGCACCCTAACTGACATTTCATAACAAGTCAAATAACAACAGATTAAAAATAATGCATCGATGCTGACCATTTATTTATTCCTAAAAAATCTTGGCTATCTACTTTGTTTCTCAACTAGACTACATGCTAATAAATATCCTATAAACTTGAACTTATTAGTGTATAAGAAAGGAAGAAAGAAAAAATACAAATGCTTTTCAACAGTTTTATTTTTAGGGGAAAACTTTGGTCACCTTAAATGGCAGACACCGAAAGATCTCAGATCTAACTAATCTACTTAGATCAGTATAGTGTTAACAGTGGTCCCTTCCGAATGCTCTTGTGTGTTTCGCTATCTTTTTCTTGACTTTTCTCAGTGGAGGGGGAATTGGGAAGTTGTGGGTCCGAGGCGGTGTGTCCCCATTTGTTGTTGTTATTGTTGTTGTTGATGTGTGTAGGTAAATTTTGTCTAGTATGTTCGTGTCAGCTAGGAAATTTAAGAATACTTAGACTTGGCGGGGTACAATTTAGAACGTAACTGAGCGGGCAAGCACCACACGACACGCTCTGCTGTCAAACATCTGTCTACACTCTACAACGTTATCAGTAGACCTCTTCCGCTTTGGATCGTTAGACGTAATAAGTACTGTTGCCTAGTTAACGATTCGCATTAATAAGTGGTCGACTGCCTAAAGCTAATTTTCAGCAATGATTTGTCATTCTAATCTATATTAGATCAGTTTCCTAATTACATATTTTATGGAGGGAAGAGAGAATGAACAGAGACAGAGCAGGCGAAGTTTCCATCGCTTGCTGTGCAGACAACCCGTGTCGTCTTTACAAGACATCATCCATGGGGATAGATTTGTTGAGTCAGCGAACTTTGTCGATCGCTGGCTATGCAATCTTACTATATGGAAGGCAACAATCTTACTATTTTAGAAACTGGCCACCTTTGTCGTTGCTTACATTGTTCTGCGAAGATGGGCAGGCGAATTTCCGCTTAGTATTTCAACACAGCTTCCCAACATTGTACATTACATAGGCAAGTTAAATTTCTAGTTCAATTAAACAAAAATCTAATTCTTTATGCTTTTCGCCCATACCAATGCAAAAGTTTGTTTTGGTGGTGTTACATTACATACACGCAAAGATATCAAGTCCACTTGAATGCATCTGCAATATTCTCTCTCTCTCTCTCTCTCTCTCTCTCTCTCTCTCTCTCTCATGCAGCATCACAAATATATATGCACAGATACAAGAGCAAAGCAAACTGACACACATTAGAACATCAGCCTAAATCTAATATTCTAAAACTAGGTCATCGCGTCTGGTCTTATTTATGCCCTGACTTGCGAATCGAACTGCTTCGTTCAGGCGACGGTAGAGCAGTAAATATTTGGTTGCGTAGACGGTCTCAGTCTCGCCTAAAGATGTGTAAACACAATAACATCGCGATCTTAGCACTGATGAATAGTTTTACGATCTATCCCGAGAATTATTCTCCCTTGTGCATTTGGTCGCAGCTTGCAACGTATCAGCGATTTAGGGTAGAGTTAACTTTTCTTTGTAAAGCATCAACAGAACGCACACATACCTGACCTACATTTTAATAATATCTTTTACGTACTACTTTGTAAAGGCCACATTTTATATCAGCATTCTTACAAGTATTTCCACACGTTGCTATTGTAAAATCAGTAACTGGAGATATTTTTATAGCCTGATCTGTGGAGACTCGTTACATTAATGACCACTGACTGGCGGAGTAACTGAATCCTGCAACAGTGCAGTACAAAATAAATAAATAAACTTGGTTGTTGTTTTTTTTTTTGTTTTTTTAAAAGGAAGTTCGTTGCTGTTCTTCTTCTTCACTGATTTGTTAACGTAACAATTTGAGGACTAAAATTGAAAGGGGAATATGTCGGATACAAAAATAAATTATTTCGCTACTTTCTCTCCATACTTGCTTGCAATTACACGTCAATCCTCTAAGAATTAATTCACACTTGGAGCAAAGTATTTACACAGGTTCAGTCGGTAGCATTGAGGATAGAATTAAAAATCCAAGTTGTAAAAAGTGACTTCCGGTAGCGACACGTAAACAATAAATGCATATCTCAATTTGTCATTTTTTTGACAAGTACAAATAAGACATCTTGAAACATATTCAGATAGCATTGTAAATAAGTGAGGAACTTAATTAAAATGTTTTAAAATAAAAAATTGACTACGAAGTTTATTTCCGAGGCGACTTATACTGTAAGATGAATTGTACTTCTAAGATAAATTATACTTGTAAAATGAATTGTACTTCTAAGATAAATTATACTTGTAAGATGAATTGTACTTCTAAGATAAATGATACTTGTAGAATGAATCATATTTCTAAGATGAATTATACTCATAAGTTGAATTGCCCTTCTAAGATAAATTATATTTGTAGGATGAATTGTACTTGTACTAAAATAAATTATACTTGTAAGATGAATCATATTTCTAAGATGAATTGTACTTCTAAGATAAATTATGCTTGTAAGATGAATTGTATTTCTAAGATAAATTATACTTGTAAGATGAATTGTACTTCTAAGATAAATTATACTTGTAAGATGAATTGTACTTCTAAGATAAATTATACTTGTAAGATGAATTGTACTTCTAAGATATATTATACTTGTAAGATGAATTGTACTTCTAAGATAAATTATACTTGTAAGATGAATTGTACTTCTAAGATATATTATACTTGTAAGATGAATTGTACTTCTAAGATAAATTATACTTGTAAGATGAATTGTACTTCTAAGATATATTATACTTGTAAGATGAATTGTACTTTTAAGATAAACTATACGTCGAAAGAGAAATGAATTACAATACCAGGGGCAGGATCGGCCTTCGTATTTGACTAAATTGACTCGGATTACAAGAAACGTTGTTTTAAAACTTTATTACGACAATTCAAATAATTATATGCCCACAACATGTTACGTAAAGTTAATATGTTTAGCATAGTTACTTATTTCTCAGTTTGTCGGGTCCCTATTATACTAAAATTGATTAATTATACTCAAGATCTGTCAATAACTAAAACATTGGATCGGTAACAATGTTTAGAAAACGCATCGTAGCATGTTAAAATAAAATACTGCAATATTTGCGTATGTCATTAATTGTGTTACTTGATTTACTCAGTCTACGAAGATACGTATTATTTGTTAATGATGACACTTTATTGTAGATCTTGACTTAGCCCTCTGTTGATTTGTTAATGATGACACTTTATTGTAGATCTTAGCCCTCTGTTGATTTGTTAATGATGACACTTTATTGTAGATCTTGACTTAGTCATCTGTTGATTTGTTAATGATAAAACTTTGTTGTAGATCTTGACTTAACCATCATTTTTATTTACTAATGATAAAACTTTGTTTTTTTGATGTGTACTCCTTTAACTTAGCCATCATTTGATATCTTCGACGCTAAAGAATGACAAGGGAAACAAGTGTGTACTGTTGCAACATAATGCCTGATTTGAAATTCACAACAAAATACCTGAGTTGAAAATATACTTCGCGACAAGAAAACTCTCAGGTGCACAAGACTCTTGAAATCAAAGAGTGTGGGACACACTATTGTTCTGTGTGTACTTTAAGCGGAGTGTCTGTTTACTTGCTATGTGATTTTTAAAATGTTTGTTTTGTATGTGTGTGAATTCTTTCATGCAATTAAATCCGATTTAAAGCAAGTCAGAAGAAATTATAAACGGGGCGGCCATTTCAATTGTGACTCGAATAAAACTAGCGCACTTATCAGAGAGCAATAACAAAATGCCTATGAGACTAAAATTGAATAGATAAAAGGAAATCAATGAGACAAGAAACTGAACAATAAATTGCATACACGGACATTACATGGGGAAGAAAATGCGCTATAGAGGACACCCTTCCCCATCTTGCTAATGAACGTGTTCAATTTCTTTCAGGTATAAAGGTGGTGCGCAGGATTTAAGAGACATAAATCAGATTTCTTAAAAACAAACACGAGGCCAAATAAGTTTGTAGTTTGATCAATTTTCTACCCCCCTCCCCAATTTCCCTACCCGGACAGACACCTCTCCTCCAATGAACTTTACCGTGCACCCTAATGGAACAATCGCCACATATATATTAGTGACACAAACGCACGAAAGAATTTAATTAGTGGAATAGTCGCAGTTATATATGATTTATAACGTGAAATTGTGCTTGATTCATAAAATGACCATCTATTCAAGAGTTAACTTTCCTTGAATCGCAGGACAGTCTGAATTCCGGATATCGACTATTGGTTCTGTGGCGAAGTAAATTTGCCTATTCCTATTTCTAAACTTAATTGTTATATAAATTGCTAAATGTCAAGGTGACCCGACCTTGGGCACTGCTTGTACTGATAATTTTTAAGTGTCAAAGTTGGAAGTAAACAAATCAGGTAAATAATGTGCTAGACTTTCTGATGTAGTCTAAACTGGTTTTAGGTGGATGAGTAGTTTTTATTATCCAATGCTTAAGATTTACAAGAACGAGACCAGCCAAAATATTATTTTGTAATGACTTTGAATTTGGAGTGAGAGAGATAATAGGTGTCTTCTGGAGAATTATTAATAATTAAGATTCTCATCATTTGTAATTAGTTATGGATGATAATAATAATCATAACCAATAACTAGTGTGGCGTTGGCGTCACAGGTTGTAATACAGAACAAAATCTTCAACAAAAAATGGACGAAATTTCTCTCAAGCAAACATTATCAATGTGACGTGAACTTTACCCTCAGCGGATTAGTTGGAATGAAGTCTGACAATATGGCGTGTATTTAACCACCCCCAGTGCTGGTTAATTCAAACTATGTGAAAATAGTCCAGTAAAAGCGAAGGGAAAGTATTATAAGGTCCTAGTCACTCAGTAATATTCTAGTCACACAGCAAAGTTCTAATCACACAATAAGGTTCTAGCTACACAAATAAGGTTCTAGTCAGGCATTAACGTTCTAGTCACACAAATAAGGTTCTAATCACACAGTAAGTTTCTAGTAACACAATAAGATTTTAGCCACACAAATACAGTTCTAATCACACAAATAAGGTTCTAATCACTCAGTAAGGTTCTAGTCACACAATAAAATTTTAGTCACACAAATAAATTTCTAATCACACAAATAAGATTTTAATCACACCGTAGGGTTCTAGTCACACAATAAGATTTTAGTCAGACATTAAAGTTCTAGTCACACAAATAAGGTTCTAGTCAGACATTAAAGTTCTAGTCACACAAATAAGGTTCTAGTCAGACATTAAAGTTCTAGTCACACAAATAAGGTTCTAGTCAGACATTAAAGTTCTAGTCACACAAATAAGGTTCTAGTCAGACATTAAAATTCTAGTCACACAAATAAGGTTCTAATCACACAATAAGGTTCTAGTCGCGTAGAGAGAGAATCTACTAAAACTGGTCATGAAAGGTTGTCATCATCAAGAACAAAACGTGTGCAAGAGGAACAATCACCTTGAAAAGAGTGCCTTCTTCAGATCTTTAATTTTTGATAGTTTGCTATTTTCGTCTCTGAGGCTGTGCGCTTCAGGGATTAACTTTCTAACACATCATTAAATGACTCCGATTAAGGGAAGTAGCTAATTGTTTGCATCACTTAAAGCATTTTATTTTAATTTTATACAGGATGAAATATTAAGCTATTGTAAGTTTTATCCCTTCCTTTCTTTCATTTGCAGCGTGTCATTGCTGCGTCGGAGAAAATGACACAAGATATCAGTTTACTCTAGTGTCAAAGGTCGACTGCAAAGACCGGCGTACAGAGAAATTGTTGTCGAACAAGTTTTAACATTCTGTCACCACGAATACAGAGGAAATAAATTGTGAGAGGAAATAAATTACCAAATGCTCGCAATCATAAATTATGTTCTGCTACGCATTTTTTAGAAATAAAAAGAAAATTAATGGCATCGGAAGAATTAAATGCAACGCATTTTAAAACGCTTAATCCATGGTTATAGTCAAAACAAATATTGACACATTTCACCTAAATAATCTTTATCTGGATATAAACAATTACAGGAAAAATATTTTATGTGTTATTATGTGTATTCTTGGATAAGTTATATGAAATAAAGACAGATTAAAAAAAATACTATTTTCGAAATTGAGCAAGATTTGATTTTACTACTGAAAAGCAGTACCAAAGCTCTTGCTTGCCATGTTAGTTCACAAAATGGCTCTACATATCTTTTCACCGCAAATTTTCCATTTGGTTTTTAGCCCCAGCCCCCATTTCCCCTCCCCCGTACCTTGCAGTCTTACTCAGGCCTGCATAATGTCCACAAACCATCGTTCATTTGAGTTTTAGATAGAAAGGGCCGCAATTCATCATAGTGACTCATGCAAGATATCCAGACTGAAAAGTTTAATGAGAGTAAACGTTCTTGCAAATGTCTACAAACTCCTTAAATGTGACAGTATATAGTAGGGAACAACCATCGAGTCAGATAATATGGACGTTAGTTTGGTTCTGTAAGAATAGTTCATAGACTAATTAATTAATTAATTAGAGATTGTCATCTACCAACCAATGTGGAGGAAGAAGCCTATGGATTTTGAAGAAATTTAGACAATCACCGATGTACAGAAACAACACTCAAAATCAGAAATAAGCGAGGAAAACATTTGTATTGCTACGCTATATTGGTATGTATTATGAAATCATAGAATGACAATTTCAGAATATTGATAGCAAGATATATGTAACGCCTTACTAGCTTAATGTTAAAAGAATTAAATTATAGTTACAGTAAGAGGGTAATAGAGGAAAAGGCTTTGTTGTTCATAGAAAATAGTGTATGAAAAGGTAACTTATTGTTAAATTTATTGACCTTCTTACGCTTATTGATAACCATATGTTGGAGAGATAGTGTGTGGATGGGGGCTCGTTAAATATAGATTAATGACGGATTTATCTTCTCCTTTGTATCTACGCAAATTATTGTGTGACAGTAAATGTTTGTCTTTAATTGTTGTAGAAGAGAGAAAACATTTACAGCGCCCGTATATCCGCCAAGTGAGAGAGACGAGTGTTGACTTCTAGAATTATTAATAACATAAATTAAGATTCTCATCACTTGTAGTCATTTATGGATGATTAATAATAATCATAACCAATAACTACTCTGGCGTTGTCATAATACTTTTAAATTAAATAACTTAAAGTTCAAGACAGTAACAGACAATCACAGCAAAAAGGAAGAATGAATTAAATGACAAAGCTAAATTAAAATAATTGATGAATTTGTTAAAAAGTTCAACGAGGAGGAAGAACAGCCGTTAATAAAACAATAATAAAATTACAAGCATGGGTAGTTCCGTTATGACGAATCGCAACGTGGAATTTCAAAAACACTTTGTGACGGATACACATGTCTATCCAACCGAGGTTAAAAACAATGACGTTTTAGCAAACATCCTTGATGACAGACGATGACGACACGAGACAAACAATAATAAATGGACAGTGCAAGACTTTTCTTTGAATAATTTTTCTGGCACCAAGTTAAGTCAGCTGCAACAATTTCTCACAAATCAAAATGCGCGGCTTATTTGTAAAGTGTTATTTGCCAAACTCCCTGTGTGTGTGTGTGTGTGTGTTTTCAACATTTGTCTTGTGTGGATAACCGTACACTCATTAACATGTGCTTGTCAGATTTAACAGACTGATTTCAATAGTTTGCACTCTCGTGCTTTATGTCAGTCCAACATAAATGTACGTTTGAATTTTTTGTTTTGCATGTGTATGTGTATATGTGCGTGCGTTCGCACGTGCTTACCACCTCCCATATCTGATGCTCTCACATACACTAATGACTAATACTTCAATAACTTCACCACCTCACGATGAATATAATAAAAACGTGATACAACTACACCAACACAAATGGATGTGGATGTACATTTTACAAAAATGATACAATTGCACCAACACAAACAGACGTAGTCTTTACGATAAGGTGGTGCTTGGTGCAGTTTTAATCAATTACCCCCCCGCATCCTCTATGCCGTCTATGGTCATGTAGTCGAACGTTTATGCAACTAGTTATTCCCATGTCTCTATGTTGATGTAACTGTAAGTGTGATGTAACTGTAAGTGTAGGCAATTTGTAGTATTCATTAACACAAATATAGCATCTACATACTTTCAAGCTACATCACACAAGTACAATTTACCACGTACCTTCTGTCAGAAAACTGCAACAAACCTCCTTTATACATCAAACCAGTACAATTTACTACTGTCATACATCATGCAACCATAATTTGCCACTTGCCATCTACATCATACAGTTACAATATATCTCCTTCAAGCATATTAGAACCTTGATTTACCACCTACATACTACATCATACAACTGCAATTTGCCGCCTAAATATATTCTTCAACTTACTACCTCACCAAACTACAATTGATTACCTCCATTCATCGCATACAACTTCATTTTATCAAACTACATAATACGCCACAAAGACACAATTTACCACATACAAACTACATCAAACAACTACAATTTGTTACCTCTCACAACATCATACAACTACAATTTACCACGAGTATGCAATTACAACTTCAACCGATCAAATAACCTACTACATATTACTACACAACTTAAGCACATATTACATCATAAAACTACAATTTATAACATACATAAAGCATCTGACGACTACCATTAACCACCTCAAATAACACATCATATAACTTCAATTTACCCACTCATTTTACATCATACAGCTGCAATTTACATCTACGGTTTACTACAAGCATACAACATTTTGCACCTACAATTTACGCATATAATTTACAAGTGCAGTTTACCATATGCATACTACTGATCTCTCTCTCTTGCTCTCTCGACTCTCTGTCTCTTTCAGCTCTCTTTATCTCTTTTTCTATCCTAGAAACGCACACTCACCTAGCAACTTGTCATCTTACTCGTTTCTGCTGAAGTAATTGATCCTGGCTATATGCACCAAGGACTTTACCGGCTGTTCGTATGTCGCCAGATAAATACGGTTTACTGTGCTTATAGTAAAGGTTTAACGTGTTTACACTAAGCACTAGCAGTTTAAGCATACTTCCGTGATGTCCAGCTTTTGATTGGCAGTTAAGACAGCATTGGTCAGTCTCTCGGGAAGGACAGTTCCTCATCGACAATAGCCGTTCATTGAAAAAAAATTCTACGTTTTTCAACTTTCATCTACGGGGTTCTACGGGACCAGACCTGTGAAGATGTGAACACAAACGTACGCCTCCACCCACCCATCCTCGACCTGAGAATGAATGTAGGTAATAGTCATTCAGTTTTTCTCCATTTAGTTAGCCTCGCATCTGTGTACACTGGCCTTGTTGTTTGTCAGTACTCTGTTTAGCTTGTCAACCCCACCCTCCATCCCCACCCCTCGTTTGGGTGAACCCACAAGATTATGTTCCGGGAAGTATTCTGATGAAACGTCAGGTTTAACCAGACATCAAGTCATGCTTGCATTAATAGGCAGTGCACGTTAACATGACTTCAGTTTGAAAGTGGCAGTGCAGTAAGCGGCTCTTCTCCCCAACCATCCGCACACCATGCACGCATAGACTTGCTGTCACGTGATCATGATTGTGTCACGCGAATTAGTACAGTAAATAAAGCGGGATGTGTGAGTGCCTGCTTGGGCCCCGGATACATATGGGACATGAGATACTGAAGAATTTCACTTCTTTTTATACTGAGCTCGGGGCTATTGTTGATTCATTCGCGACAGAACGCTTCAGGCAAGGCGGTGTTTTCACATTAGTGACAACGGTATACGGTAGTGATGAGAAAGGAACACTACCAAAGCATGTACAACTACTTTCGAACAGGCTAACGGTGAATCAAGAGAAGTTTAGAAACAGAGGGGAAAATGCTATATATATATAAAACCCAGAGAGAGAGAGAGACTAGAGAGGAAAGAGAGAAGATAGAAAGAGGAGAATGAGATAAAGAGAGCTGAAAGAGACGGAATCGAGAGAGAGAGAGAGAGAGAGAGAGAGAGAGAGAGAGAGAGAGAGAGAGAGAGAGAGATCGGGCATGAGAGAGGAAATTCCGTTTCCATAGCACGATACTCTATACTAGTTAGATGTTAATTCGGAAGAAACATCTTGAACACCCCTTACCCCTTCCTTCTCAAGTCAGACTTAAAATGTGTACTTTGAATGATGGCTAACAACAGATTTTGTACAAACTTACACAGTTTCAAACAGAATGTCGCGTGATTCCTAGTACAATGCTACACACTAAATGCCAAATAATGTGTAAGTATTTAATAACTAATAATACAACAGCTGTATAGTTTAGAGCTTAGTCAGTGCATCAGTATTAATATAGCCATTGTGAAACTGTGCACCTCACTATCTGTAAGTGATTGTCTAATTTGATCATCAGTATTTCAGTAACTTCTAAAAAATTAATTTGATGTAAAACGATTACAATACAGTACAAATTTGCAAACAAAACTCCCGTATATTCTTTTACTTTTAATAGCGACCATATAATAAGATAGGATTTCCTTTTATTTAGTAAGTGTGTGCCACCTTTATATTCATATATTGACGACATTTAAAAATAGTACATTATATGTAAGCATTTTACTCGGGCACTCGTTGGCTGCTCTTTCGAGTTGGTTGAATGTCGTAAGATGAAACTGAATGATCATTTTTGTTAGGTGGGTGGGGGAATAATGGATGATAGAATTTTGCTTACCTGGCCATTAAGATAAACACCCTTATACTGTTAAATAATAAAGTCACTGGTGAATACTTGGCATAGACAGAACGGCTTAATCTAAATATGTACTGAAATTTCTATAAAACCAAGTGTGCTAAATGTGTCCCAAGCGTGCTAGTGAAATAGAAATACATATAAATTTTCTATAAGAAGTGGAAAATTCGCTTTTACTATGCTCAAGCAGTCGACACGCCGTTCAAAAGATGCTTGAAAAAAAAAATTTGAAGATTAGGTTGCATAGTTCTCGCACTCACAAGATCAAGATATTTCGGACTTCACAAGGCAACATCTGTAGACTGCCGATTCTCCTGAGGGATGGAGGGGGGGGGGGATTTGAACTCGATAGCGTATTAACTAATGCCACTAGAATTAATAAAAGGTGCTTATCTTCAAAACTGCAGACCGCGGAGTCCTAACAATAGGTCAGACAGTGGCTGATATGTCGTCACCATGGCGCTGAAGACTGTACATTTCAGGCTGCCACATCTGGTGCATAAACTACAACAATACGTGTCTCAGAATTTGGTAAGGCGACAGCAGGATGCGTGTGTACTTCTGGCCTTCAACGCGATTTCAGTAGCCCCACTTGTATACTCGTGACATGTAGAGCTGAATTAGCCCCACTTGTATACTCGTGACATGTAGAGCTGAAGTAGCCCCAACTTATATACTCGTGACATGTAGAGCTGAATTAGCCCCACTTGTATACTCGTGACATGTAGAGCTGAATTAGCCCCACTTGTATACTCGTGACATGTAGAGCTGAAGTAGCCCCACTTGTATACTCGTGACATGTAGAGCTGAAGTAGCCCCACTTGTATACTCGTGACATGTAGAGCTGAATGCAGGAATGGTCTCACGTGCTGTGTTGCACTCAGATCCATCGCAAATGAATAAAGATTTCAGTAAATATCTCACCCCCCCCCATTCCTGATCCCCTTTCCAATCGATAGACCGTATCTGTGACAATGCTTATTAATATTCAGCAAATGTATCATGCTCGGTCAGATCCGAAGAATTAATTAAAAATCACTGATGAGCCGCGTGAATAGCAAATTGTTTAGTGTAGGAAATAGACTCACAACCAGAATGCAACCATCGACAGACCACGTAAATAACGAACATTTTTAATGAAGGGATTAGAGTAACAACAACAATGTAATCCACTGACAGACTACTTTAACGTAGGGAATAGAGTAACACCCACAATGCAGTCAACCGACAAACCTCTTTAACCTAGAGAACAGACTAACACCCACAATGCAATCAAACGACAAACCGCATGAATAACGAACACTTTAATGCAGGGGTTAGAGTAACACCCAAAATGCAATCAACCGACAAACCGCGTGAATAACGAACATTTTAATGCAGGGGATAGAGTAACGCTATACTACAACGAAGCAAAATATCTGTGACACATTTCAGTCCAAAACGAACTCTCACTCTCTCTCAATTTTTCTTATTTGTACATAAGCACATTCACACACATACACACAAGAAAACCCCACGCACACGCATGACATTAATAGTGCAACACATGTTCAAATTGTCAAAAGTGAAATAAGAACAGCATGGTTTAGTGTTACCATTGCACTAGGGCGCGAAATGAGCAATAATTAAAAACAAAAATATCTATTATCTATCTATGCTTGATTTAAAACACCCTAACCCCCCCCCCCACATACTCGAGACACATACCCACCCACCGACATACATAGGAATTCAGTAAGACCGATAACTCGTCCCGTATAAGCTTTGTCAAGTTCAGAAAAGTGTGACCCCTGTTTTCACAGCCTAGTCTGTTCAGTGAATGGCAGAACAGCCAGCACTAAGCTCATGAAAGAAATCTGGAGGTGCAGAAGCCAGAGTAAAGAATAAATTGAGTTAAGTAAAAAGAAAATCCTAATACATAAACTAGAATATGCTTGCGAATTTTAGAATTATAGAGAATAAAGCTCCCCGTTGACACCAAGTCACATAACAACTGTCTGTTCCTGTACAAGATCGATAATATCACTTTGTCATGTCACACATTTGATAAGACACCAAGCCACACCAACAACTGTCTGTTCATGTTCAGATCATAATGCTGCTTTGCGGAAATAAGTAATGTATTTCGGAAGTTCAGTGAAGTCATACCAACACATTAACAAACGACTATAAGCAACGATTTTGGCAGGAACAGTACGTCACTAAGTAACAAAATAAAGCTGTACGTCTGTAAGTAACAGAATAAAACTGTACCTCAGTAAGTAACAGTATAAAGCTGTACGTCAGTAAGTAACAGAATAAAGCTGTACATCAGCACAAGATCACTATTAAAAACAAGAACCTGTGGAGGTCAGCAAGCGTTCAGATGTTCAACATTATTGTGTTTTTAGTGTCATTAATTTCCAAATTGGTGAAACAACTCAAATGTGTTTCATTACCAATTGTGAAAGTATAAGGACAATAGCCCAAACCACTAAATAGGACAATAGCCCAAATCACTTAAACCAATATATCCTCAAATGTTGGGGTATGTGTATACACAATCCACTAAATGTTTGTGGACTGCGTTTGAAGAGACATATATGATATTCAAGGCTTGGCATAGACATACATATAAGTATAGCTACTTTGTAGACAGATAGACAGTACATAATTGTCTTAGAGAGTTATACTGTCCTCCCAAACAGTTCTGAACTCAATCATCTAACACTTTTTCTCTCGCTCAAATTGCAATCTTCTCATGAATGCTGTTTGATTGTAAGGATGATAAAATGCAGAGCGAGAGATATCATTGATAACAAGTCTATCACACAGAGTGCATTGTTGGTTTGAAGACAACCTGAATGTGAAGATCAGGCGATGTTTTATTGATTAATCACACCGTGCTTGAAATGTGCACACAGACTCATGCACACCTACGCACAACAGAAAGAAGGAGTAATGAAAAAAAAAAAAACCAAGCGAGTTTTTATTTTGTCCCGGGTAGTGTATCCTGAATGAGTCACATGACTGCTCCATTTCAGGACGGAAAGTATGCTACGTTTGCACCCAACTTTAAAATAAACCCACACCAGGGAGTACACAGAGACTCTGTTCCTCTAGCCAACCCTCCCTCTCCATACACATGTATGTGTCTGTCTATGTGTACTACAATAAAAGAGCACATCTTCATAACTAATAAATATAACCCCCAAGCAAACAGACAATAGACATGTTTGAACATTAGAAGAGCAAGTAAAATACCTTTATCAAGACAAACTAAACAATATATTAAAAAAACAACAACAAAAGAGCAAATAATTAATAAAGACAAGCTAATCATTCCCAGAAAAAAATCCTTTGAAGGGTAGTCACGAAATTATGTAGGCATTCCTTGTTAAATCTTAGGAACAATAACAAGACATTTATTTCCTGATACAGGTTGAAGCTACTATACTTTGACTAATGTCCTGATACAGATTGAGGCAACTGTATTATGACTGATGTCCTGATACAGAACTGATGCTGCTGTGCTTTGACTGATGAATTGATACATGCTGGCGCTAATGTGAATAATGTCCTGATAAAGGCTGATGCTGATGTTCAATGACTAATGTCCTGATACAGGCTGATGCTGATGTTCAATGACTAATGTCCTAATACAGGCAGACGCCATTGTGTTATGACTAATGTTCTGATATAAGATGTAGCTAGTGCTATGACTTGAAGTCAGTCACAAATTTTGCAAGCATTCATTGCGGTACTATATGTAATAGTAATAATTAGGTCCTGAGACCCTATACTACCATGAGGTACTATAAATAATTATTTAAAATTGTAGAAATATAAAAATAATTGTTTCTCAAAGCATCATTAAGAAAAAGAATTGTAGCTCCCGAGACAAGTATGCTACCACCAAGTACTATAAAGATCAAACATTGAACAATTGCAAAAGGTATTTGTTTATGAAAGCATGTGACTGATTTGCACTTTATTTTGTGACAGCGGCCATTTTCCACTCTTATAACAAGTCAAACAAAAGATAGAGGAAAGAAAATTAAAAAGAAAAAACTCAAGAAAAGCCTCAATTCAAAATCAAACAGTTTCTTATCTTATCAGTTTTCTTTTTTTTCTTTTTTCTTTTTCTTTTTTTGTGGAAAAACCGGGGTCTGATTTATCTTCCAACCTGAAGGAAATGCTACAGGACTTGTCTGTCTGTCTGCCCAAACATCCATTCATCCTTCTATCTGTCCGTCCGTCGGTTTGTCTAAATCTCTCTCACTTTTCTATTCAACTATCAGCCATTTAACGTAATCTGTGTTAATCCACTCTCTTTTTATTCTCTCTCTCTCTTTTTCATTTAACTGACTCCTCGTTCTTACACTGCCTCTCCACCTCAGTCTTGTTTTTCGTTTTCTTCATTAACTATTTATTCATTTCCCATAAGCAAGTGAACAAAGCTTCTTGAAACATAGAACCACAATAGAACTAATCCTTAATGAAAGCGTTTAGATGTCTTCCCATTTAGCATTAATTTCTCTCCTGTTTCACCCCTTTAGCATTCCTCTATTGCCTGTTGTCTCTCCCCCCCCCCACTTTAGCATTTCTGTCTCACCTGTTGTCTCCTCTTTTAGCATAGCATTCATGTCTCGCCTGTTGTCTTCCCTTTTAGCATATCTATATCGCCATTTGTCTCCCCCTTTAGCATAACTATCTCGCCTATTGTCTCCCCCTTTAGCTTTCCTGTCTCGCCTGTTGTCTCCCCCTTTAGCATTCCTAAAGACATACTGTCCTCCTTGGTTTCCCAAAATGTGTCTATGCGATTTTCGCGTAAAGTTATCTAATGATCAATAATTTCTCCAGGGCACTCAAAAGTGTCATGATTTATTTTATTTTTTTTAAAACTTCATTTCTAGCGCCCACGTACACGTGTCCATGTCACAAAACATTAAACAAGAGTGCGTGCGTGCGTGCTAAAGACCTTTGGACATTGGGTGTGTTCAGGGTGCAATCCCTGCTAATATAACTGAAAAAGGCCCTGATTTGCTTATTCCGATTTTGTTCAATGCACATTTTCTTCATTTTTATTTAATTGTTTCGTTTATTTCTTTATTTTATTTGTTTTTGTTGATTTCGTGTATTTGTTTTTATTTATTTTAAAAAAAAATTATTTAGTTTAATTTGCTTGTTTCGTTTATTTAAATGATTTTGCTCCTTTTATTTATTTGACGAGAATTAAAAAGTAGAATGAATCTGTGTTATCTGCAAATTTCTCGAAGCTTCAAAGGTCCTCGTCTCTTTATCGACATTCATTCAAGTTTGTTTATTGTAATTCTCTGCTCACGCCTCATAGCAATGGCATGGACCATGGCCACAAATGGCGCGACGGGTCGGTCATACACCAAACTGACCAACGAAAGATCGGCATGTCCCAAGTTACACTTAAAATATAATAGTGACAAGAATAAAAAAGTGAGTGGACAGGTGCCTTTAAGTAGGTACAGATCACTTGTCTAGGCTGGCATGGATCACATGCTTTGTGAGCAGAGATGGTACAGAAAGCAAAAACAATTAGGCTGTTAGAAACAAAATACCATTACATCAGACAAATTAAGCAATATACTTAATATATTAAGTAAGTATTAATTTAAGAGTTTTTAGGTAGATTACTTTTTGTTAACGAACGAATGACAAGAGCAAGTACTTTTATGAATACTTACTCTCCAAGCAGTTTTAATTATATAATAGTCGTCCTTCCACTGGACAGAACTTGTAAACAGAAAACTGTAACCATGTAGAGGACAGCTCAACCATTGGATAGAGGCTTGTAGACAGAGTTCATGTATTTCAGACGGAATTGCCAGATGATGATAGGTGACAAATAGCGGAATCTAGGATAACAAAATGGTGGTCAGTCTGTTAGTACAGATTAGGTTATTGTAGCTATTAGATTTTTGAACCATTACCAGGCGAGGTACTGAAGTCGTGCAAGCAATCCATATAAGCCACACTTAGTCAACCACACTCTGGTGCAGTAAATCACAGTAAAACAGGTTCACCCTACTTTCAACGCTTTGCTCTTTGTCTGTCCTTGAGCTTCTATTCTAATAATGGCTCTAGCCAAGTGTACATAATTCTTCAATTCAAAGAGCTATAATGACGTCGCCAGAGGTGACAGGGTGTGTACAAAGAACGTCAAAGGGTGACGTCATAACAACACTTGCAAGCACATAGGCTTGTCGACGAAGAGGAAGTATTACCCAATGCAGCAGTCTTACTCATAGTGACAGAGTAAAGTAGATCATTGCTCAACAGCTTTTGAGTTCCGTGTCAACGATCGGTTAAACTTAAAATGTCGCTAATCTTATAAAGGCTGTATATTTCCATGTCAACTATCGGTAACTTAAAATGTGATTAATCTGATAAAGGATGTACCTGATAAATAACTGCTAAATTTTAGTTCCCAGAAAATGAAATAACTCTTTGTAACTCTGGAAGCACGATTTTTTTACTTTAAACCCAGTTTGAATAAAACAGGGAGTAATATATTCATTAAATAAAATGTGTAATTTTCATATAAACACAAACAATAATAAATACTTGAGAATTATAATTAAGATACAAAGATTGTGAATATTTAAGTGTTATATATGACCTTCGGTAACCAAAGCAATATCGTAAAAAAGAAAGCATCGAACATTGATTACATCGGCACTATTTTACTAATGCATATCTATTATTTGCACTAATTCTCCAAAGAGTTCTACGCGTTTGCAATCTTGGCTACTAACCTGAAAGGAACAGATGGATTATGACAAATCCCACTCACTTAGGATGGATTAACATGAATTCCGCTCACCTAGGATGGATTATGACAAATCCCACTCACCTAGGATGGATTAAGATGATTTCACTCACTCCGGATGGATTAAGACAAATCCCACTAACTAGGATGGATTATGACAAATCCCACTCACCCAGGATGGATTATGACAAATCCCACTCACCTAGGATGAATTATGACAAATCCCGCTCACCTAGGGTGGATTATGATAAATCCCACTCGCTTAGGATGGATTATGACAAATCCCGCTCACCTAGGATGGATTATGACAAATATCACTCACCTAGGATGGATTATGACAAATCCCAATCACCTAGGATGGACTCGCGCCCATGACCTGCACGCAATGCATCGGTACCTTTACTTCAAAGCCACTTGGCTCCCCAGCTTACAAGTCAGTAAAACAGCAGACAGCACACATATAAGTAATATTCTATAGCAAGATATACAGTCACTCAACCTTATAAATGTACTGCAAACAAGGATACAGAAATATAGCAGTTACATGTGTCTACAAGATGCAGATACAAATTATGAAAGAACAGCTCACATATTCACAATCCAATGTTACGCAAAAGTGGTCGTATGCTTCAGTTTAAACAGTTGCGTAACAAAAAAAAATGTGGTCGTATGCTTCAATCAAGTTTAAATAGTTTTTAAAAACGAGTAAAAATAGCATACAGATAGAGAAGATTTAACAAAGTGCTTTCATTCATTTGACACCAAATGAAAATAAGTAATAAGCATTGATGCCTCTGGACATGACAGTTTAATTTCCTGAATTTCAGAGATAACGTGCAATCATCAGGACCAAGACTGATACAATAGACCTAGATATGTTCTCTGGAAAATATAACGGCAAGTAGAGACAACTCCAGCCTTTATGTACTGAGAGAGAGAGAGAGAGAGAGAGAGAGAGAGAGAGAGAGAGAGAGAGAGAGAGAGAGAGAGAGAGAGAGAGAGGTTATATATACTGAAGCCCCGAGCGAGAAGAGACTGGGATTTCCGCACACAGATCAGGTTGACGGATCTTTTCAAAGCGTGAAGCAAGACGATGCAGGCGCGAAACATGTCAAGGGTTAACTCTAGGAAATTGGAGGACTCGTTTATTTCGTACAAAAAAGATCCGACTTGAACTCGTAAATGTAAATAGTCATAATTAATAGGAAAGAAAAGAGGAAGTAAGAATGAAGGGAAATGGGGTGTTGGCGGTCCTTTTATTTACTATGACAGTATAGCCGTAAATAGCGGGATCAGAACTCTCTTTATTCTGACCAATTCATTCTTACTCTTACAGCTCAATTAAAAAAAAAAATGTTTTGCACAAAAACGCGCGATGGACCTGTTTGTTGCATTATATCACAACTTGTGTAAACATTTAAACTGGCTGTCCGACATTTTACAGCATACGTCACAGCGACTGTAATTGCATAGCGCTGGCATTGTCACATTAAATTTGTTATAAGTCAAATAAAATAGATTACTGAAACAAAAGCCAGAAACTATAAGACCTCAAATATAAAGTCCGACAGACATACCCACCAATAGTTAATCTCCTCAGCTTAAAAACAAATTGCGTATGAATTCTTCAACGTTTGACCGAAACAATAGTTTTAAACAATAGACCTGCTTTCATAGTTTTAATTGACTTACGTCCCCTGCATTGTAGAAACAAAATTGAAGTGCTTGTCAGTATATCAGCAACTCAGCGCTGATATTAACCACATGGTACATTAAGAGTTACTTCCCTTATTAGTCAAGCGCACAATCGATCCAGCTGTCTTATTCATAGAATATAATACCGCTCTATATACAAACTCCTTATTCATAGAATATAATACCGCTCTATATACAAACGCACACAGCTCGGATACACTTGAGATATAAACTCCTTATTCATAGAATATAATACCGCTTTAATTTAAATACGAACGTACACAGATCGGATGCACTTGAGATATCAAAAATAGACATAGGTTCAAATGCAGGGGTGAAAAACAAATAAACTACTACTCAACACTGACAATTTATAGACTTAGGATAATGTCAGTGTAAGGTACAGTCTTTATGATATTCACAATGTAAGGTCTAGTCTTTATGACAATGTAAGGTACAGTCTTTTTGACACTGACAATGTAAGGTACAGCATCGTGGCAATGACGATGGCAATTTAAGGTCTCTAAATTCTTTAGATCGGGTGGCTGCAAAAACAAAATGCGCCTGTCTATCTGACAAACGACTTAAATTGAAGGTTTACAAGCCACGATCCAGCACGAGCTGTAGGGGGGACAACTGTGATAACTGAGAAAATATGCAGCCACTTTCCTAAGTAAATAGACAGCAATTAAATAGATAGTTAAGTACCTACAAACAGTTAGACATCAAAATACACTGATAGACAGACAGAAACGCATATGGATGGAGAGAGAGATTTTTAAAATGTATTTTCCATCTTTGACACACATATTGACATCAAATGTCGCATTAACGTATATCGACTTTCAGTCTCAGTTTTAAACGGAATGTTGAATTAACTGACCCAGATTTGAAGAATGACCTGAATAATTATAATCATTTTCATCGCAGGTCTTTTACAGTTTCCTGAATAGTAATTGAAAATATATATTCAATACAAATTAGAAGGGTGTGTTAGTTGGAACAAAACCTTCTGTGTGTGTGTGTGTGTGTGTGTGTGTGTGTGTGTGTGTGTGTGTGTGTGTGTGTGTGTTTGTGCACGCGCGCGCGCTCTAATTAAAACGAAAACTTGGCATCATTAATCCATTTTGAGCAGGTGATTTGACCTATTTACTCTCTTACGCTAGGGCAAATGATCTGACCTATTTACCCATTTTCATTCTGACAAATGGTGTGAACTAGTTGCTCTTTGCTACAGAGACAAATGGTTTGACATCCTTTACACCTGGATGGTAGTCTAATCTATTCAGCAGTAGTTTAGTCAAAGGGTCCAGGCTCTTCAAAATGATTCCCAGTTATAAACGAATGAACGGTTGAGTTTAAAACGCACAATATATAAAGTAATTTTTTTTCAAAGTAGAATTTCACAGTAATCCAAAATCAGTCCCAAAACACCTTCTCCGAGATTACCATGAAATTAACGTACCTTAGTAGCTAGGGACTCCGTCACGCTTGGATGATCAGAATAATTTGCACTTTGGGTAGGCCTTTCAGGAGAGCGAAACAATATTTTCACCTTTCACTTGCGACTAACAATCCTCTTTCGCCAAACAGCGCAGGTGACTGACTGCAAGGGAAAAATGTGAGCATTTGAAAATACTGCTGCTGAAAAAAGACATACACAAACAAATTCCACTCAGTCAACTTCTAACTTCACCTGGCAGCTTGTAGAAATAAGCCAGGGGCGGTGTGTTTGCTTGAGTGTTAGTACGTGCGTACACAGGTAAGAACATTGACCCCTCGAACTGCAGTCACATACGTAGAAAACATGTCAATAGCACACACGCACACACATGTGTCAGATACGGAATCTCACCCATCCACTCTTGTCGACTTCAAATAAAGTATGCGACGCCCAGTCAGTTGGGAGGCCCCCACCAAAAAATAAAAATAAAGTGTCATCACGTGACAATAAGCAAGTTAGCGTGTCGTTACAGGTAGGCCATGGCGGCACAAGCACTGTTTTGCATCAATCTCCGATCACACCACAGGTGTGTCGGACAGAAGTTACTGGTAAGGCAGCCGGTGTGACAGCAGTCGTGTGCAAGCTTAGTCAGTATCGTGGGTGGCGCTGTCTGTTGACATGAGTTAGTCCGTGCAGTCAGAACGCCAAGCGGCGTACCCAGAATGCACTCAGGTGCAGTTCAGACCGTTGTTCAATGGCACTCATCAATTTCACTTTTCTTTTAGTATTTTAGCAAACATTGCGGCTGGAGTGTGAACGCATTTGAAAGAGTTGTTTGAACTATAAATTACTGTCAGATTTTTAAGGCTCCGAATTTCCCAACAAAAAGGGGCTGCATTATTAATTTCTCACTGAGGTGTGGGGTGGGGGTGGGGTGGGGGTGTATGCTGTGCGCGTATGTGTGTGTACATATGTGTGCGTGGTAATAACGGGTATTTGATTTGAAGGCGTGGCTTAGGGATGGGCCTACATTGAGGTTCAAAGATGCAGTTAATCATAAAAAATACAAGTCAATGCACAGAGTGAGTGCAACAAAAAATCGCAGACTAACACCCTGACCCAACAATACTCATAGCACTCCCTTTACTTGACAATCTCTTGTGGATTTTATGTGCGATTTTTCAATTGAGACTTCACGAGAACGTCTTATTTCACATTTGAACAAAATTGAAAGACCGGAAGCTTTTAGTTTGATAACCTTTAAGACAGTCCGAGAGCAAGATACTATATGAATCACAAAAAATGAGACATATACAGGCCACCGTAAACGCTACAACGCTAGCAACTTTCGCAATACCTGGGTGTGTCGAGTATGATAACGCGTGTGCAGAGCAATGGTTGTGTATGCACGTAGGCTTGTGAGTGTGTGTGAGTGTGTGTGTGTGTGTGTGTGTGTGTGTGTGTTAGAGAGAGAGAGAGAGAGAGAGAGAGAGAGATGTGCACACGTATGAATTTGTTTTGTTTTTCCAGATAACACTGTCACGTAGCCAAAGGGTATGTACAGTTGCAGATGCAGGGCACCAGACCGTAACGCACAATGTCTCGTCTTATCAAGATCCAACTCATCCAAGGCTTCTGGGCCTGTGGTTCTGCGTCTGTTCCTAGGCTTCTAGGCCTGTGGTTCTGCATCTGTCACGAGGCTTCTAGGCCTCTGATTTTTCGTCTGTCCCGAGGTTCTGGGCTGCTGGTTTTGCGTCTATCCCGAGGCTCTGGGTTGCTGATTTTGTGTCTTTCACGAGGCTTATGGATCTGTGGCTCGGGTTGCTGATTTTGTGTCTTTCACGAGGCTTATGGGTCTGTGGCTCTGCGTCTGTCCCGAGGCTTTTGCGCTCTGATTTTGAACAATTAAATCGAGTAGATTTATGAACATTATCTTGTTGTTCTTCTAAGAGACAAGTACAAATCTAGTAGCGTGGAAATGCACAGCTACACAAACTCTTGAAGTACAAATGTACTAACACAGAACTGCACAGCTACACGAACTCTTGAAGTACAAATGTACTAACACAGAACTGCATAACTACACGAACTCTTGAAGTACAAATGTACTAACACAGAACTGCATAGCTACATCAATATTTGAAGTACAAATGTACTAACACAGAACTGCATAGCTACACCAATATTTGAAGTACAAGTGGTGTTAGATTGGAACTACACGGCTACACCAACACTTGAAGTGCATTTGCTATTAGCGAGTAACTTCACGGCTACACCAACACTTGAAGTGCAATTGCTATTAGCATGGAACTTCACTGCTACATCAAAATTTGAAGTATAAATGTACTAGCAAAGAAATGAACAGCTACACCAACACTTGAAGTACAATTGCTATTGGCGTGGAATTGCACAGCTTCACCAGCACTTTTTGCAAAACGCAAAAGAGAACGTTGTTGAACAAATAGCTAAACGTTTTCAATGGAAACACTACTCTCCTATGTGAGAAAACGTTCAGGTGGAGAAAACTAGGTTCCAGACATAGTCATGATCTACCTGCATGCGCTTTACATGAAGAAAGAAAGAGCAATGTGCATTGGATGTGTCGCACAGCAATACAGATGGCCTGAGTGAATAAATAGTTCTTTAAGTTCACAAGGCAAGCACAAATCAAGGAATGTGAAATGGTACATGTACATAGTTATCTTAGATGTCAAGATGTGTCTAGCTAACATTTCTAGAAACATGAGAAGGCACTATTTGTTTACAAAAGCGTAAACACAAGGAAACGCAAATATGAGATTTCCTTTGCAAGTAGTCTTGCAAAGTGAGTCATCTCGTCTTTGTTTGCATTTCGGTCCAAAATGTCCTTCTCTTATCTAGAATGACTACATTTTATAAATCGAAACCACTGATTTTGTTTCCTACTCACTAATCTCCTCCCGAATAGCCGGCAAAATTCTGGGCAAAGATACGTGAACAGACTGAGGTCGGTATGTGAGCACGAAGCATGGTACTGAAGGATGGACGTGATTTCTGCAGTCATATAACTGTGACAATAATCAAGTTCTCTGCATTGCCAGATCGTTCGTAAAATGCACGCCGAGCACCACCACCACCCCCTCTTCAGCGTTAGTTTGTCTGTGTGGAGAAAGGAGGCGGAGAAAAATAAGCATAATAGTGATTGGCTGGCTGGTGTACAGGGGTCAGAGGGCAGAAACTGATATCATCTAGTAACTACAACTGAATTTGCACATAAACAGAAAACGCGATCAGGGCGAGGGTGGGAGGCTCACTGTGAACGTGGCCAGATGGGAATGATTAGAGAAGTTTGCAGGACTGAGGAGGATGGGAGGCTCACTGTGAACGTGGCCAGATGGGAATGATTAGAGAAGGTTGCAGGACTGAGGAGGGTGGTATCTTGGTGGATGTCACGGTAACTAATGTGTTGGTGGTATATGGTTATTGATAGTGTTATCTGGGTAGACATCAAGGTAGTAAATGGTTGGTATATGGTGAATATCGCGGTAGTTAATGTGTTGATGGTGGTATCTGGATGGATATCACGGTAGTTGATGGTGGTATCTGGGTGGATATCACGGTAGTTAATGGTTGTATCTGGGTAGATTTCACGGTAGTTGATGGTTGTATATGGTTAAATATCACGGTAGTTGACGGTGGTATCTGGGAAGATATTACGGTGGTTTTATGATTTGTCACCCCAAATTCATCCTCAGCATATTTTAAACACCAATAAAACAAAGATAAACCTTTTCAAATCACATCAAATTCTATTGGCGCACTCAGGATATCATTAAATCAACATGTAAGGCGATTGCAATATTCAAAATGTTCTACATCACAACCCACAACACTATATCTACCAACTGCTACCAGTATTTTCACACAAACACAACACAAGCGCACACGCACACACACACACACACAAACACACACACACACACAGACATACACACATACACATTATTTATCCTTAAAGTATGCTCGAAACCATCATGGCTTCTTTTGTTTGTCCACTTTAAGAGAAAACATAACTTTTTTAATGTATTTTCTTTTTCCTTTCTGCCAATGAAGGCTTATTATTTACAATTTTTTTTGTCACTGACAGCTATGACAACTGCACTCTCGCCATTTTTAGCCACCTTATATCTTAGTGTCAGCCGCAGTTGCATAAGCGCAACCCTTCTAGCTTCGTTTTGGAGTCCGGGTTAAACCTCATTATAATACTGGCTGAGAATTATCAAGGGACCCAACTCTTAGTGCACTGTTGAAAAGAACAGTTGTCTGCACGCTTAAACCAGTTAAAATACTATAACCACAAAATTATCCAGGTGAAAAATGTTTAAAATATACATGTCACCCGACGTAGTTCATAAGCAAGCAATTCTCTCTTATATTATTTGTGCGCCATGTTTGCACTAGTACTAAAGTTGGAAGCTACCTGTAAAAATAAAATTATATACATGACTTGAAATTTTTTTCTTCCTTTCTTCATAATGTCAAACGTTGATGTCTAAGCTGGTCTGTCTCCTAAGTAATTTTGTTCAAGTTTAATTATTTTGTTACAGTAAGTTTAAGAGTATCATTGTAGAAATCTCTTTACTTGGACAGGAGACTGGTAGAAAGCCATGTTTACTGTTAGGTCATAAGCAGTCTCCTGTTACAGCAAGATAATGTTTAACTGGATTTAAATTCACGGCAAGCATTAAATTTTAAGTTTAATAAGATTAACGATAGGAAATGTAAGTCTGATTCAGTTATATTACCACAAGTTTACGAAATTTTATGATATAATGTGATGAGTGTTGGGTTTTTGATTCGAGCCAACCGCTAGATCAGTTTTTCCATTAACCAGAAAAAAATATGCTCGCGTCAAGAGAAGCAACTCTAGGCATGACTAGGGTTGATCATTTAAACTGGATCATGTTATGACTAATTAAAATATTTATTATATTTTAACGACCAAATTCCATTTACCTTCTACATCTACGTGAATAGATGTGTACGGTATAATTAATGTCTGGAGGACAAGTACCCAAACAGTTACGCTGAGGAAAATTTATTGTGTGGCTATGTCATTAGCGGCAGGAATTAAATCTAGTATTCATTAATTAAATGAGTGAATTGATTAATTAAAGAAAAATGAGTTGAGAAAGTGAGTCGTGTTATGACGTAATTGTTTAAAGATTTAGAATTCTTATTTGGTGCGTAAATAACATCTTTTTTGCAAACGTTATGAATTTCTAACTGCGTAATTGATTTTAAGAAATTGCTTTATTTATTTTTCTACGTTTAGTTTATAGAATGATTTGTGTTGTAACGGTTTGAGAAATGGGAGTTATATGAAAGTTAATCAGGTTTTAATAATACTACAAAAGATGACCCAAATTCAGTGTTATTAACTGTAAGTCCCAGGGATATTACGAAGATGAAATCATTAATTATAATAGGCCTTGCAGGCAGAATTAGCCAATGTAAATTAGCATATACTTGCAAAGTAAACATTTCTCATCCTGAGTCTATCTATCTATCTATCTATCTATCTATCTATCTATCTATCTATCTATCTATCTATCTATCTATCTATCTATCTATCTATCTATCTGAGATGCTAAGCCACCTAATTAATGGTTGTGATTACTATTAATTAATTAATCGTCCATAAACTAACGATCACCTTTATCTCCAGACTCGAGTTATGTTCAAATTCAAAGTGATTAGAATAGAGTACTTCTTCAACAAAGAAATGTCCAGTCCATCCGCATTGGATAAAATTGATATGAATAAGTCTGAAACTATTAATCAGAACAACTGCTCATCTAGTTGGAACTGTTATGGATTGCGTCAGCAATTTTCTAGCATATTCTCAACTCGAATTGTTTACTCCAATTCTGACACTTATAAAAAAAATACCATCATAATCAGTGCCCAATGCCAGGTCACTTTGACAATTTAACAATTTATATAACAGTTAAATCTAGAAATAGGGATATATAAATTTATTCCGCCACTTTATCTATCTGTCTATCTATCTTTTGTATCTTAGTTTAACAGTTATTAAACGATTTTGCATTTTATTATTTCGAAACCATACTATTGTAAATTGTAAAGGCATTGCTCTAAGGCTTTAGAATAAAGTGATTTGCCAAATGTTCATTAAATCGCTATAAAGGTGTCACTTTATGTCCCCTCCCCCCCTCCAACCTCTACTACGCTAGACAAAGTTCACCGAATGTAAATATGACACGTGATATATCTGTCGATTTTAAAGGAGATTCGTAAATTTAAATGTTAATTATTTCTATCAAACATATGACGAGAAGTAACATTTTCGATCACAATTTACGGCCCATAACTCTTGGTAGAGATGATTAATGAGTAATTACCCATTACTTTACTTCTGTCTTTATTGGCGACTAACTTAGATCTTGCAACTGAATGTAAATGAACCACTTCTAAGAAAGTTTTCTCTCTCTATAAATTTAAAACAATAATAAATTATGCAAGCAGCACCAACTGCTTTAACGACAACTGTCATAAGCCAGTTATGCCTGGAGAAACAAACCACAGAAGAATAAATGTCTTGAAATGGAAACACTTTTGGTGCAAGTAAATGAATAAAATGATACATTTATTTAATATCTCAGATGTAGGCATTCAAGAACTGCTTTAAGTAGTGAAGGTCGGTAGCAAGTCGCACACTACTTGTATAATAACAGTGAATTAGCGTCTAGATGACGTTTATGAAGATTGATATGTCTATGTCCTGTACATCCACACACACACCGATTGGTTCATGAAGACTTTATGGTCAATTAACTGTACAAATTCTTGGCACTGATGATGCTGAAATAATCACATGTGATTGTGCTGGTATTATTTTGTCACAAACCACTCAATACATTCACTAAAACAACCCCCCCCCCCCACACACACACACACTCGCCCTCTTCCAAAATATACATGTTGCATGAAAAATTTAAAAAAAATAAAAGGAATAAAAATCCCAAACAAAAAAAAACAACCATTCTAATCAGAGCTAATAAAAAAAGACAATTAATTTGTTTTTTGTTAATTATTTCTTTTAAAAATTCGCAAACTATTTTAGAATTTGATTTTGTTTCTGATTTTTAGTACTTTCTAATTTGTATAATTTTCTGTACATAACAGGTATTGATTGAATAATGTTTGTGTACACTGTAAGGTCCACTTCCAGTTTTGTATTTTTAATTTCGCGGACAGTCAGTGATAGTTTGCAGTCGGCCGGCCGTGAGGGATATGATTTGATTTAAATGCTCAACCTGAAGCCACTCACACAAACACCACTTGTGACTACTAGGCATTCAGGAATTCATTCAGTAGAGATAGCAGTACCGCACTAATATCAAACACCACTTGTGACTACTAGGCTTTCAGGAATTCATTCAATAGAGATAGCAGTACCGCACTAATATCAAACACCACTTGTGATTACTCAACATCAGGAATTCATTCAGTAGAGATAGCAGTACCGCACTAATATCAAACACCACTTGTGATTACTCAACATCAGGAATTCATTCACCAGAGATGGCAGTACTACGTAAATATAAAGCAGGCGAAAATGTAACGACAATGCGGCAGTAGGCAAGTCAACATAATTATAGTATCTCAGTCTGTTTGACGTCTGAATTGACGTCGTTCTGTGCGCAAGACAGCCAGCCAAAGTAGGTCAGGATCTACACACATCAACAACAACACTTTCAACCCGTAAAAATAGTTTTGCAACACGCTTTTCTTTGTGTGGACAATTCTACCGTCTGTCCTTCTAATTGTTGCAACTTGTCACAACCCCAACCTGTTGTCTCCCCACTCCTCCCGATCTAAGAGTAAGCTGCAGGCTTGCATATCCCCTAACTAGGGGTAACAATGAAATCATATGCTTTTTATTTAAATTTTACCTGAGCGGACTGAATTAAAATTGTTTTTTTTTTGTTTTTTTGTTGTACTGAATAAAATGAGCACATTTAAAAACATTTTTCAGATAACGAGCATCGTTGAATGCATATTAATTTGTGTTACTGTCAAGGGAAGCAATCCACACATTGATAAGTCGATACAAAATAATAATAATACACCTGAATTTTTCAGCAGGTTTTCCACAAATGATTAATAAAATGCTATTTATTAATGCCTCGGTAGAAGTTACATTTATCAAGCAAAATAATTATTACAGTAAAAAAGGAAAATGCAAAGTTAGTTTTTGAGTACTTATGTTTTGTTCTTTGATATGCTTGTAAAATGCTTCACATTTCGATGTTTAAATATAGTGTGCCTACAAATTCTATTTAAAGAATTCCTTTGTTGGTTAGTATGTCACAATTCAGCAAAACAAATTGTAGATTCTTTTTAGAGGTGTGAAGTCACAATTTCCAGACACGTTTTCTCCTTTTCTTTCGCATGTCACACTTCTCTTACCCCACCCCACCCCACACTTTGCAAATCATACTTGTGTGTGTATGTGTGTGTTTGTGTGTGTGTGTGTGCTTGTGTGTGTGTGTGTGTGTGTGTGTGAGTGGCGTATATGTGGATGTATGTGTTGTGTGATAGAGAAAGACTTTTTAATTTCTCACTTACTGTGTGTCAGTATTGAAAAAAAAAAACGATTCAAGGAGCACTAGGTCAAATAGACACTATTAATAGGTCCATTGGTGACGTCACATTCTTATAAGTTTCATTCCGAGGATCTACATGTTCATTCCTTCATCTTGTGCAAATTCTACACTAGGACACCTTTTCAGATTGACATATATCGACGAACAGGACAACTTGAAGTGCAGACTTCCTGTCAGATAGCATTATAATTTGAGTTATTTCCCGTTCTTAGCAATCTGTTCATTACCAGTCCGCACTGAGTAAGTCAGCTAGGGGTTGTAGCCAGCATTTCGCAAAGAGTCCGTAAACTAGGGGCTGCTCCAACAGTCCGCAAACAGTCCGGAAACTAGGGGCTGATCCAACAGTCCGCAAACAGTTCGGAAACTAGAGGCTGAAGCCAGCAAGCTTGCCACAAGCAATAATGGTATTGTTAACAATAACGGTAAAACAAAACATGATAGAACAACATCCATAGTACTTGGCTTCTTTTTATGTGAAATGCAATCCAATATTTCATAGGTGCCTGAAAGACTGGAATAGTACTTGGGGATTTTTTGTGTGAAATGCAATCCAATTTTTCATAAGTGCCTGAAAGACTGGAATAAGCTGTTAATACGCCTTTGTGTGAAGACCTTAAAGTGTAGTCCATCAATCCAATCCGGGTGGATATGCAGTCAATCCGGGAATCTTTTCATCGAAACGGGCATGCGGTCAGATTCACGCTGACTCAGTCGACAAAAGAAAGTTTTCTTTCACGTTATTTACGTTTTGTGAATAATGACATGAAGAACTCACTCAGAGACAGTACAAAGGTATGCGCCCTAGACGAACCTTTTTCACCCCCATCCCCCACCCCCATAGCATTGCTTGTTATAACTTTCGTGAAGGAAAACGGCTCACTATGGCTCAATAATGTCTACATTCTCTACAACAAAAATACGAGCACCGTTTTCCGACAACCCCCTCCCCTCCCCACTTCCCCGTCCCCAAATCTTGACGCTTTTGGCGGCTGCCTACTTCGCCTAGTGGTTAAGCCGGCCTTGAACTTACATCAGCATAAGACGTTATGACAGCATACTTCAATAAGCATTTGCACACACGCATATATAAATGTACACGCTCGCATTTACATTTTAAAGCACCCTCGTACTTTTCTACACACAACCATACGTAGACTCTCGCACACAGAGACAGATTTGCACGAATTTGCATTTTAAAGCTCTTTCGTACACGCACGCACACATACACATTTATAGAAAGAGAAATATATAAAAGCTCTCTGGTACATATAAACATACGCACGCGGGTGCTCAAATATATATGACCGCACTCAAGGCATACAGACACGTGCACATACACACGCACGCATACACACATTCACAAACATTCTAACTTTTAAAAGTAAAAAAAAACAAACAAAAAAACCCTGCGACTTGAACTTGGAGCATTAAAAACAGTATTCTAGCTTAACAGTCACCTGCACGCTTTTACTGGCTGTGCATCACAACGCGACCGCAGTAAACAAATGGCGCAAACTGATACGAGAATTCAACAGACCAAATATAAACATAAACCCTTTCCAGTGTCGCAAGCAAGTGCTAAAGCGGAAACCAGTCTTTGGCCTGGTTTTGATGACTGGTATCGAATACGCGAGGACAATTCCCTTATTAGAAGAAGAGACTGTTCAAACGGTGTCAGCGGACTGGAACGACCGCTGATCGATGAACTGATTGGCTAACTGCGTGACTGTTTGAAATTTATTTTACAAGCTGTTATAGCGATGAAAAATGTACACGCCACATGTCTATGGTAAATAATACAAGATCACATGTGATATTAAAACTGAGATTGAGATAAAACTGAATTATTGCATAAACTTTGTTACTCTTTTTCTTTCTTTCCTGTCAAGTTGCAGAATGCCTATTCGTCCAATAGTGGAAATAAATATTATGTTTCTAAATATCCTTAATAATCCATTTTATATTAAATTCTGTAACCACTAAATACAATCCAATAAAATCGGCTTGTAACATATTTGTACCTGTTAAAAAATTGTAAGAATTTATCCACTGAGCCCATTCTTGTTCGACCACTTGCAAGCGGAATTACGTGAGGACCTATTAAAAATTCTGAATATAGGGCTCTGACCTCGTGCATGCTACGTAAACAGGGTGATGATATAAATACCCTTAATGAAGCCTTGCATTCAATGTTTATGTGTCATTTCTTTTCATCTTTGAGAAAGTTATATAATCATTTTCAAGAAAGAGGTGAAAATTGTACTGTTGCGAATTGTACAGACATTTATATTATAAAGGGTTAGTTTTTATGCATTTCCAAAGCCCTGAAAAAAAAATTAAATTGGAGTCCTTTGTTCAACAAAAGCAAAAGTAGTGTCAACACACGACCTCAGATTCTATACTCTGCCGTGACAAAAGAAAATATTTTCACAGTGACCTTGCCCCCGAAATGGGATTTGTAACAAATCTACAATGGAATGGAGTATTCGTGGATAAAACCAGAAAGTGTCTTTGAAGGCTCCAAGCCTAGTGAATGAAGTCTCAATATACACAACCCCCGTGGATAAGACCAGAAAACGTCCTTGAAGGCTCCAAGCCTAGAGACTGAAGTCTCAATATACACAACTCGTTCAAAAAAGACTAAATGCTAGTAAGTTGATCAAGAAGCTTATCTAAATAAAATGTATGGTTTTCTCCATTACTTGTAGATCTAAATTACGTCAGCCTGCCAAGTTAAGATAACGCTTCAACAAAAGGATTACTTGTAGATCTGAATTACATCAACCTGCCAAGTTAACACTTCATCAAAAGGATTACTTGGAGAGCTGAATTACGTCAATCTGTCAAGTTAAGTATCAAAAGGATTACTTGTTTGCCTCAAAACTCATTTATCAACAATTTGAATATATACACTTAAAAACTAACAGCAATACACAATACGTTTTAATTTGTATGATATTTCCTAAGTAAAGTAGCAGATTTCTCCAGTACATTTCCTACACAATACACGCATAGATAGATAGATAGATAGATAGATTCTTTTTATATTTTAAAGTATACATTGCAAATCATAATTGGATTACAGTCATATAAAACATATTTTTTATCATTATCTTAATTGTAATCTGGTCAATTATTTTGCAAACAAGTAATATTACTGCTATTAGAAACAGTCCAAACAAGTAATATTACTGCTATTAGAAACAGTTCTAACAAGTAATATTACTGCTATTAGAAACAGTCCAAACAAGTAATATTACTGCTATTAGAAACAGTCCAAACAAGTAATATTACTGCTATTAGAAACAGTCCTAACAAATAATATTACTGCTATTAGAAACAGTCCTAACAAGTAATATTACTGCTATTAGAAACAGTTCAATCAAGTGCGTACTACTGAATATAGCTATTAATATAATAATTAATATTAATATAGCTAATAATACTAAATGAGAAGTAATAATAATTAATTCAAACACTTTCACATTAATTTTATTTATAATCACAAAGTAACTTTTGATTGCTTTACATGAACACTAAATTATTTCATTTATGTGCTTATTGAACTGATATCAAACAAATGCCCAGGGAGCATGGCCAAACTAAAATTCCAGACATATTTCTTTGCTTATTTGAAACATATAATTTGTGAATAATAATTAAAAAATAACTGGTTTCCCATCATGATTTAATAAAAGCAAAATATAAAATCTGGAAAAGACTTAATCCTAAACTAAATAGAATTATAATTATCAGTAACATATTAGTACTGGCGTTGCAAATAAGTCAGTTAAGGATTATTTGCAACAGCTTTAGTATTGAATTTTAAAATAGCACAGTTCAGCTCTATTTGGCTTAAGTGAAGCTTGAAATTAAGACTGTTACTATTACATTACCCTTATTAATACAAGTACTGTCAGTAAAATTACTGCCATAACACACACACACACACACACACACACACACACACACACACACACACACACACACACACACACACACACACACACACACACGTGTGTCTATAATTAATGACATTGCCCCGTATATATTCAATAATCATTATCGTTTTCTTTTCACAAACAAATTCGTTTTCAAGTCACCATTATTTATTATTTTAGAAATTTAGGAAATTTAGATGTTTATGAGAAAAGGTAGCTTGTGAAAGTATGTTCACGTACATTCTAAACAGAAAACCCATTTACTAAACTTGAATATAGTACATAGTTTAATTAGAGAGGTTAATCGCGACTACCTCGGGACTCGTTATATGTTATCGACATCTTGGTGTTGTTTGTATCTTGAAACTGACCTACTAATCCGTGTGGCCTGTTGAAGTGTCTTTTCACTTTCTGTTTTATCTGTTTCGAATTAATAAGGTACATAATCCTTTTTTATTAAAAAAAATTATAGTATCGAGCTATCACTGGTGAATTATTGTCCCTTGCACTTGCACTCCTCTAGCTAACATACTATGGTCCATTTTTGGTTGCTTCACCCAGCTGTCATCACTCGTTCGTTTTCGTATGTTTCCGAATACTCTCTCGGAAATAAAGAAACGTAGTGCTCGGCAAAGTCCGTAAAGTGAAATATATTTTAATTCACAAAGCGCATTCTTTTGTCCATTCATAAGAGAATGAGTCCCCCTACGCCCGAAATACGTTAGTTTGTTTTATAACTATCCCCCCCAAACGTATATGGAAGCAATACTAATACATTTAAAAAATAAACAAGCAAACTAAGAAACCTCGGGTGCTTTGAGGGTACGCTGAATACGTGCGTTCACACAACCAGGATACACATCACGGGTGGACGGTTGGTACTTTGTATCTGAACATCTCACACGCTTTACTCGACTTGTTCTATATTTGTGCACATTACGGCAACAATTCGCGTTCATTTATGAACCACAGCTGTAATACTAATAACAACAAACAACCACAGCTGTAATACTAATAACAACAAATAACCACGGCTGTAATACTAATAACAACAAAAAACACAGCTGTAATACTAATAACAACAAACAACCACAGCTGTAATACTAATAACAACAAACAACCACGGCTGTAATACTAATAACAACAAAAACCACAGCTGTAATACTAATAACAACAAACAACCACAGCTGTAATACTAATAACAAAAAACAACCTCAGACGGCAATGTGTGCAGACAGTTTCTTGCCACTGCCTATAAACCACAGCTGTAATACTAATATCAAAGAACCACAGCTGAAATACTAATAACGAAAAAAAACAACCTCAGACGGCAATATGTAGACAGTTTCTTGCCACTGCAAATAAACGATGAATTTATGCAAACTAGTCCTGATGTGTATCCCATCAACACTAAGCACCCAAGTCCCCCCCCACCGCCCCACTCCCCAGAAACAATCCAGTCGATGACTTTCAACAACGTACAGGGCACCGGAAACGTTTGATATCTACAAAATATATACGCAGACCGCTGAAAGACACGAATGACCGGCAGAGCGGAAAGCAGGGAGAGCTTTGAATCTCTCTCTCTCGAAGTGCACTGCCGACTGACATGCAGGCACAAATGCAAAGACTCTTGATTGGTGTTTGTGAGACAGTGAGTGTACATAGTGTGCATACGTGTTTGCTTGTATACATGTATGTGTGTGTGTGTGTGTGTGTGTGTGTGTGTGTGTGTGTGTGTGTGTGTGCTTGTGTGTATTCGTGTGTGCAGTGATTTGGCAGGACTACTTTTCTTGTTTTCCAACCCTCCAAGAGAATGGCGTGTGCTACTTAATAAATATTTGACGAACTAATTCACCAAATAAGTGCCTGAGGAGGCTGATTAATTTTAATTCGCACCCTAATTCATTGTCGCAGCTTTGTGTGTGCTGGGACCTGGTACAGGCTTGAGAAGAGAAACATACACACATCCCGCCATTGCTTTTTATTGCTAACTAAAACATTTGCAATAGGCTTGGCTATTTTCAAGCCTAGAACTGACGAAATACTAACTGTACTAGAAACTATTTGCAATAGGCTTGGCTATTTTCAAGCCTAGAAATGACGATATATTAACTGTACTAGAAACCATTTGCAATAGGCTTGGCTCTTTTCAAGCCTAGAACTGAAGAAATACTAACTGTACTAGAAACAAGACTAACTGGTTGTTGTTCATTTTTCTTTTTCCTTGTGAGATCCATTCTTTGTTGTTATTATAAAAAACATATATCTAAACATATCTCTGCCAATTAACATATTTCTTCTTTGAATATTTATAGCACTCATTGTCGAGATATGCCGACCCTTCAACAAGTGCGAAATCTCGTGATGGCGAGAGCAGGGAACTAGACATTCCGGTTTAGGTGGGTACTTATGAAAACAAGTCAGTGCTTAGTACCGTAAAATAAAAAGAAGATAATTTAATATATGTTACGTTTTTGATTAAACCCTGGCTGTTGTGAAAAGCATTCATATAAACCGGAATCTCTCCATCGCGGCGACTCTCGTTGGCACGAGATTTTACATTTGTCGCCTTTTTATATTCGTATTGATATTATTTTATTTTCCCTTACCTTGCCTTTTCCACGTCAAGCCTACTGTTTGTATCGGATTAGCGGTATGAATTCTCACTTGGCGTCCACTGTTAGTGTCTCGCTGTTTCCCTTGGATTTGTGGAGATGCGCGTAATTGAAAGTGTCACATTACAGTAGGAAAGTGCTACATACATGCCCTCTACTCCTTATTTAATGTCTACTCATTTCGAAAAAAATATATAAGATTGCTGAAGTGCTCTCTGAAACGAACCATGGAAGTTTAACCATAAAAGTATGCAATCGCTGTACGCACTTGCCTTCTGACACACATAATCAAGAAAGGGCGTGACTTTCGATAAAACCTGCTACTGGGATCGACAAGTACTAAAATAATAACTACAGTACATGTATGACGTGTGTGTGTGAGTGAGAGAGAGAGAGAGAGAGAGAGAGAGAGAGAAAGAGAGAGAGAGAGAGAGAGTTTGGACAAGTATGTAGTTATTTTACAAACTGCACATTTGTAGTAGGTGTAAATCCTCCAGTGTAGCACTTTTACACAAACAAATGTCCTGGCAAGTGTTCGTTGTATTTAACCACTGCAGGAGAATTCCACTCTCTTGTTGGAAGGCAGATCCTTCAGAGTTGCTTACCGCGAAGATGTCAAGAGCAACAGATACACGTACATGACATCATATCTGAATCACTGACGCCATTTCCCTTTTAAATTACGTCGTCAATACATTTACACATGTGTATTATCGTGTCTGATAACCGAGATATCAATTCGTCATATCAAGTCAGTATTTCGCAGTTTTACTGTAATTCTTCGTGTTTATGGATGGTTTGGTTTTATGTTTAGTTTTCACTTCTTTCTTTCTTTCTTTCTTTCTTTCTTTCTTTCTTTCTTTCTTTCTTTCTTTCTTTCTTTCTTTCTTTCTTTCTTTCTTTCTTTCTTTCTTTCTTTCTTTCTTTCTTTCTATCTCTCTCTCTCTCTTTCTCTCTTTCTTTCTTTCTTTCTTTTTTCTTTCTTTCTTTCTTTCTTTCTTTCTTTCTTTCTTTCTTTCTTTCTTTCTTTCTTTCTTTCTTTCTTTCTTTCTTTCTTTCTTTCTTTCTTTCTCTACAGTTTTATTTATTTTAATTTGCTTAGAACTTTTCTTTCTTTCCACTTTAAATTTGTGCCCTTATATTTATTTTTCTTTTAATTTAATTTTTAACTTGTCCTTCCTTCTTTCTTTCTTGTGTGTGTTCGTGAGTAAGCAGTCTGCAATCTGAAATAAATTATAACTCTTGTAAGCTATTGTAAACTTCAATTTCATTAAAGTAAATTTATATTTGTTATACAGATTGTACACATTTCTTCTACTAATGCAATATTACATGCTGGTTTTGTTGCTGTTGTTGTTTTTAACAAACATGGAATATTGTTGGAGAAAATGATGTGCCTGGAAGACAAGAAATAATAGGCTAGTTTAGACAAAACATCAAAGTAAAAAAAAAAAAACAGTTTTGCACACAGAGAACAATTCAGTAACTATTTTATATTGCTAGGTAACTTGTCTAAAGTAAAAAAAACAACTGTGAGGAGTATGCTGAATAAAAGAAATTTGTCAAGACAGGTTCATGTGTACACTTTAACATAGCGTTATGGAATCACACACACATACACTTACACACATACATACGCATACATACACACATATATACGCACCCACCCAACACACTCTCTCTTTCTCACACACACACACACACACACACACACACACACACACACACACACACACACATTAGCATCGTCCAAATAAATAACGAACATAATTCCATCACTTTCCCCATAAATATGAAGAAGGATTTTGACTTTGAAACATTTTTCTTTATAAGATTGGTCTGGCAAAATTCACTAAGTGTTGCTGGATTTATTGCGTAAACTTACTCAATGCAGAGGACGCTAGTTCTGCTTGTGAGCGCGTGTGCGTGATTTAATAACCATTAAGCATGCTGGAACGTCAGGACAAGATGTTCAGTTCTGCCCTGATTCAAACTATACGAAGCCAAAACGCCAGTTAGATTGCTCTCCCCTTTCTCCCACTCTCCGAACGTTTGAAGCTTAACTAGAACTTTAGTGAAATAACCACGTGACAACGGTAAAGACGCCTAGATATGAAAAATGAAAATCCAGCTGTTACGAGAATAAATGAACGTGATTAAATTCAATCACTGACAGAGTTCAAAGAGAGGAACGCATTTAACTGCCTCCAGAATAAGGAATGCCTGGTACCACAGTACTAAATAATTACTAACAATGCCTTATACCTTCATGTCTTAGTAACCGTTGTTTGTGGACTGTCTGTTAGCTCTTTGAACGCAACGATGGATTGTTTGTCTGTACAGACTGACAGAAAGACAAAGGAAAGATAGAAGGATAGATATATAAATGGACATACAGATTGATAAATAGATAGAATGATAGGAAAAAAAACCAGACGTTGCCTTTGCCTGTTAAAACTGTCTACTTCACAAATTATTATGGAAAGTAGAAGATATACTGTATTAACAAAACAGGTAAGGGTTTGGGGAAGGTGAACACGTTGTTGTAGATATAAAAATGACAAAGGTCTTAAATTTGTTTTCTAATAAATTATGTTCGCGTATTGTTATATTAAAATTTTATTCACGAGATTATCACTTATCCCTGTTCAAGTAGAAAGTACAGCCAACAGAGGACAGTTCTGTGTTGTCCGTGATGTAGATGACAAAGGCATGCTTTTCAACGACATGTTTGTCCCATATGTACTACTACCTACCAACACTCGGTTACCGCTCTGTACTACATCCCAACACTTGGTTACCGCTCTGAACTACATCCCAACACTTGGTTACCGCTCTGTACTACTACATCCCAACACTTGGTTACCGCTCTGTACTACATCCCAACACTTGGTTACCGCTCTGTACTACTACATCCCAACACTCGGTTACCGCTCTGTAGTACATCCCAACACTTGGTTACCACTCTGTACTACATCTCAACAGTCGGTTACCACTCTGTACTACATCTCAACAGTCGGTTACCACTCTGTACTACATTCCAACACTTGGTTACCACTCTGTACTACATTCCAACACTTGGTTACCACTCTGTACTACATCTCAACAGTCGGTTACCGCTCTGTACTACATTCCAACACTTGGTTACCACTCTGTACTACATTCCAACACTTGGTTACCACTCTGTACTACATTCCAACACTTGGTTACCACTCTGTACTACATCCCAACACTTGGTTACCACTGGACATAGCAGTTGAAGCGTTGAGTCGACGACTTGCTCAGAAAGCACGTTCCACTGTATTTAATTAATGCTCAGCGAATTCAACTGATGTTTCTATTCACACTCTCTTTGGCCACAGGAAAACATAATCCGACTTGAGATGGGTTGTTCAGTGGTCACGTACTGATCCCCCGCCCTCCTTGTGAGGGAGGCGTGGTTGCCTTGTAATCACTGTCCAAAGAAGTACAACCTTCCTCTTTGAACAGTCAGTATTTATTGATCAAATGCAGGGTGGGGTGGGTTTTTTTTTTGTGTGTGTGTGTGTGTGTGTGTGTGTGTGTGTGTTTCTGGAGAAGAGAAAGACTGCAATGAAATTCATTCGCTCAATTTAGAACGAATTTTTAAAATTAATTAGTTCAGTTATATTTTTTAACTACACGCACTCCGAACGATCCGACAATCAACAAGTGATCACACACTGGCAAAGTCAAGTTTATCGTGTGCAAAATCCCTACTATTTGATTTGCTATGTTGCTAAACTGATTTTTTTTCATGTCACGGAGACAACACAATGATGTGAAATTAACATTTTGCGCAAATTGATATCTACATACATATTATTCACACACACACAATATATATATATAATGTAACAAATATTTCTAATCTAGGTTTTTCTTCTCATTCTATCAGCCAATTAGCTTACCAATATTGTGGCACTCTTTCCATGAACTAAAATTCTCTTGTAATTTAGCAAAGATTCCACCCAGTATTCAAACTAAAATGGTGTTTTAGAAAAAAATAAACAATAACAACTCAGCAAGTTAGCCTTCCCTTCAAGAACGGTCATCGAGCGATATGTGTTTCTGTCTCTGACATTTCTCATTCCACCTTGCAGATTTTTCAGATCAACTGGTTCACCTTCAGTCGACACCCTCACCACAATCATTGGTCTCACCTGCTCCCTTGCATCTGCAGGCATTCTAATCTACCATTTCGTTCTTACTCAGTACCCCCACTATCCATCGGTTTCTACAGGTGCCATCCCCACAGGTGTGATTCTGGTGTGATCTTCTAGCAACAGTAATTTCACATTGCCTTTACGTTGGTCCTGTCTAGAGGGGTCGGTGTGTGCTAGACTCTGTTTTTCCTATTTTCTGCTCGTGGAAGCCAGCCAGTGCCTTAGATTATAGCCTTAGGCATTGCAATGGAGTGAACCAAGACCAAGTGTGGTCAACTGTCATGTTGACAGATAAAAATGTTATAAAATAATGAAAAATAATTTTAATGAACGATACACAAACAAATAATTAAACATATATCTGGTTGGCAGATTGCTCCATCACAAAGTTTAATTGAAAATAATTCTAATTCAGATAGTAACGTCCTACTGCTAGCTACTCATCAGCAGAAATATGGATTAAAAATAGACACTTAAAAATAAAAAGGGGAATAATTATGATCTAAACATTATGATAAGCTCCCCCCCCAACACACACACACACACCACCACACTGCTTTAAAAAAAAATCTTTAAAATAATACAAATGAATAATGTATGATTATTAAATTATATTAATATTTATTAAACTTCTTAATTTATTAATTTCAATATTTATTCTACATACTTAATATTAATACATTTTACTTTTCAGGCACCGCTTTATGCCACTTCCACCCCCACCCCCACCTAAAATAAATATAAAGAAAAGAAAAAGGTAAAAAAAAAATCTCTGGCACTTTAGAAGATAACAATACGTAGTAAAGAAAGGAAATTTACAGAGAGAAATTTACGACTACATTTAAGTCATTCTCTTTAATATGTTCCTTTTTCACTCAAACAATCAATGTCGTTCCATACAAAACTTCAACAAAGTGATTATTGAAGAAAGATTTTAAAAATATTATTATTTAAGAAACTATATATGGCACTATAAGTTAAACTACAATCTGCCAAACCACCCTTTGTATTATTACTATTATCAAAGTAAAACTACTATGCTTCTATAAAAGTAATTTATATGTAGGGAGTGTATGTTTACGTGCGTGCGTGCGTGGGCATTCCTTATGTGTCAGTCAACAAACTTGGAAATAGGTGAAATTAACTTACCTCAAATGATTCATCATTACTGAATCTCTCCGGTTGACACTGGTGACCTTTGATGTTTCTGATTGGCTGGCGAAATCATCCCAAACTTTTTCCACCAATCACCGACTTCGCTCGATGATGCTGTCCAGGTCGGTCACGATAAGCAGGTCATGACCGGTAGGATAATTATGTAAAGCAAACCGCAGTAGAATCCAGTCGACATCAAATGAGACCCTTTGCAATAGTTGTAGAGATTCCCCCATTAGGCCTGTTAAGATGTGTTTTTATTCTTTGAGGCTATGACTTTCAGCATTTTCGGATAAATAGAAATCTTTGTAATTTTTTTCAAGTCACTTATGCGTTTGAGATGGCTTATAATTTTTTTGTTGCATTCTTTAAAAAATAAAAGATAAACCGCTACATTTATACACAAAGTATCAAAGACAAAAAGAGTCGTTTGCAACAAGACAGGCAAGAAAATTCGTTTTGCTGAATTGTTTGTCCTTGCGCTCTCTCTATCTCTGTAGATATTAAAATGTTTTCCATCTTCTCACTATGACAATCGTATAACGATATTAGCGGTTCGTTAACTAGCAAAAAAATATTAACTGATGTGTAACAAGTCGATTCAGAAAGGTTTGACCTTCATTATGATTCGCTTTCGTTCTGCAGAGCTAGTGCGCTGTTGTTGTATGTTGTACGACGTGCTGTTGTTCACCATGTTGTCGTGCAGTAATATTTTTTGTTGCTAAATGGTATGTTGTTGTACAGCATGTTAATGTGCATTATGCTGCTGTGCAGTATTTTGAGGTACAGTATGTTATTACGATATGTTGCTGTATGTTATTATACTGCATGTTATTGTAGATTATACTGTTGTATAGCATTTTGCTGTACATTATTTTGTTGTTCAGTATGTTCTTGTGCAGAATATTGCTGTACATCATGTTATTGTACAGCACGTTGCTTGACAGTATGTTATTGTACATAATATTATTGTAGAATATGTTGTTGTAACATGTTACTGCACTGTATGTTATTGCACAGTCTTTTGCTCTACAGCATGTTCTTGTACAGTATATTATTGTATAGCATGTTATTGTACACTATTTTGCTGTGTAATACGTTGTTGTACAATATGTGATCGTGCATAATGTTATTGTTGAGTATGTTGTTATACAGTAAGTTATTGTACATTTTTTGCTGTACAGGATGCTATTTTGCAGTCGTTATTGTACATTATTTTGGTGAACAGTGTGTCATTGTGCAGTATGTTATTGTGCAGTATGTTGTACAGCTTTCTTTCATTTGATAAAACTAACAGCAGGACAGCAATTTACAATATATTATAATTTATTTATTTATTTTTAATTTTCATAGAAACATATGATTCCAAGCCCAGAACAAGTGCTTTTGCTTCTGTCACCATGGCGACGGTCATGAGTAAGAGAATAAATTAGACTACTAAAGAATGGCTGAGTTAAAATTATTATTATTATTATTATTTGTGTATTGCACAGATGTAATTGCGGATATAGAGAATGGAAATGCCCGGATGAAGAAACGGATGCGATGGAAACACATGAATTCTCAGATGTGAAAAGGGATGTGATCTTAGTGTGTGTGTGTGTGTGTTTGTGTGTGTGTGTGTGTGTGTGTGTGTGTGTGTGTGTGTGTGCGTGAGATGTAAACGGAGAAAAAGATGAGAAAAGAGTAACATTTTATTTCAATTAATTCCTCCTTTGCATACTGAAAACCGTAACCCGATCTTCTAGTCACATGCACACACTTTCAGTAAACAGACAAAAATCGCACAATGAAATGACGTGTCACAAACGTCTACCTTTTCTAAAACATCTAATATTCAGTCAATTATCTTCTAAGCCCCACAAAATTCCCTTTTGTGAATAAAGTCCCTAAAACATATAACACAGACTTGTACAAATAATGTGTAACTGTAGTAAATTAGCATTGACACTATACCAGGAATGCTTTAAATCTTGGCAACATTGTCTACTGCCATAATTAGATACAGATATATTATATTTATTTATGTGATCTTTGGACTGATTTTATTTAAGTCAAAACCAGGCACGCCTGTCTGCTCTTTATGTATGTGTCTATTAGTATTATTATTAATTAATATACATGAGAGTGTCTGCAGGCATAATGTGACACCTATATGATGACCTCACGAGAAAATTAAACAGTTTATAAATAATCTCTTAAAACAAATTAGATGCTGATAGGTTATTAATTGTGGATACTGACACTTTATTTAACTGTTCATTGCTGGAAAGTTCAAAATAATTTATGCCCTACATGAAATTATTGTTTTCCATTTTAAACATTGCTAATTTGTTTGTAGAAAGAAATTATCGTTCTCTCTCCCTATCTATCTATCTATCTATCTATCTATCTATCTATCTATCTATCTATCTATCTATCTATCTATCTATCTATCTATCTATCTATCTATCTATCTATCTATCTATCTATCTATCTATCTATCTATCTATCTATCTATCTATCTATCTATCTATCTATCTATCTATCTATCTGTGTCTGTCTGTCTGTCTATCTATCTGTCTGTCTGTCTGTCTATCTATCTATCTATCTATCTGTCTATCTATCTATCTGTCTATCTATCTATCTATCTATCTGTCTGTCTGTCTGTCTGTCTGTCTGTCTATCTATCTATCTATCTATCTATCTATCTATCTATCTATCTATCTGTCTGTCTGTCTGTCTGTCTGTCTATCTATCTATCTATCTGTCTGTCTGTCTGTCTATCTATCTATCTATCTATCTATCTATCTATCTATCTATCTATCTATCTATCTATCTATCTATCTATCTATCTATCTATCTATCTATCTATCGCATTCAACAATGTAATGTACATGATGACAACCCAGTAGTATTATGAATTATATTATGTGTGGGGAACACATATATGCGCTTATTCGTTTTTGATTCACTGATGCGTGCCGACAGTAAACGTGAATTACTATTCACAAATGGGCCATGAAATTATTGTTGAAATATGCATTATCTCCGCTGATCATATGTATGCTGATCATAGCATACACACCGAAAGGAACTCAATAGTACTGAGGCCGGAATAAGGAGCTTGTCATAATATGCAAGCCAGGGGAATGTGGGACTGAAAAGAAAACTAAAGTTGCGTTTGAGAAAATGAGCGTCAGCGAGGATAATGAGGCTGTTGTGACTTGTGCCGAAGCTTATGGAGGAGGAAATTAAATTAGGACTATTGGTGATGGAAAATGTTTTAAAGTTGATGCCAAAGACGCTGTTTGTACAAGAATTTGAATTCCAGCCAAATCTTATCTATGACTTCGATCAGAGTTTATGCCAGCAGTCGAGTCAATGCAAATGTCAAGACATGTACTGCTTGCTAGCCACTGAATAAAACTGTACTGCTAGCCACTGAATAAAACTGTACTGCTAGCCACTGAATAAAACTGTACTGCTAGCCACTGAATAAAGCTGTACTGCTAGCCACTGAATAAAGCTGTACTGCTAGCCACTGAATAAAGCTGTACTGCTAGCCACCGAATAAAGCTGTATTGCTAGCCACTGAATAAAGCTGTACTGCTAGCCACCCTCGACAAATAGGCCGAGTGATTTCAGTAAGATCTGAAGAAAAAAAAATAGAATTTTATGAATTTTGTGCTACTATACAAGATGGGGGATGATGTGTGTATGTGTGAGAGAGAGAGAGAGAGAGAGAGAGAGAGAGAGAGAGAGAGAGAGAGAGAGAGAGAGAGTGTATGTGTGTGCGCGTGTGTGTGTGTATGTGTGTGTGACAGAGAGAGTGTATGTGTGTGTGACAGAGAGTGTATGTGTGTGTGTGTGTGTGTGTGTGTGTGTGTGTGACAGAGAGAGTGTATGTGTGTGTGACAGAGAGTGTATGTGTGTGTGTGTGTGTGTGTGTGTGTGTGAGAGAGAGAGAGAGAGAGAGAGAGAGAGAGAGAGAGAGAGTGTATGTGTGTGCGCGTGTGTGTGTGTATGTGTGTGTGACAGAGAGAGTGTATGTGTGTGTGACAGAGAGTGTATGTGTGTGTGTGTGTGTGTGTGTGTGTGTGTGTGACAGAGAGAGTGTATGTGTGTGTGACAGAGAGTGTATGTGTGTGTGTGTGTGTGTGTGTGTGTGAGAGAGAGAGAGAGAGAGAGAGAGAGAGAGAGAGAGTGTATGTGTGTGCGCGTGTGTGTGTGTATGTGTGTGTGACAGAGAGAGTGTATGTGTGTGTGACAGAGAGTGTATGTGTGTGTGTGTGTGTGTGTGTGTGTGTGTGTGACAGAGAGAGTGTATGTGTGTGTGACAGAGAGTGTATGTGTGTGTGTGTGTGTGTGTGTGTGTGAGAGAGAGAGAGAGAGAGAGAGAGAGAGAGAGAGACTTAAGAACAGAAAATGTAGTGCACTATTCCATCATTCACGAGCGCCTCCAAATGGGGACAAAACATTTACGGGGTGATACTTAGCCATTCCATGTCAGGAGATGGTTAGCTCAGAGTCTGGTCTGTCAGCTGGAGCAAATACAGCAGCTCCGTGTGCAGCAGACTGCGCATGCTAAGATTCTCTTATTAGGAGAAAAATATAATGGAAGATATTCGGGCAAACGTGCACAATAAATCCCCCAAAATGCAATCTCACAACACACTAGCAACTATATGAGCTTCCCCCCCCCCCCCACCCACGAACTTAAGATTAGGAAGCTTTGAAGAAGAGTCGAGTAAAACAAGCAGTGACTAGCATATCACAGTCTTAGTTTACATCAAAAACAAAATCTCTAAATGTAAGTAAATTGTACATATAAATAACGTACACAACACAATATAACTAAGTTTGAGTGCATTGCACGCTTTACAGAGTACACTGAAGATTGCATATATACAGCCAAAGTCGAAACTATTTAAGTATCATAAATACATATTATTCATAGTGTGTCGGAGTAAATTTGTCTTTCCTTATTTCTAAACTTAATTATTATATAAAGTGTTCAATTGTCAAAGTGTCCCGACCTTGGGCACTCCTTATGATGGTATTTTGTAAGTGTCAGAGTTGGAGTAAACACTCGAGTTGATAATATGCTAGAAATTGCTGATGCAATGTTAACTAGTTCCAAATGGAAGAGTAGTTTTATTATCTAATGGTTTTACGAGAATGAGATCAGCCAATGGGCCGAGATCAAAAGTTCACATGCTGTAGAAAATTCTCTTTGAACTTGAATTTGATGTGGAAAGAAGTATGGTCATGAAAGGCAGCCATTAGCTTAATGGTGAGTGAACTAACTGATTGAAAGAGAATGGACTTACAAATATTTCGTGCATTTTTGCTATTAATATGTTATACTTGCGATTTACGTAGAGATGTATTATGTGAGTAGACGATTATTTCTACAAATTGTGATGTATGATGCTTATATATGGTATGGTAAACACTCGACATTGTTTCTAGTGAACCCACTTATAAAACTATTATGCTGTATGCGTGTATTGGGCTAATAAATACTGTTACACGAAATTAAGTTGAGACTTGAATGTAAGAAAGAATGGAGTTAAAAGGAATAAAATGGAAACTTAGCGTTTGCTCCCTGATTATAATTTTCAGGGAAAAAGCAGCTTTTCTTTGTTTTATCAGAATTTCATGGTTAACTGATTATAGACTGCTATGACCATGGTAGATGCAAGAGGTGTCTGCCACAGTGTGCACATGTAAGGAATACACTGCACTCCATTGACGTATGGTGGCAAGGTATGCTGACTACATCAAGCAATTTCTGGTACAAGGAGGTTACTGGAAATTGCTACAATTGTTGTTCTGCTTGAGGGAACTATTATGGCAGTGTGCCAGATTAGCCTCAATAAAATAACAGTGAATCAGTGTTCTACAATGTGAGGAGAGAAACATGTAGAACTGACATGAACAATCACTTGTGACTTTGTTATAAAAGCATGCAAAAGACTATTGAGACAGCACCTAAACCATATAATGTACACACTATTATCACTTATCTTTAATAACTCCATTTTTGTTCTGTGATAAGAATTATCCTGTGATTAGTATTGACACTAATCTATTGAATTGTGTGTTAGGGTATAAGACTCAATGGATATTAAAATTATTCGAACATGGTTTCATGGAAATATTGATATCAAGTATCCTTTTTTATTGTATTTGTTATATTTATATTTGATTGTTGATTTAATAAATTTATTATTAAATTTATTGATCTTCTTACACATACTGATACACGTTTGTTGGAGAAGAAAGTGGGTGGATGGGGGCTCACTAAATATAGATTAAAACTTTATTTGTCTTCTCCTTTAGTAAGAAGTTTTCCACCTACAGAAATATTGTGTGATGATAAATGTTTATCTTTAATGTTATGGAAGAGAGAAAACGTTTGCAGTGCCCACATATCTGCCAAGTGAGGGAGATGGGTGGTGTCTGCAGGAGAATTATTAATAACATATATTAAGATTTTCATCACTTTTAATTAGTTATGGATGCTTAATTAATTAATTAATAATAATAATATCCATTAACTAATCTTATCTAACTCATTATTTTTAAAACACTATCTAGATCTTCAATTGCTTTGTCTATTTTTTCTCTTTGGAATTTATTTATTAACATTTTGATTTATAATTATTGATTGCATATTGTATTTATACATGTATTACCATAGTTTGCATTATTGATGTTTTTAAGATTATACTGGTTACATTGATTGTGCATTTTAAGTAACTAGATTTAAAGTTTCTAGTAGCTTGAGTGTGTGTGGAGTGATACTTTTGTAAAATCAGTCAGATAGCTTGCCAATCAGCTAGGTTTCATGTGACTGTGGTAAAGTTGTTTTGTGATTTAAAATGGAATTAGATTCACACAAGAAAATGCAGTTCTCAATAAAATGTGTATGCAAGAAATTAGAGGAGGAACTAGAACACAAATGGAATTGGTTTCTAGAATGAGTAGAATAGTAGACCATTTAGTGGAACAAGTAGATGAAATATTTTCAAGACCTGGTTTTACTTCAGAGGAAGCAAAGATATTTCTTTAGTGGGAAGACAAAACCAAAGAGCTAACAACAGAATGTATGAGAGTGCTTGAGCTAACCATTGAGCTTGAAGAATTCAAAAGAAAGTGTGAGAGATTGGTTTTAGAATGTGAAGAGAAAACTGAGGTACTGTTGCTGGATTCTAGTGTTTGTGTACTCATGCATAGACAAGTGGCTGCACAGGAAGCAGTATGGAAAGATGCATGTGAAAGTATGCAAGGTGAACCAAAAGTGATTAGTATTGTGTGTGAAGGTGATATGCTGATGACATTGGTTGAAACTGTTCTTGTTGGGTTTCACACAAAGCTGTCATGGCAGGATAGTTAATTGTTTCTGACTGTCAGACTGTGGCGGAACCTGAGGGAAGGGGGGGAATGGCCCTGCTCAGAGCAGCACAAATGACAAACGATTCTCTAGAAAAATATCAAGAGAAGACCAATCTCTTAGTATCATAGGTGTCTAAATATTCCTGAGTTTTGCAGGAAGGATGGTCTCTACAAACCTCTTTGTGAACAGGAAAGGGACTGATAACAGTCACTTGGTAGTACCTTTGAGCTACTGAGCAGATGTGTTGTGTTTGGCTCACTACCCACCCACTGGCAGTCATCTTGGACAAAGCAAAGTTTTAGCTTGTGTGGAAGATGAGTTCTATGAGCTAGGTAAGATGGGGGACATCACTCAGTAGTATCAGTCATGTGATATCTGTCAGCGAGTGAATAGAAAGACAGAATGAACAGTTCTACTAGGTAAAATCCCAACAATTGATATTCCTTTTAGGGTGTAGCCATCAATCTTACTGGAGAATTTTTGCCCTCATCAGGTCAAGGCCACAGATGGATTCTCACCATCATGGATTATGCTATGCAATACCGTGAGGCAGTTTCCCTTTGTTCTATTAGTACTGTGTTGATAGAAATGTGCTGCTCACCATTTTCTCGCATGTAGGATTTCTAGAAGAAATCTTTTCTGATCATGAGTGAATTAATAAATGAGATTAATCAACTACTGAGACTAAAGCAGTTTAAAACTACTCCTTATCACCCTGTGTGTAATGGTTTACCTGAAAATCTGATCGCTACTCTTACCAAGTCCTTGAGAAAATAGTTGTTGAAAGACCATGTGATTGGGATATGTATTTGCCAGCACTTTTGTTTGCATTTCATGAAGTGCCACAAGATTCGACCCAATTTTTGTCTGTTGAACTCCTATATGGTAGAACTGTTAGTTGACCCATATCTATATTGAGAGTATTGGACAGAGTGTGGCTAGCACATATCTATATTGAGAGTATTGGACAGAGTGTGGCTAGCACATATCTATATTGAGATATTGGACAGAGTGTGGCTAGCACATATCTATATTGAGAGTATTGGACAGAGTGTGGCTAGCACATATCTATATTGAGAGTATTGGACAGAGTGTGGCTAGCACATATCTATATTGAGATATTGGACAGAGTGTGGCTAGCACATATCTATATTGAGAGTATTGGACAGAGTGTGGCTAGCACACATATCTATATTGAGAGTATTGGACAGAGTGTGGCTAGCAGATTCTGTAAAATGTACATATCAAATTTTTCGAACGTGTTGTCATGGAAATAATGATGTCAAGTAATCTTTTTTATTGTATTTGTTACATGTATATTTGATTGTTGATTTAATAAATTTCTTGTTAGATCTATTGATCTTCTTACACATACTGATAAACTTATGTTGGAGAAGAAAGTGGGTGGATGGGGGCTCATAAATATAGATTAAAGCTTTATTTGTCTTCTTTAGTAAGAAGTCTTCTACCTATGGAAATATTGTGTTGCGGTATATGTTTGTCTGTAATGTTATGTAAGAGAGAAAACGTTTACAGCGCCCGCATATCCACCAAGTGAGGGAGTCGGGTGGTCTGCTGGACATCACTCAGTACTATCAGAGAATCATTAATTACATAAATTAAGATTCTCATCACTTATAATAAGTTATGGACGATTAATTAATTAATAATTATCATAATCATTAACTAGGTGGCATTAGCGTTACACATAGAAAAACCACTTTATCGCAAAGTTCAGTATGCGGCTCCACCATTATCGATACAGAATACCAGGTAGAGAAAAGACAACACCCAAAAATGAAAATACTGCTACATTAAACAATCCAATACATCAGAGAATGAATACGCAGCTAACCTTAACTGCACAGTACTTCAAAGAACAACAGAGCAATCCTCACTTAAACAGAACATAGCAAAGTTACCTGTGTATGCACATCACCTGGAGAGCACACAGCAAAGCAACGTGTGTATGTATACACATCAACTAAAGAGAAAACTGCAAAGCTGCTTGTGAATATACCTCAACTGGAGAGAAAACATCAAAATTAAGTGTGAAAACACCTCAGCTAGAGAAAACATAACAAAGCTAAGTGTGAAAACACCTCAACTAGAGAGAACATAACAAAGTTAAGTGTGAAAAAACCTCAACTAGAGAGAACATAAAGCTAAGTGTGAAAACACCTCAACTAGAGAGAACATAACAAAGCTAAGTGTGAAAACACCTCAGCTAAAAGAGAACACAGCAAAAGCAATGTGTAAGCACACCTCAGCTAGAGGGAACACACCAAAGCTACGTGTGAATACACAACTACAGAGAACAACAAAGCGACATGTGAAAACACCTCAGCTAAAGAGAACACAGCAAGTCAACATGTGAATATATCTCAACTACGGAAAATACAGTAAAGCAACGTGTGAAAACACCTCAACGAAAGAGAAAACAGCAAAGCTGCGAGTGGATGCACTTGAACCAGTACAAAACAGTAACCAGCATAACATCAAGACACAAGCGTTAGGTAAGTAATCTGTGGGCACAAAGAGCATCATATGATTATACCTTAGCTTTAGACAACACAATGCACAAACGTTAGACAATTGTAGACACATCCTTGCAAAGTATGAGTACACAACAATAGATAACAGTATACAAACGTTCAAGGACGCCCTAGACAACAGCATTTAAAAAAAACTTGCCAATCTATGTAGTTTCACTAGAAAATACCGAGGAAACTAAGAATAGAAACATAAGTTTGTACGTTTAAGGAACTTCAACCATCTGCTTACAAATCGTAGGCAAGAAAACTTACATGTACACAAAACTGACACGTATACACAATTATGGTATAAAACCGATCCCTGCACACTTCATTATGATGTAAGCATTGATATGAACAAACCAAAATGACCTAAATAACCAATACCTGCACGCAGCCAAAAGACACAACCTCTAACATGTTTATGTACCAATATGACACAAGTAATTACATATGCATACACCAATATGACACAAGTAATTACATATGCATACACCAATATGACACAAGTAATTACATATGCATACACCAATATGACACATGTTCACACCAGTATGATACTAGCACTGACTCATGCGCACACAGGCACTTACACATGTACACAACAATACGCCACAAAGTATGACACGTGCATATACACATAATTACGCATTGACTGACCCGTACACAGCGATATTGTACACACACCTTATGTACATATACATATGACACACACACTGACACATACACACCAATTTCAAATGCACGACACAAAATATAACGTAAACCCACATACACACAAATAACGCATGCAGAGACACATCTACATGCAACAATATGGCAGACGCATTCCATATGTGTGCTTATCAGTATGGCCACAACTCATGTGCAAAAAACAATACAAGCTCTAGCCATATGCTCACGCCAATATTACAAAAGCAATTACATAAAAGTAACATATCTTGCTAATGTCAGCTCACCATTTGCAATAACAAAAGACAGGATTGCCCCATCTGAATGAAAGTGAAATGTCTTTATTTAGAAACAAGCTCAATAACAAAACAAGCCCCTCTTCGTTTCTTCTCTCAGCCCAAGCTGCTCTGAGGTTCACAAGAACGCTTTAAAACGCAAGAGTCCCCAGATCAACCAGCAAAACTAGGTTTTGTCGATCTTATTAAGCTAAAAGTTGACCACTGGGCTTCTTGCCATCCGTATTGACCTTATGACACGATAGACCACGTAAGTAATTCTTATCTGACCACTTGGCTTGCTAAAAAGAAATTACAATAAAAGACAGGCCAGTGCACAATCTGGTATTAAATTTGCAAAGTTGTTCATACAGAATTTGAAAATATTACAAATAATGTATATGAAAAATATATACATAGTTTAATAGTCCTAGGAGTTTTATGAAAAAGATATATATAGTTTAATAGTCCTAGGAGTTTTATGAAAAAAAGATATATATAGTTTAATAGTCCTAGGAGTTTTATGAAAAAGATATATATAGTTTAATAGTCCTACGAGTTTTATAAAAAAAGTTTAATAATCTTAGGAGTTTTTCATAAATGAAATTTCCAAACAGATATCTAGTATAGAAGTTATTTGTTTATTCACAAACACCTGTTAACATTTGTGATTTTAATCTGAGGAAAAATGGTTATACATTTTGACTGTCGCGCAGTATTTAAAGGGCGGCAACTGAACCGAAAATAATATAGACACATACATACAGCGAACTCTGATTGTAAGTTATTATCATAAACTATAGAGTTATCCTTTTTCGAAAAAAACATTTATTTTGCCTAAAGGATATTAGTGACAATTGCAAGACAACCTCTCAAGACAGGAAGGTTGTGGTATATACCCTCTGGTATGATATTACAATATTCACCATCAGTTTAATCTTTAATCTCGATTCAAGGTCTATTCCTTCTTTACTCATTTATTTGTACCATCTAAGTTCATTCATTTGTCTAATTCATTTGAGTTCGTCCCTCTAATGCAATGCGAACACCACAATAAATGTGTGTTAACTTTTTTTCAAATCTCACATTGTGTTTTACTGTTATCTAAAAATCGTACAACTATTGTCTTACTCCTCCAGAAAAAAATCACAACCATTAAGTTTTATTTTCTCCTGAATTTTTAACAGCTAATGTGTCTGACCTTTTCTTAAAAGTTTCATAATTATCTTTCTTTCTTCTACATACGTCACAATTACTGAGTGATATTTTCTCAATATGTTATGTCCTCGTACAAATGTCACAACCAAAATACCTTACATACTCCTACATACCTCACAATTACTGAGTGATATTTTCTCAATATGTTACGTCCTCGTAGAAATGTCACAACCAAAATATCTTACATACTCCTACATATCTCACAACTCTTAGTCTTATTTTCCTCGTCTTAATGTCCACTACAAATCTCACAATTAAAGCATTGTTTGTACCGCCTCTTACAAGTCAAACAGTTAAAGTGTTCTACCGTCTCTTACAAGTCAAACAGTTAATGGAGTGTGTTGTACCGTCTCTTACAAGTCAAACAGTTAATGGAGTGTGTTGTACCGTCTCTTACAAATTAAACAGTTAATGGAGTGTGTTGTACCGTCTCTTACAAATCAAACAGTTAATGGAGTGTGTTGTACCGTCTCTTACAAATAAAACAGTTAATGGAGTGTGTTGTACCGTCTCTTACAAGTCAAACAGTTAATGGATTGTGTTGTACCGTCTCTTACAAGTCAAACAGTTAAAGTGTTCTACCGTCTCTTACAAATCACATAATTAAAGTGTCTAGCCTTCTCCTGCAAATGTCACCGTTATCTTAACGGTAACCAATCTTACAATTCCGATGTGCTACATTTTCTAACGAATCTCACAATTACGGTATCGTGCGGCCTACTGTGTCCTACGAATATGAAAAGTGTCTTTGTCTTGCTTTCTCCTGCAAAACTCACAACTGGTGTGTCATACAAATCTCCTTCCAACTAATACACTTCATTGCATCGTTAACATGAATGAATTTTTACCCGTTCCCAGAGTGAAGTGACTAACGCATTTTAATAAACCGTTATCAAATCTGTAACCAACATCTTTCGCTCTATCGTTATAAGATTTCTGATCTTATGTATAATCTAATTAACTGCACCGTTCTGATCTTATGTATAATCTAATTAACTGCACCGTTCTGAGATCTCTGATCTTATGTATAATCTAATTAACTGCACCGTTCTGATCTTATGTATAATCTAATTAACTGCACCGTTCTGATCTTATGTATAATCTAATTAACTGCACCGTTCTGATCTTATGTATAATCTAATTAACTGCACCGTTCTGAGATCTCTGATCTGCATGGTGCATTTGTCGGCACCGGTACCAACTCTCTATGTGTATTTTCATGCATCAGCACCAAATCTACATCAGAGTAAAACGCTTTTAGAAACATTTCCAAAACGTCTTATTTTTCTTCCACACCAGTACCAAGCTACATGTTATAGTAGTCTAGAAATAAAATACTAACAAGTGGTGTGTGCCGACTTACCCTACCCAATCCTCACCCCAACCACCCTTAAAACGTCTACTGACATTCTTTTACGTATGTATGAAATAGCTGGTTTTAAGCAAAAAGAGAGTGATAAAGAAAGAAAGGAGATTTTTGTTAATGATTCCTATCTATTACAAATTCCATTTAAAATCTAACCGGCATCGGATAACCACGAGCTCAGATGACGTAACACTTTGGAAAATTTCCAAAAATCGATTTCCAATTTCCAAGTTAAATTAGAAGATGAGGAGATGGGGTGTTGGGGTTGGAACCACAGCCTTTGCAAGCGAGGCCAGCGACAAACCTTGCGACCATCCAACTATCGTAAAGAGTAATAAATTTCTGCAATGAAAATATATAATTCACCCGCATTCAAGAGCAGTTTTTATATAATGTTATAGTTTGGAGAATTTTGTAATTTCTATATTAATTAGACAGAGGCTTTATTTATTTATTTTTATTGAGAAGGGTCTGGAGTTCTTTCGCAACTCAATCGTAACGTCACGATATCTTTTTCGAAGTATTATTTTAAGACGGTCTTTGAGTACGACAACTTTAAGTAGTTTGATTAGTGCTACTTTTAATTATGCAACAAGGAAAACAGTCGACAGTATGCCGACTACTATATTGGAGAATTGTCACGTACAATTGTCACGTAAAATGACAAGGAACTACAACACAGACTGTAAGTAAATGAAGAAATGCATCATGAAAAAGAAATCGAAATACTCCCCATTTGCATAGCAGTAAAGTGATCTCGCCCAGATCACGTGTAAGACTTAGATGCAGATACATTGAAAGAACGTGTGACCTTTCCAAGGCTCAGCTTGACCCTTACGACTGCGATTCGTGCGCGGTAATGTATAACCCAGCTGAAATGAGTTAACGTAAAATTACAGTCTTCGAGACTAGAATTTTATTTCTTAATTCCATTTGACTGATGACACTGGTTGATCAGTCCACAGGTCAAACTGACACTAAAATCTGTCAACGGTCGCAGATCTCAATTTAAGACACATTCTATTGTGAATTAGTGTAATTCCAACACGGTCTATTGAAATCCATTTTAAATAATTTTAAAAAAATCTAAAGGGAACGAAATAGAGGTTTCATAGATTGTTATTCTGTTATGTGATCTTGAAGTTGTACTGCGATATCAGCTGTAGCATTGTTTAAATGGGTTTGTTTCAATGCTGCTGTCTTTTTTTTCCAGTAGTTGAAAACTGCCCGATTGACGAAAATGATATCTTGTTTCAGAGACTGGACGTTTTGGGAAGTACCAATCCATCAATATTAAGATGTCCTCAACCCTCCCCCCCTCCCTAGTAAAAGGACATGCATGGCTTCAGTACACTGGCCTCGATTTCAGTGCATGACGTCAAGATGTGGCTTGGGTGCCAGGTTCGATAAATATGATTTGACTAGTTCTCTTATCTTTTGTTTAAAGTAACAGTAGCACGCTAACAAGAAACATACGCATAGCTAAAGTGTAGGTTACTTTTAAGAAAGATTTTATAATTACTGTCAGTTATGTTTACTCAGGCTAAATTAATTTAAACTACACCCTACTCATTGACGCCACTTCGATTCATCGTCCAATAGCCTTGCGGAAACGGTTACGGGCCCTGAAACGTAAGAGCGGCTTCGTGTTTGGACGGAGTTTAGTCATGGTTTTAGCTATATTTAGTCCATCATAATAAATGGCTGTCTTGGTTATAGCTACATCTATCCATTATAAAAAAATGTCTTTCTTCGAAGCAGTTTAATTATTTTTGCCGCGTTGAATGCGAGAGACTGTAGAAAAAAAAAGGGGTTATATAAAATTACATGTAACAAATCTTTGTTGATCAACTATGACTGCGTTACAGGTATCGATTTAGAAATCTACGCTTTCGACAGCCATATTTGCCCGATTCTAAGTTTAGTTTCTTCAAACTGAAAACAATGTTTACATGATGTTTGTTGTTAATATCAAAGTGCATTCTTGACGAGATAACATCACTTAAGAATCTCATGCTGCACTAAGGATAGTGGGTGTAACTCGATTACACTGCTTACACGGAAGCAGATGATTTAGTCGTATTGTTGTGAATTTGTTAAGAACAAAGCGTCGTTAGTGTCCTGTGGATACAGGACATGGAGTGTAAATGATCAAACACAACCGTGTCTGTTTAAAATTTAAAAAGTCAATATTTAAAATCACCAATGTTTAAATCAAGCGATGATACAATATGAAGGCTGATCACAAACCCATGACACCGCTGAAAGAACAAGAGCTTAAAATAGAAAAATTGCAACAAGACTAAAACGGGAAGGTGCCACGACAGATATATAAATCTACAACTTCATGAAACTGATTATTTGAGAGGGTTACTTTACATGTTCAACTTTAATCATTAACGATCGGTTAAGTGTGAATCGTTAGGAGTGATTCATTAAGTGTGTTTTCAAAATATTCCACAATGGAAATAATTCCCAGCGCGTGAGTTGGAATTAAAAGATACTCGACTTAATAAACGAATGTATATATTTTAAATCTAAATGGTATGACACGTCTAGCTCTATGACTGTTCTAAATAACGTACAGGGTATGTCTAACTCTATGACTGTTCTAAATAACGTACAGGGTCTGTCTAACTCTATGGCTGTTCTAAATAACGTACAGGGTATGTCTAACTCTATGACTGTTCTAAATAACGTACAGGGTCTGTCTAGCTCTATGGCTGTTCTAAATAACGTACAGGGTCTGTCTAGCTCTATGGCTGTTCTAAATAACGTACAGGGTATGTCTAGCTCTATGGCTGTTCTAAATAACGTACAGGGTCTGTCTAGCTCTATGGCTGTTCTAAATAACGTACAGGTCTGTCTAGCTCTATGGCTGTTCTAAATAACGTACAGGGTCTGTCTAGCTCTATGGCTGTTCTAAATAACGTACAGGGTCTGTCTAGCTCTATGGCTGTTCTAAATAACGTACAGGGTATGTCTAACTCTATGACTGTTCTAAATAACTTTTAATTCCAACTCACGCGCTACTTCTTTATGCCACAAGTTGCTGACACAGGTTGCTGACACATGTTGCTGACACAGGTTCATCAGTTCTAGGTTACTTCATATTATAACACGCAGATAGGTTTTGATATTTCTTTATACCACAATCCTGAAGCAAATCTACCAGTGCAAGACTTTTTTTTAACACGGCTAGCACATATTTAATTCTTGTTTCTGCAAAATTAGACTAATCACTCAAACCTCTAAACAGGCTTTCCCGCGCTTACCAGTGAATCTTTTCACACTTAGCAGTGCTTCTTTTCTAAGGCACATCCCTATATTGATACAAATGAATTTTGACACGGTTTACATCTGTACACAGACTTTCCATTCATTTTAAATTCATTTGTTTCTTTAAAATGGTAAAGTTCTGACTATCATAATTTTTTTTCTCGTCATATCGACTCTATGGGTGGGTATCTCTGATATTATGTAAGCGAACATTTACATGGTTAGCTGTGACTATATTAAAGACATACAAGCCTAGACAGGTGTGTCATTATGTGAGTAAAAGTATGACTAGATGAAAGCCTATACAGGTGTGTCATTATGTGAGTAAAAGTATGACTAGATGAAAGCCTAGACAGGTGTGTCATTATGTGAGTAAAAGTATGATTAGATGAAAGCCTAGACAGGTGTGTCATTATGTGAGTAAAAGTATGACTAGATGAAAGCCTATACAGGTGTGTCATTATGTGAGTAAAAGTATGACTAAATGAAAGCCTATACAGGTGTTTCATTATGTGAGTAAAAGTATGACTAGTTGAAAGTGACGTTAGGTTAGTAAAAGTGCTGGCTGGATAGCAGTAGATTTATGTAACCCAGCAATGATGTTACGTAAGTAAATGATTGACTGCAAAATCGTAAAATTATGTAAAGTAAATGCATATCTATGTGTCCGTGTCATCTTATATAAGTAAATGCATACCTATGTGTCCGTGTCATCTTATATAAGTAAATGCATACCTATGTGTCCGTGTCATCTTATATAAGTAAATGCATACCTATGTGTCCGTGTCATCTTATATAAGTAAATGCATGCCTGTATAGGTAGGTAGCTGTGGCAATAAGTAAGTGAATGTGGGGTTGGATAGCTGTGTCGTTATGTAAGAAAATGTGTGAAAATTATATATGTAAAGATATACCTAGATAGCTATGCCATTATGTAAATAAGCGTATGACTGAGTAGCTGTGCCATTATGTAAATAAATATATGATTTTATAACTAGATAGCCTATTCATTAAGAAAATAAGTGTATGTCTGGACAACCCTGTCATTTTGAAAATAAATTAAGTCTGGTTAGTTTTGTTATGTGAATAATTTACGATGTATAATGGTGTCATTATTTAAATAAAAGTATATCTGGATAGCTGTCATTATGTAAATAAATGTATGATGGTAAGCTGTGGTATTATGTAAATAAATTTATTTCTGGACAACTGTGTCATTATGAAAATAAATGTGTGTCTCGATAATTATGTCATTATTAAAATAAATGTTTATCTGGATATAGCTGTGTCATTATGTAAACAAATGTATGTCTAGATAGGTGTCATTATGTAAATAAATGCATGATGGATATCTGTGATATTATATAAATAACTGTCTGGATAGCTGAGTCATTATGAAAATAAATGTATGTCTTGATAGCTTTGTCTTTGTGTAAATAAATGTTTGTCTGGATAGCTGTCATTATGTAAGTAAATGTATGATTGATATTTGTGGTATTATGTGAACAAAAATATGTCTGGATAGCCGTGTCATTATGTAAGTAAATGTATTGCGAGAAACCTAGCAACGTAAGACAGAATAAGTGTAATATTACAACAATGTAAACTGCTTTTATGATCACGATATTATGGAAGTGAATTTTAAAAGTAAGGAAACTCACTACAAAAACAATAGTAATTAAATAATACTAAATGTGTTATCATCGATCGAGAAAAAATCCCTGGGGGCGAGGCACGGTTGGAACCCATGACCTTCCTCAAGCAAGACTAGCGGTCACAGAACTCCTGAATGTACACGTCTGATTGTCGCAACGAATATCGGTTAATTATAAATATAAAAAAAAATACTCAAGTAATGTGTCGCTGATCCAGATGTCTTCAGTGTTAATGCCCGGCTGATAAATATATTATGAACGTAAATGCATGGCATGTTTATAAATTATCAAAGTGAATTCAAGATAGTTGATAACATTCTCAAAGTGAGCATCTTCAGATGGTCGTGCTATATACCCAAAACTACCACAATAATGTCAACTGCACCACAGTTGTAATTTTCAACCTGATTGATTGACTTCAAACTATTGACTAGAAATGAAAACTTGCCTGTAGGCGAGCAACTCTTGGTGTGTGTTGCGTTGGTGATAATCAGGTCAATAATTTCAGTGTGAGTTCCTTATCAATAATTGATGGTGTACATTAAAATAAACATACTTTGCTTTTTATAAAAAAAAAAAAAACAACAACCACAATTTTAGAATCTTTTACTTAAAAGCAGCAACTTTTAAACTATACAGTATCTCATCAATCTAACTCATTTATATAAATAACAAGCATATATTAAACTATTGAAAAACTTTGGTGTAAAGGGAGAATATAGACAGTAGAAAATATGCGTACATCAGAGTACTGTCCCTTGAACCACTGATCGTGTCAGACAACTCGATCGTTGTATACAAATTTTTGTCGGCTCTGACGGTTACAGTTCGATACAGAAAAGCATCACAGTGAATCAGCATAATAAGTCAATCATTTAATTATTTAATAAAAATGGTGATCGCCGTAAACAGTTAGAAAAAGGCCCTGTTAATGTAGATTTTTTTTTTAAATGAAAGAATTTTTCGTGCAATACTTTGATAGTGATACTGCTTGACAACACCCACACTCAGTCATGAAAGTACAATTCAGTGATTTAAAACAGTAATAGTAATAATTATTTTTTTTTTAAAGAAAAAGAGACGGAAGTAGAAAAAAAATCACTCCTTGTCAATCAGGATGCGAGGCTGTGCAATAGCGTGAAAATTCACTCAAAAATCTTAATCTACTGAATGACAGCAAAGGACAGAATGACCAGACAGCAGACGACTGATTTCGACGGCAAACAGAGCAGCGCTGACCTGACGGGGCAAGAAGTCACACAGTTTAGTTCTGTAGACATAACTACGACACGTTCTCAAAATGTATTCCTGAGAGATTTGTGCAATCTGTGTTACGAGGCGAAATGACTACTTGCCCTGGGCTCCAGTTAGGCCTACTGGTTTCAGTCCTGTTCTGCCCAGTAAATATTAATTATTAACAGTATCATGAAAGTAATGACTCATGGTCACGTGGTCATGTCGGTAACCGGATCAATATAAGTGTGTCTAATTTGATACTTTTAACAGATTTAGTGTATCTCTCCAATCCCTGTACCACTGTTTGTTTACTTTAGTTTGTTTAAAAATATTTTCTTTTGTTTTGAATAAATCCAGGTATATATATATATTGTTCAGTAGACCGATTGATAAGCAATCAGATTCTACCCCCTCCCCCCACGGAACACTTTTATTAAAATACGAAAGGAAAAAAAAGAAAGAATGAAACGTAACAGTTTATTATTGAAACTTTGCGGTTCTGTATGAAGAAAAGGTGAATTATTAAGTTCTTAGACAAAAATAATATTTTATGTATTTTATTTCTGAAAAGTTTAAGAAAACGATTTTAAAAGAAAAGATTTATTGTTTCTGGAGTGAAAGCCAATCATGCACGGCTGACACAAGCTCAGTGAGTACTTAAATAAGTATATGTACATTATATCCATTTTGAATTAATTAAAACTTGCAGTCTTTTGCTGTACACATAGTAGAACATTCTGAACAATAAGAAATGTTTCTATGAAAGAAGCAAAATTTTTGTTTAGAATAAAAACGGCATTGATTATTTTCCTCTACTCTTCTAGTTAGTCTATATTTTTGAAGTGCAAAAGATAATAATAAGTGCTTAATGTGTATCGTGTCATATTTGATATTATTATGCTGAATAACTACACGTACAGATCATGTTATATTACTATTTCATTGACTTGAAACTCGATAAAGAAAGGAAAAATATTAACAATATTAATGTGGTCTTTAGAGAAAAATATACACTTCTTAACTAAGAAAATTAAGCACTAATTTTGATGGACTTGATAAGGACAACAGCAGCAGCAATACAACAGCAGCAGCAACAACTACAAAAGGTAGCATTATTTTAGTTTGTACCGCATTGATTGTGCATTGTAATCGAAACCAGAGAATAGAAATGGGAAAAGTGCAACAGACATACACGCGCATATCCACTACGATACATATGTAGTCAACCCCTAAGAGCATTTGGCTCAGTCTCTGTTACCATTTCCAATAGTTTCAACACACGCACACACGCACAAACAAGGACAACCACATACTCAAACACATTATTCCAGTATTATGCACTTATATTCCACGCACATATAAAAACACGCATATACATATTTTTCACGTGGCATTCTTACACTCATACACAAATACACATGAACGTGCACACACACACACACACACACACACACACACACACACACACACACACACACACACATACACAAGCAGGCGCATATAAAGACCATACTCATCCGGTCGCACTCATGCGCATACACACCTATTGCACGCGTGTACCCACACGCAAATATGCACGCACATATACACATGCTTATAGACAAATACATACATATTTTAATGAATCAATCAAGTCTATGCACGCCTTTCTTCACTTGGTCACACACATACACACACACACACACACACACACACACACACACACACACACACACACACTACACACTGCATGAAACGAATATAAGTAAAATCAGTTCCTCCGTCTCACTCTTTCTGTGAGTGTAGTCAGCCATCTTGTTCGCTTCCTTTCACTGTATCGAGCTCTACGAAGGAAAAACACGTTTGTCAGAGAGGTTTCAAATACGCCGGGGACATCCGTGAAAAAAAGAAAAAAAATATTCTCACGGGATTATAACAATGGAACGAGAATTAACGAGTAATATATGTATTTGAGGAATGTTTGCGAGGCATTCTGTATTATAAAGCGGGGATTATGGCGATAATAAAGCTTCATAATAAATTAAAATGGTGTTATTAATTAACTGTTGCCAGAATCCAGTACCAAGGACTAAATTCAATTCTGTGTTCACTGTCGACAAAAGAATGTCCACTGTAATTCTGTTCACTGTTTACACCAAAGTACACCAGTCACTAAGTTTGAATTCAATGTCCCCTACTTAATAAAGTAGGTTGCTAGAATCTAAATTAATTGGTTTTTTCTCATGCAATCTATACTTTGTCAACATTTATAACTCCGTCTAATGAAACATAACGTGGGTAATTTTCATGAGAAGAGAGAAAAAGGTTGAGGAAAAAAAGTTGAGGAAATAATTTGTGTTGATAGATTATTACCATTTTAAGAGATCAAAACGGGTAGTTCTACTAATATACATGCGGGTGCATAACTAGATTTGCAGCGTCTGAAAACCGCACCGTACACGTACGAGCAAGCAGAGGTGACAGAAAACAAAGAAAAATCTTATTGTAAAAGCTTGCCGTATGAACTACTATCACTTTCGATACAAGATTCCCTTTCCAGTGCAACACGCAAACAAAGCGGTCTCTCGTAATCAGTGTTGTTGTTTTTTCCCCAATGACATGCACAATCTATCGGTTACCTTAGAAATATAATATGCTTTATGTGCCTAATGCAAAGCACCAACAGAAATCTTGTATTTAGTTGTTGCTAAAAGAGAATTTGTTTCAGTTACAATTATGCACAATTATCGATCTGCTGTTTGTTTGCACAGTTTTAGTACGGTACTGGGTGTTGTAACTATTTTTTTGTTGTTGTTTGTTGTTTGTTGTTTGTTTGCACAGTTTTAGTACGGTACTGGGTGTTGTAACTATTTTTTTGTTGTTGTTTGTTGTTTGTTGTTTGTTTGCACAGTTTTAGTACGGTACTGGGTGTTGTAACTATTTTTTTGTTGTTGTTTGTTGTTTGTTGTTTGTTTGCACAGTTTTAGTACGGTACTGGGTGTTGTAACTATTTTTAGATCAACGAATCTTTTTTGTTGTTTGTTGTTTTTTAGCTTTGTTGTCTGATAACTAGTGGGTTTTGGGTGCGCGACTCTACTGATACAGATTCAGAGACGGGTTGTGACTGTTGATAACATACACATACACGCTATTCACTTTTTCACTTTATTTATTTTTATTTTGCTGTTTTATTTTCTGATAAGAAATAGCTATCGGATGCTTGACTGTACCTGATAAGGATGTACTTTACTGATTGTTCTCTAACTACTGCATATATTATTATTGTTTGTTTGCTTGTTCGTTTCCTGAGAAGAACTAGTTACTCTCTCTGCCTGATAAAGTTGTTTCCATAGCATTATTTTACCTCCAAGACCTGCAAGAACTATTAGGATCCAGTTGTCATCTACAATTGTTTTACATTTATTTTCGACCTTAGATTTTGCGAGTCTGTCGCAAGTCTTCTGATCATTTTTAATACTATTAGTTCTTAATTCTCAATTCACAACAATAATCAACAACCAAGAGCAATTGTTGCATATCCAGTAAATGTAAACCCTACGTAATACGCCGTTATACTTGCAAAACCCTTAACAATAAAGTCTCTCAGCTAAAGTCACAACACCCAGTAATCTCGACCTACGTAATACGCCGTTATACTTGCAAAACCCTTAACAATAAAGTCTCTCACCTAAAGTCACAACAGGCGTGTTAAAGACATTTCACCGAAACACGACGATATTTTATGTTGCTTGCATTGCACGGAGTGTAAAAGATATCACGTCACAGGTTTATTGAATAAAGTATATAACGTCACGGTTTATTAGTCTGAATAAAGTATATCACGTCACAGGTTTACTAGTCTGAATAAAAGATATCACGTCACAGGTTTATTAGTCTGAATAAAAGATTTCACGTCACAGGTTTATTAGTCTGAATAAAATATAGCACGTCACAGGTTTATTATTCTAAATAAAAGATAGCACGTCACAGGTTTATTAGTCTGAATAAAAGATAGCAGGTCACAGGTTTATTAGTCTAAATAAAAGATAGCACGTCACAGGTTTATTAGTCTGAATTGAATCAAATCTCAAAGTACTTTTCTTCTTTGCAACTGGATTGTCTATTTAAGTTCATTATTGTGTATTGGAATATATTTGTTTATTTTAAAAGCAGATAAAACTGCGCCATAACTTTTCTTTTCAGTTCTTCACGATACGTACGGTTAAAATATTATCAATATGTGAACTAAATCAACACTAATTACAAAGTGCGATGTGTGATATTGTTTTGTAAATAAAAGACTAACCTAGACTCGTTAAAGAAAAAAAAATGCAATGCTTTGTTCTGTACTGGTTGCTAGGACTTACTTCGTAAGGCCGACAATTCTGGTAGCAAAAAACAAAAATGATAATTTAAAACAAACTTATGTATTTGATTCTTCATTTTTTTAAAAGTTATGATCTTTCAGCATCAGTGCTACCCTGGAAAGCATAATGTTAAAATATGAAGTCCGTATCTACAAACAAATGCAAACACGTAAAAATGCATGCCGATTTGGTAAAACAGATCAATAAACACGTGTTCTGCTGTTTTAAAAAAAACACCCAAATAAAAGAAAAAGTTCATCATCACGAGAATAGAACTTCTTTTCTGTCAAACATTTTCCCTCCCGAGTCGCTGTTCCTCACGTTTGTCGTGATTAAAATATTGAATGAGTAACGTCCCCTTTCCTATGCCACAGTACAAGAAGTCTTTAAGTCTACACTCCAGTTTCAGTAACAAGGCCCTCGAGCAAAAAATAAGCTCCCCTTAGCAGTATTATTTAGTACATGTACAAGCTTTGCTCGAATGACTGTGCATTTAACTTCAAAGCCAACAAATAGTAAAAAATAAAAAAAAAATAACAAAGTAAAAGGAAGAAAGAAGACGAAAACAATAACAACAAATGAGAACAGCGAAGAGGCCGTACGTAGTTTCATTGTATTTGAAAGACGTGAACAGTAGGAACAAAATTCCTGATCAACAGCACGGTGTGTGTAGGGGAGGGGGGGGGGAGAGGGACACGCGGTTTGTAGAAACACTCGCACAGACACGAACACACGTATGCACGCACGCACACACGCATGCTGCAGCATCAAACAAAGGCCTCAGCGCTGTAGGTGACGCCGTCGTCGGAATGCGCTTTGCCGGAGCGGTTGCGCACGAGACTAAAATCGGAATCTGACTTGGGTAGCACAATGTTCGTCATGGAATTGGCCTGCGAAAACCGAGCCAAAGGTACGCACATGTGACTCATTCCTGACACGTGACCATTCAGGATCGGCCCGCCGTCGTTCGATGCCAGCGAGACTTTGCGAGTAGGTTTCAGCGTTTCCGGAATGTTAATCTCTGAGTCCGCCTCGCCGCCTTTCGACCTCGGTATGATGGATCGGGACTGCACGTGACGATAGAAAAGAGTGAAGTTGTTGGAAATGACGGGGATCGTCAGGGCCACCAACAGCACCCCCGACACGGCGCACGCGGTGCCCACAATGCACCCGATCGGGGTTTTCGGGTACACGTCCCCGTAGCCCACAGTAGTCATGGTGATGATAGACCACCAAAAGCCCATGGGGATCGTGGGGAACATATCCCCGGGGCTGGTAGCGTCCTTGCGCTCTGCATAGTAGATCATAGTGGAAAAGACGAGCATGCCGATGAGGAGGAAGATGAAGAGCATCAGCAGCTCTTGCAGCGACGCCTTGAGGGAGTACACGAGCACTTTCAGCGCCTGGTAGTGCTTGACGAGGTGGAAGATGCGGAACATACGGATGATCCTGAGGATGAACATGATCTCGATGACGAAGCGCTCGTCCAAGTAGCAGGAGTGGAGGTCCGACTTCTGGAAGATGACTGTGACGTAGAGGGGCACGAGCGCCAGCAGGTCCATGATGTTCATCAGCGACACGACGAAGCGCCACTTGCTGGGCGCGAAGATGAAACGCAACACGAGCTCAAGCGTGAAGAAGACCGTGCAGATGACGTCCAGAGCGTTCAGGGCCTCGTGGGTGGTGATGACCTTCGCCAGATGACCTTTGCCCCCTTTGTCCTCGGCCGCGCATTGAGTGGTGTGGTTCGTGAACTTCGGGCTCAGCTGGGGGAGCGACTCTAGGCAGAAGCCGGCAATTGACGTCACCACGAAGACGAAGGACACCACCCCGTATACCTGTTGTGACAGATGCAAATGATCAGTAATTTATTAAGGTTCGAGTTGAAATGTTTCTATAATGACTTTCACGAAGGTACAAGTATAAACTTGTATAATAATGTAGAATGAGATCTATAAACGTAAATATATGAACAATGTTGTAGAATAAGTGTAAATATGAACAATGTTTAGAATAAGTGTAAATATGAACAATGTTGTAGGATAAGTGTAAATATGAACAATGTTGTAGGATAAGTGTAAATATGAACAATGTTGTAGGATAAGTGTAAATATGAACAATGTTGTAGGATAAGTGTAAATATGAACAATGTTGTAGGATAAATGTAAATATGAACAATGTTGTAGGATAAGTGTAAATATGAACAATGTTGTAGGATAAGTGTAATGAACAATGTTGTAGGATAAGTGTAAATATGAACAATGTTGTAGGATAAGTGTAAATATGAACAATGTTGTAGGATAAGTGTAAATATGAACGTACATCTAATGATGCACAAGAAGGTGCTTAGATAATTGGACGTGTGGTAATGTAACTGGAAGAAGGTGAAAATAACTTAAGAAATTTTAAACATTAGGTAGCAAGATTGTACTAGAAAGAAGATAGTTCAGTTCGTTTCTTAATAGGAAAAAATAAGTACAAACAATAAATAATAAAATCATACTTTAAACGAGAGTATTAAGAAACATTGTATACATACGTATTAGTATACAAATAAACAACATTTGAACAATAAAAATAGAGAGAGAAAACTTAAAGGGAAACAACTCTATTCAGGAGACAACTTGGCTTAAAGGGAAACAAATTGGCTAAGGAAAACAACTTGGCTTAAAGGGGAAAAAACTTGGCTTAAAGGGAAACAACTTGGCTATTACTAGAATGCTCTGCATTTTACAGCTGGACATGACGTTGCTTCAGTGACAGCATGACCAAGATCAAAACTGTCCCAGTGACATTTTCACAAACGCCAGCGATAAATGTTTTCTGAACAGATTAGTTTTCTAAACTGTGATCTATTGTGTAACCTTGAAATATCAACATCCTGGAAATATTATTATTGGTAAAACACACACACACACACACACGTATATATATATATATATAAAACGTAAATATTAATTTGCATAAAGATAATATTAATCTGATTCCAAAACAAGCTTGCATCTAGGGACAGTGCTCGACGAGGTAGATAAACCAAAATTCAATATCTGATAAGCTCCCCCCATCCTTCCTTTTGTGTGTGGGGATTGGTGTTGGTAGTGGCTTCGATACTGAATGGTCCAACTGATGTGCTTGGGACCCATGAATACAGCCAAGAACCCCAGAGCAATCTTTGGTTTGGAAATCTGGTTTGGACCGAGACCATCCCTTGTTAAACTGACCAAACCACCCAACCAAAATCAGCTTCAGAAGGTGGAAAATATGGAACATCTGGATGAATAGATCTATCTATCTATCTATCTATCTATCTATCTATCTATCTATCTATCTATCTATCTATCTATCTATCTATCTATCTATCTATCTATCTATCTATCTATCTATCTATCAATTTTCCTCCTACTAAATGTCTCAAAACAGTAGATATAACAATTGTCCATATATATTTTGATATAGATTCGTTTGTAATCAATTATTGTTAATTTACACTGTACCCGTAACGTTTCATTCATTTATAATGTAGTTTATACTTATATGTTTGAAGTGACGTGTTAAAGGGTATTTTGACGACTTTATCACACAGTCACCTTTCATAAGAACTTTTAATTATTTCTTGCAGAGTTAAGTATTTATCCCTGCCATTAATTACTTTTTTTTCCTAAAAATGCAAAATTACAATATGTTAATAGTGAATAATTGTAATAAATTTTGAATAAAATATGTCCGGTATTTTCACCTCCTTTGCATATATCGCCTGTGCACCACAAAGAAAAAGCAACATTTACTAAAATGACAGCATACGTCAGCCAATTACTATGAGTAGCTTCCCCTTTTCCCCCACTCTCTCCAAACCCACCCTACCCTCCTCCCAGAACATATTGTCCTGTCTCTGTCTGCAGTTTATTTCAGAACAAAACCTGTCTTCGAAAGGGAGCCTGGATTACCGAGCCACTAGTTCGTCATCAGTGAAAATCCTCCTGGTGCGAGAGTCATGCCCCTTTCCTTTCCTTCCGGCACGATTTGGGCACCAATTCGTCCACCGCTCTGCAGCTCGCTGACTACTAGGCTTTCACAGCACTAGTTTGCGAGAGACAGGAGAAAAGTATATTTGCGATCTTTCGATCCGAGCTTTGAAATGTACAAAGCCGAGTTGATTGAATTATTTCCGGGTGACTGCAGAAAGTAACCTACACGCAGCAGACTTTTGTAAACATGGGGGAACGCAGAAAGAAACTAGAGAGTGAGCAGCAACACTGTAGCGCCTTTTCCTGGCTACGCAATCCACTTTCTTCTGCAAACATAGAACTAAAGTTAATCAGTACGCTAATCGAGTCGACAGATCTTGTTTTTCTTTCTTAGAGTTGTAAACGTTTACGGTATGTGTACATAACAACATGGCACCCGCTAGCGATTACAGTGAGATGGCAATCACAAGGGTACTAGAGTTATTTTTATAAGAGACTCTGTTGATACAATAGTTTATGTTTAGAATAGAAGTCCTGAAAGGTAAGTCGCAGAAGACACATTTAAAGAAAAAGAATATTACGATGAAAGATAATCGGAAATACTTTACGACAACGACAACGAATGCGCACAACTTACATCCAATGACAAGGGATTCTCATCAGTAAGTTTGGATAGAGTTCTCTCAAGTGTAAGTGAAGACAAGGGATTCTCATCAGTAAGTTTGGATAGAGTTCTCTCAAGTGTAAGTGAAGACAGGGGTCTCTCAAAAATATGTTGGACAGAGGACTGGCATAAATAAGTGACTTAATGGAGATAAAATAGAAAGAAGGAATATAAAAACGAACAAGGGATCTCTCAGAAGTAGGCTGTAAGAAGGAATGGAACTTGCATATAAAAGAAGGAATGGAACTTGCATAAGTAAGACTGGAAGAGGGACTATATGAAATGAAGCCGGGTGGTGGGTGGGTGAGGGGACTTACAGAGGCATGATGGAAGTGGAACCCTAAGAATTACAAAGAAGGACTCACATATGAAAAAGAAGAGGGAGTCTAAAAATTAAAAGAGGGACTAAATACTTAAAAGAGAGGCTCACATTAACATGAGAAAAGAAAGGAAAAGAAATAGATAGGAAGAACTATAAAAAAAGTAGAGAAGAGGGACTACCTGAGTAAGATTGGAGGAAGAACAATAAAAAACAAAAAACAGAGACTCACATTAATAATCGGGTACTTTTGTTATAATATACGAACCAGACTAGCATTCTTCGGCAATCAGTGATGGCCTACAGGTCAGAGCTAGTCGCATTTGCTACAGTTGAACTGTGTTTATTTACTTGCATTTAAAATTAAATGCTCAGTTAGAGCTGACAGGCACAATTGTGCTTAAACCTTTCCTCAAGACTATTTTTTTAAAATTGCCTTTGCTACTTTTGTACTTCTGTGTTGCTGTTACTTCATGTTTTTTTTATTGCCTTTGTTACTTTAGTACTTCTGTGTTGCTGTTGCATCATTCTTTTCTATTGCCTTTGCTACTTTTGTACTTCTGTGTTGCTGTTACTTCATGGATTTTTTTTAATTGCCTTTGTTACTTTTGTACTTCTGTGTTGCTGTTGCCTCATGTTTATGTTTTTTATAATAAAAAGACGGAGTCGTTCAATTTCAGTCTCATCCAGGAATTGTTTCATGCATAGGCGAGTGATCCCTGATTTACATTTAGTTTATCGTTCGTCTCCATCACTTCGGCCATCTTGTTCTTAAATCCGTGTACAAATGGGAGCACTTCATCTGGATGCGAACCTCTGCATTAAATCTCCTCTGAGACGTTTGTGAACATGACGTGAATGTTGCTAGGGATTACAGGTTCAAGAGAAATCGAGATCACATGATATAACTGTCCCAGACACTCTAGAGCTAATTTGCACGGGTTTAGTTTGATAATGTTTGTTCCTAAATATATAGTCCATATATGGATGAGTTCCCATTTAGTTTGATAATGTTTATACCTAAATATACAATGCATATATAGGTGAGTTCTCAGTTAGTTTGAAAAAGTTTGTACCTAAATATATAGTCCATATATATTGGATGAGTTCTCAGTTCGCTTGATAATGTTGGTACGTAAATATACAATCCATATATGGATGAATTCTCAGAGTGTTTGATAATGTTTATACATATATAATCCAGATAATGTTTTTACCTATATATACTGTCCCTATATGGACGAGTTCTCAGTTAGTTTCATAGCGTTTGTATCTAAATTTACAATCAATATATGAATAAGTTGCCAAAACCAGCTGAGAACTTGCGCATGTTTTGGTCATTAAATTTAGGTACGTTATCTAAGCAACTGAGAACTCATCCATATTCATGTGACTTCATTATAACCATACAGGTAACGTACAAAGTATTAAGCCATGTATGCTGGGTGATCAGGCTACATTTCGTCTGTTGGAAGAGTTGCCTCCGCTTGTTAGCTTTCAGTAATGATGTACACCGACAAGAAGAAGGAAAAACAATAGCAAAACAGCAAATATTAGGACAGCTATAGGAATGTGCCACGGCCTGTTTTTGTGTGAGTTTCTTCGAATACTCAAAGTTTGTTAAAGACGGAACACCCCTATAAACTAGCAATTCCTAATCACGACCATTTATGAAAAGATCACGAAGATCAGCGCCCCCTTTTCTTGAGCAAAGTCACGTAGGAGAAGCATGAAAAAAATCACATTATGAGGATATCAGAGTTCTCGCGCCTGTCGAGAACTTTACTGTTGCCCAGGGGACGTAACCGGCATCTGGTCTGTTACAGTCGTGGACCAGAAATAGATCTTACGTATATGGTACACTACTTGTTTCAAGAAAATCTTGCTGATTTTGTGTGCGTGTACACTGAGTACGTAACAGTGATAAGCATATCACTTTGCTCTCTCGCTGTATGCATACCATTGACCTAATGTGGTTGTGTGTGTGTGTGTGTGTGTGTGTGTGTGTGTGCGTGCGTGTGTGTGAGCATGTGTGTTTGTTTGTGAGAGCGCGTGTATGTGAGAGTATGTGTGTATGAGAGCGTGTGTGTGTGAGTGTGTGTACATTTACTTTTTCCTGCTGATGTAATTTTTTTTTCTAGAAAAGCATGCTTGTCTTACAGTGTTATCGACTCTACAGTGTTTGCTTCCTAACGCTAACTTTCGTCTAACTTACATAGAAAATTACATTATGCATCACACACACAGACAAAGAAAAATAAAATAAAGGTTTAATTAAGTTTCTTTTCCAAGTTTGTTGCACAGAACTGGAAATGGCTGCTATCGCGTGCTGCCTAGGCAAACACAATCAAGGGAGACAAGCGCAGAACTGTACAATGCTGGCGAGACCCAATCCATAAAATACCCAGAAGGTCTAACCCGATAGTCACTCTAACGATTACGAAGCCCGAGACATCGTTCAATAATAATACATATATTTTTAAAAAATAGAGCAAACAGACAAGGACGTCCAGTCGCCGAATCCTTGTGTATAATTAGCATTCTGTTTCCAAGACAGGTAGAAAATGCTTCATATTTCTGTTTGGAACGACTGAGACCAGAAAGGGCAGAGTGATGCACTGATTTGTATACACAAAGAATAAAGAGTAATAAATGAGCATTTTACAAAATAAAGAATGAAACTGGCCAGCGAATCCGTCCAACAGATACGGTCCCTATTCTAGTTAACTTTATTAGTCTAGCCAAGTTTCTGGAACCTATTTAAAAAAAAAAAGTATTAGTTAAACTATCTGAACAGTTATTTAAAGAGATACAAACATAATTTTAAAAGTTAAAATCATGGAATAAATTGTCAGTTATGAATGCAGTATCGTTAATTTCGAATACATTAAATTGCAAGCAGTATTAGTTAAAGTTATTAGTATCAGACCACACACACAACACACACACACAACACACACACAAACACACACACACACACACACACACACACATATATACACGCACTACTACTAATGACGATGACGATGGTGATTTTGATGATGATGACTTCATAAAGTGCCTAACTTTAAAGAAACTATAAGTGCTTTACAAAATTTAAATTAATACAAACAATGAGCTGCTTTAGCACATTAGAAAATACAACAAACTGAGTCCCCCGTATACAAAACACATGTCATCTATATACAACACAAATTGAATCCATATACAAAAATGTCAGTGTGAGTTTTGTATGGATATATGTGTGAGTTTTTTTTATGAGCGTGTGAGTTTTGTATGGATGTATGTGTGAGTTTTGTATGGATGTATGTGTGAGTTTTGTATGGATGTATGTGTGAGTTTTGTATGGATGTATGTGTGAGTTTTGTGTGGATGTACGTGTGAGTTTTGTATGAGCGTATGTGTGAGTTTTATATGAGTGTACGAGGGAGTTTTATTTGAGTGTACGAGGGAGTTCTGTATGAGTGTACGAGGGAGTTTTATATGAGTGTACGAGGGATTTTTATATGAGTGTACGAGGGAGTTCTGTAAGAGTTTATGTGTGAGTTTTATATGAGTGTACGAGGGAGTTCGGTAAGAGTGTACGAGGGAGTTTTATATGAGTGTACGAGGGAGTCCATTCTCTCTCAATCATCAGTTAACTTGCTATTAAACTAAAGGAAGCCTTTCATGACCAGACTTTTTGCCACTCCAAATTCAAGTGATTAGACAATAGAATTCTCTCTATCTGGTGATGTCAGCCCATTGGCTAGTCTCATTCTCGTAAATCTTAACCATTGGATAATAAAACTACTCGTGCAATAGGAACTGGTTTGGATTGCATTAGCAATTTATAGCATATTCTAAACTCGAGTTGTTTACTCTTACTCTGACACTTACAAAAATACCATCGTAAGGAGTGCCCAAGTTCAGGTCACTTTGACAATTTAACAATTTATATAATAATTATTTTTAGAAATAGGAATAGGCAAATTTACTATGCCACAGACTCAAAGAATACCTACATTAGACTGAAAGTATATCTACATTTTTCTCAAAGAATACCTACACTGGACTCATACAGTACCTACATTAGTCTCTAAGAATAGTCATGGAAAAGGGGGATAATCCTATCCAAAATATATTTATTTTTCTTAAGGATTATTACCTCCCTTATTATTGGTCACAAGATGTGTTATTTACTCTCTGTTGAATGAAAGCTTACATTTTACATGCACATTCATTGTGTTCGAGAGTGGGTATCCACATATCTTTTACATATGCACATGTATAAATTAAAGTAGATATGTGAAGTAGTTTTTATTTATTTTGATGTTAATTAAGAATAGATAGGGATTATTTTTTTCTATGAGAATGTGCCCATAGGAGTAATGTGCCCATAAACAATAGATGTTTTTCATGTTGGCAAGTCATAATTACTGCGTGCTTTTATTGTGCGGACTTTTCAGAAGCCCATGGGTTTTTCACCCCAGAACGTTTTACACAAACATTTATCATTACTGATTTTGCTATCATTTAGCCAAAATAATTTTAGTATGTGATGTACATGGTTGTCATTCCTCGTTGTATATCACATTGTATTATTATTATTCAACAGACATTATTATTTAGTTATAAAATACACTGGACTAAAAAACAGACATTATTATTTGGTTTACAAAATATACTGGACAGCAAAACAGATATTATTTAGTTATAAAATACACTGGACTACAAAACGGACATTATTATTTAGTTACAATACACACTGGACTAAAAGGACATCATTATTTAGTTACAAATTCACTGGACTACTAAACATATGTATTATTTAGTTTACAAAATACATTGGACTACAAAATAGACATTATTATTTAGTTACAAATTCACTGGACTACTAAACAGACATTATTATTTAGCTACAAATTCACTGGACTACTAAACAGACATTATTATTTAGTTACAAATTCACTGGACTACTAAACATACATTATTATTTAGTTACAAATTCACTGGACACATACACACACACACACACTTGGCAAGTTGGGGAAACCAGAACATGTATCCAGAGTGCGGCACTATGCCACCCCACCCCACTCCTGAAACTCACCATGGCCATGCGAGACGTACGGGGGTACTCCAGTATGAGCCACACTTGCCACTGGAAGCGCTCCCACCCTCGGAGGGCGTCCAGGTCCACGTGCACAGTTTCGCGAAGCAGCGAGTTGTTGAAGGAGTCAAGGATGGCCTGGTTCTCGATGTAGGATCGGTAGTGACGCCAGCAGCACGCCTTAATCTCCATCTCGTCGATCTGCCAGAAGTCCAGCTCCCGCTTCACAACCGCCCCGCACACCTCCAGAGGCACGTGCAGCTCGCCTACATAGGAACAGCAGAACGAGCGATTAGTGGATGCGGAAGTGCTGTCTTGTCGCGTTAATCCTTTAAATTGCATTCTCAGTAGGGTTTAGTATGAGTGTTACTATCTTGTGACTTTGTGATATTTAACGGATCTGAGGGGATGGAGTCGATATAAAGTTATGCTAAACGGTTAGTTCTCGCGACATACAGACATATGCACGCGTGTACACGCATATGAAATGTACACACACACACACACACACACACACACACACACACACACAAACAGCTTGAAATTTATGAAAACCTAGGGAATAGACACAACATATTAAACAGAGTTCTTGTGAAGCCAATAGTGCTTGCATAAACCACACGCACACACAAAAATATAGGTTTAACTAATTTATAATATAATAAAAACTGTGCACAAACAATTTAATAATTTTTGTGAGAAGAAACTTGATTTGATATATGAAAAGAGATAAGCTTGAAAAATGTCAGAAAATACTCGTGAGTTTAATTTTGTTTAGAATTCTTGAAATAAATGAAAAGACCTTGCAGCCCCGGCCAGGGTGGGATAACACATATCCAAAAGAAATAAAGTTAACTACTTAAATTTGCTCCGTTAAATATTGTTATTCTCTTTTACAAATAACAGAAGACAAAAGCAAAGACAGTCCATAAAAACCAAACCCATCAACCGGAGTTCGAGTTCATGTATCGAAAAGAACCACGTGACATGTGACCAATCGCATCTACGTGATTTTGAATTCCGTGTCACTAGACAACACAGAAAACGTAACCATAAAGACACAAAACACTTACTAGAGTTTGAGTTACACGAAACACGGCTAAAGAAAAAAATGTTAGATGATCTGAAAGAACCATCACATTTGTCGTAGTTCGAGTAACCATGAAAATGACAGGTAAAGTATCTGCAAGTTAATGAATCAGAACATTACAAGCGAAAGATCTGACTATATTAGATCGGAGATCCAAATAACTTGGCTAGATTAGTGACCATTGAACGTGGCCGCAATGGACTAGTGGACACGAGAGCAATGCCCGTAGGGCTAGGTGCCAGTGTGAAACTAGCAGTCCATGGATATCACCTTTCAAGACTAGTTAGGAAAATCGCTTTAAAATGTTTGTTTTCACAAAATCAGTTCCTATACTTTCTCCTTACTTTACGTACCCTTCAAATACAGACTTAATGGTACTTGTACACTCTTCTTTATATACAGACTTAATGGTACTTGTACACTCTTCTTTATATACAGACTTAATGGTACTTGTACACTCTTCTTTATATACAGACTTAATGGTACTTGTACACTCTTCTTTATATACAGTCTTAATGGTACTTGTACACTCTTCTTTATATACAGACTTAATGGTACTTGTACACTATTCTTTATATACAGACTTAATGGTACTTGTACACTCTTCTTTAAATACAGACTTAATGGTACTTGTACACTCTTCTTTATATACAGACTTAATGGTACTTGTACACTATTCTTTATATACAGACTTAATGGTACTTGTACACTCTTCTTTATATACAGACTTAATGGTACTTGTACACTCTTCTTTATATACAGACTTAATGGTACTTGTACACTCTTCTTTATATACAGACTTAATGGTACTTGTACACTCTTCTTTATATACAGACTTAATGGTACTTGTACACTCTTCTTCATATACAGACTTAATGGTACTTGTACACTATTCTTTATATACAGACTTAATGGTACTTGTTACATTCTTCTTTATATACAGACTTAATGGTACTTGTATACTCTTCTTTATATACAGACTTAATGGTAATTGTACACTCTTCTTTATATATAGACTTAATGGTACTTGTACACTCTTCTTCATATACAGATTTAATGGTACTTGTACACTCTTCTTTATAGACAATCATACTTGTATCTCTTCTTTATTAATTTGAATTCACTTATTTTCTTATTAAACGACAAAATCTCTCCAGCAATAAAAAAAATATTATCCTTAGTTGCTTGAGGTAAATGATGAGGAAGCCAAAGATGAATAGTGGACTTTAGATTGTTCACTGAAAGATCTTCACTTTCTTGTCGTGCAAACACCTGTAAACATATTTTAAAAAATGGAAAGTACAGGAACTTGAAGTTGAGCTCCCCTTTAAATGACAAATATCGTGGTAACGAATAACACTTGTAAATCTTTGTTAATCTTGGTTCATAAATAGCATGTGTAACGGTTTGTGGCTCAACTTTAAATGTTATTGTTAGAAGATGACAGAGGCAATTGCAAATTGTGCTAATCACCGTAGTGTTTGCTAAATAAGTCCTGGAACTAATCTGTGTCAAAATACCCCCCCCCGCCCATTTCATAGTCCCTATCCAACTTGTATGTTTAACTCCCCCCTCCCTCTCTCTCTTATGGGTGGATTAGTCTAGCACAGTGGTTTCCAAATCGGTGCCTGCAGGTGCCGTGTGAATAGGGGAGATGCAGGATGCTCCATGAAACTTGACGTCACTCATGTTAAGTTCTGTAATATCACTGAAAGCAGAACTGATCTTGTGGAAGTCACATATGAAGACAAAGTCTTTGTAATCATTTTCTCAGTATGAAAAGAATGGTAAATGACAGTGGTTTTTTTTTTTATTCTTCACTACATTCAAAGACCTTAGGAGCCGTTTGAAAAGATATTTCAAAAGTTCATCATCATTGAGTCTGTGATTGCCTTAAATGGGAATCCTTTGACTTGCCAACTAGAGTAACAACAAGTTCACCACTTAATGTGATTGCCTTACTTGGGAATGTACTTGCCAACACGAAGTAAGAAAAAATGGCGACATCAACTGAAAGTCTCATTCAAGGGAGACGATGCATGGAGCACGAGATTTTGGACTTTCAAAATTATATCGTTCTCAAATCGATCACAATAGATGATAGTGTTTGGAATCTGCAGTGTACACAATAAAATCTTAATCCGATTCCATTTATCTATGTAAACTGTTTTAAACGATGAGCATAATAAAGTCAATATATTGATCTTGATTTACAGATGGGTACCTTAATGATTGCTTACACACTGGAATACCGTTTTACTCTCATAACTGCCTTAAAAAATGGCTAATGAAAGTCAGTGCCGAAAATCATACTGATTTATTACAATAAAAGCATGTGAATTAATACTACCTTTCTCTCTCTCTTCAGTTCTGGAGTGTGCTTATGAATATTATTCATATTTGTATGTTAATAGAAATCCGTATACAGGTAGTAATAAAAATTATGCTTAACTTCTTTCATATTTGTATGTTTACTAGTTGAAATCCAGATATAAGTAAAAATAGAAATAATATTTTTAATTAACCATAAATGGCTTCTATATTGAAGTAAGTATAATAAATATATTTCGGCCACTAGTTCAACAATATTGTATTTTAAAATATAAACAAGAAAAAAACTGCCTGCTTATGATATCTATTTTGTAAAAGATACTTAATTAATAGATACAAAAAGAACAAATTCACATTTAATAGTGAAAGAATAACTCACTTGAATGGTATAGATGCATACATAACATATTGCTATCATTTAATGTCCAGTACAAAAGTAAGCTTTGAAAATTTGTTGGCGTCCGCCATACTCTTCTGAAAATTTGAATGTGATTTTGGCCACAAAAAGATTGGGAACCACTGGTCTAGCACCTTTCCTCCACTGTCTAAAGTTAGCAAAAAATACTTCTTTTAATTTAAGAATAAAGCACCTTGTTTTTTTTTCTTGAAGATTAACAATAAAGCACTTCTGTTTCACTGCAAGGTTAGTAAAATACTTCTTTTACTTTAAGAATAAAGCACCTTGTTTTTTTTCTTGAAGATTAACAATAAAGCACTTCTGTTTCACTGCAAGGTTAGCAAAGTACTTCTTTTACTGTAAGAATAAAGCATCTTTACTTTGAAGATTAACATTAAAGTACCCCCGTTTCTCTGTAAGGTTAGCAAAGTACTTCCTTTACTGTAAGAATAAAGCATCTTTACTTTGAAGATTAACATTAAAGTACCCCCGTTTCTCTGTAAGGTTGGCCAAGATGCCGTTTTACAGTAAGATTATCCAGGATACCATTTTTATTCTTCTTCTTCAAATTAAATGCGGAGCACTTCTTGCTTATTTCGCGCCAGGGTAGGTCGGGGTTGTGTGGGAGGAGAATAAGGGTTAGTCGTACGTTACACCTAGAAATGGGTTTATTCGATTTTATATTTATGGATTTATTTATTTTAATTTGGGAGAGGTGAAAATGTTATATTATTTTATTTAATTTGCTGTCCTTGTTATTCACAGTAGTCTTAATCAAGATGCCTCATTTACTGTTAGATTAGTCAGGTTGTTTGTTTCCTTATAAATTAGCCAAGCGCCTATAAATTCTGCAAAATTAGCAAAGTGTATACGTGACTTACATAGAACGAAGTCAAGAGCCATATTTCCAGTAAGATTAGCCATGGATAGTATTTTCCTGTACGATTAGCGATGCGTCGTATTTTCCGGGAAAATTAGGCAAGCGTTGTATTTTCCAGGAAGATGAACCATGCGACGTATTTCCCAAGTATGATTTACCATGCATCGTATTTTCCAGTACGATTAACCATTCGTCGTATTTTCCAGTAAGATTAGCCATGCGTCGTATTTTGCTGTAAGAGTAGCGAAGATCCATTTCCCCCCAGTAAGATTAGCTATGCGCCATATTTTACTGTAAGATTAGCCATGCGTCATATATTCCTTTAAGAATAGCCATGCGTCATATATTCCTTTAAGATTAGTGAAGCTCCCTATTGTCCAGTAAGATTAGCCATGCATCGTACTTTCCTGTAAGATTAGCCATGCGTCGTACTTCCCAGTACGATTAGCCATCCATCGTATTTTCCAGGAAGATTAGCCATGTGTCCTGTTTCCCAATATGATTTGCTAAGTACTGATACTTTTCTACAGGATCAGCCACAACCTCTGCTGAGCCTTTGACAGGACTGCATATTAAACCCAGCTTGCTCTGATATTGACCGCGTTAGCCTTCCAAGGCCAGAAAAAGTGCCATATTTAGCATTGGTTCTCTTTGATTGGCAGAAATAATCAGATTGCTAATAACAATAGCTGTCTTCATCTCTTCTTCTAAGAAAAAAGTTTGAAACAAGAAGACATTTTTGAATACGAACGATTTCGGATTGGAAGGTAGAAAGTTACTGTGAACAAAACTATTTGGGCTTTGCAATCGCCGCCCTTGGCAATAATTATGTAGACGTACAGTCTTATCTCCCTTATCGCTAATCAGTACTTTGTCATCCGCTTGCGTATCAGTTATTAAGATTTTCTGGACCTACCCCTTTTCTGAACCTGAAGTGTTCTTACTCTACATGTTCCTATTCCCTACCTGGGAAGTCGTCTTTGTGTTTTCAGCTTATGCTTTGTCCGTGATGCTCTTGATTACGTCCAAAGTGAATTCAATGTCATCCAAGAAATATTCTGCCGGGAAATATTGTTAAAATATTAGAATTAAAACAATTTTTTTTCTTTTGCTCATGCTAAAATTTTCATCTTGTTTGATAAGCAAATTGTGGTGATTGATAAGCAATAGTGGACGTTTTTAGTTATGACAGCACTTTGTGATAACGAATTTTGTATTCTGCTGAAGTAATTTACAGTTTTGTAAATCCCATAAAAAACAAAACAAACCACCGTAGATTGAGGTCAAGATGAAGAATCCATTTTTAATAATTAAAAGAAGTTTAATATCGTCATTGTTTACGGTAATCATTCTTCTGAATACTGTAATCGCGTGACAAAATCCAGTGTTTAATTGCATAATCAATATTTTATTTTAAAATAAATAAATATAGAGAGAATATTCGCACTCAGTTAAGAAATGTTTGTGCTGTATTCTGTTGTTTAGTAAAAATAAGAAAGAAACAGACGAGGACAGCGAATGAAACATAGCTATGCTTATTGATTCTGGAAAAAAAGCAGGCAAAAAAAAAAATGCCTAGCGTCATCACAAGGACGTGAAATTAAGATCTTCATTTTATCACGACACTTTAATTAGAAACGAACGGTTGACAGAGGAGTCCTATTGGGAGTCCTATTGGGAGTCCTATTGGAAGTCCTTGCGTACGTCAATATACGTTTCGTCACGGACGTACAAGAGCTCCTTACATCGACCTTCTCTTCTTTTTTTTTTTTTTTCGCAGAAAAATGCCCGAATTGTATGAACGCTGAAATGGTCTGACAAGGATTTGCTTTCCTTTTCCCCTATCCAAGACAAGCAATATGACACGGAGAAAATAGAGATAATGACAGTGGAAGAGTCAAAATGAAAGTGATTTTAGGAACAGCCAATCATTGTGCATTAACACACACACACACACACACACACACACACACACACACACACACACACACACACACACACACACACACACACACACATAAACACGCGCGCACGCACACACACAATACGCAAATGCATATGCGTGTCCTTTCTGCTGTTATTTTCATAGGATTGTCGCTTTAAATAGTCTTGCCATTGCAATACAAAATAAATAATTCCAGGTCTGACAAGACTCGTTGATAATTTAACATTCAGTGTTTGAAAAAAATGAATTTTGTTAGAAGAGAGACTGACAGACGAAGGAGAGAGGGATAAAGGGAAAAAGAGAGAGAAACAAAGACTAGAGAAATGAAAGGTATAAACATTGAAAACTTCTCATAAAAATGCCTATATATATATATATATATTATTTCATTTATTCATTTATTCATTTACATATATACCAAAGCAATTGACAACTATTATAGTAAATGCATGCAAACAATTCTGAAATTTCCTGTGTCTATGCTGGATTATATTGCATAGTCTTTGCAGCATGCTAGAGACAGTACGATGTTCTTTTTCGAATGAATAATGCAGCATGTGAAACTGAACCAAACTAAATACAAAAAAAAAAAAATATGGTGTCATAATGTGAATCTGCATCTAGTGACTCAAGCATGGGCAAGTGAACCCGGAAGTAAAGGGAAATAACTCTACTGTGCAGAGCAGAACGAGTACATTTGCAAACACCATAATTATAACCATGCAAAAATCTTTTATCCGGCGGTGTAAGTAGTCGTGCTACAAGAGGAAAATAAATCAAACAACCCAAGTTTGTTTTTGTGCTTTGAAGATGAAATTGAAAAGAAAAGCCTTGCAAGTTACACTCAGTATCCGTGAGTTAAACAAGTCAAGCGTGGCGTGTAGATTATCTATTTACAACAGACGAGAGAACGTGAGTGGCATGAGCCCATACCTTGTCCTGTGGCTTGTCCTTCAAGAAAAGGAAAACAACAAGAAACAAACACAATACAAATGAAAAGATCATCGGAATTACTACTGTACACAGAAATAAATTATAAAAATTACATTCGATAGATTCCTACGTCATCTATTCGAAATCTTAATTACGTCAATGCTACAGATACTTTGAAAGGGGGGGATGACTTTTGACAGTTATTATGATGATAGCAATGGTGGGTGTGAAAAAGGCTAGCAGTAGTGACATCAATGTTATGCATTTATAATTAGCCATTAATGGTCAGCAAAATATGACAAGAAATCCATTTTAGACATGTTAAAATCAGTAATGGTATCGATGTAATGTGTTTATAATTAGCCATTAATGGTCAGCAAAATATGACAAGAAATCCATTTTAGACATGTTAAAATCAGTAATGGTATCGATGTAATGTGTTTATAATTAGCAATTAATGGTCAGCAAAATATGACAAGACATCCATTTTAGACATGTTAAAATCAGTAATGGTATCGATGTAATGTGTTTATAATTTATAATTAGCCATTAATGGTCAGCAAAATATGACAAGAAATCCATTTTTGACATGTTAAAATCAGTAATGGTATCGATGTAATGTGTTTATAATTAGCAATTAATATGTGAGAAAAGTAAGATAAGAAATGCTTTAGTTTCATTAAAATCAGTAATTCGTGTCAAGGGAATACTCGTGTAATTAGTAATTAATACATAAAGAGAACTACAACAAGAACAATTTCGTCTGATTTCAAGCAGTACGTTATCACAGCTAATCCTGAAATACTCCAGAAAGATCGATTTTCTGGACCATTCCAACATGACTGATCATTGTTATTGATTTGCCCTGAAATAAAGTCTGTGATGAAGACTTTTGACAGATATTCGACATTTACCATAACACAGAAAGGGGAGATTATTGTCTGCCGTTGAAATAGAGAGAGCTTGAAAATCTGTTTATAGCAGATCACATAGAATGATTGTGTGTGTGTGTGTGTGTGTGTGTGTGTGTGTGTGTGTTTTCCCAAGAGTAAATTATACACAAACACTAAAATATGCGATCGTGCCTAAATAAGAAAAACAACTCTATGGACCTCATTCTAATCCAGCATTCACAAGGTGTGGCCGATTCAAATATTCTAAAAACAAACTACCATATATAGATAGGACGTATTATGCTACCATTTATAGATACGACGTATTATGTTGTAATGTGTTTATTGTGTAATACTGTTATTAAAAGGAGAAAAACAAGGTACATTTTGAAAGTAGTAGAAGTAGCAGTTGCAGTAATAGTATTTATGTAGTGAAATAGTAGAAATAAGATCGGAATAGTAGTAGTAACAGTAGTAGTAATATTAGTAGTAGAAGTGAAAGTAGTAGTAACAGTAGTTATAGTATTAGTAGTAGAAGTGCTAGTATAAATAGTAGTAAAAGTAGTAGTTGTTGTAGCAGTAGAAATGAAAGTAGTGGTTACATTTGTATTGCAGTAGTAAAAGTAATTCTAACATTAGTATTTATTATTAGCAGAAGTAGTAGTAACAGTACTATCGGTAGAAGTAGAATTAAATTAGTAGTATTGTAGTAATAGAGGTAATTGTAACAGTACTAATTATAATTAGTAGAAGTAGTAGTAACAGAAGTACAGGTAAGAGATAGTAAAGTAGAAGTAAAAGTAGTAGTAGTAGTAGTAGAAGTAGTAGTAGAGAAGTAGAAGTAAAAGTAGTAGTAGTAGTAGTAAAAGTAGAAGTAAAAGAAGTAGTAATAGTAGTAGAAGTAGTAGTAGAGAAGTAGAAGTAAAAGTAGTATTAGTATTAGAGTAATAGAAGTAGTAATAGTAGTAGAAGTAGTAGTAGAGTAGTAGAAGTCAACGTAGTCGTATTAGTAGTATAGTAGTAGAAGTAAAAGTAGTATTAGTAGTAGAGTAATAGAAGTAGTAATAGTAGTAGAAGTAGTAGTAGAGTAGTAGAAGTAAACGTAGTCGTATTAGTAGTATAGTAGTAGAAGTAAAAGTAGAATTAGTAGTAGTAGAAGTAAAATTAGAAGTAGCATTAGTAGTAGAAGTAGGAGCAGAAGAAATGTAAATAGATTAAGATTGGAGTCATAGTATTCTCAGATCTTTTAATAGCCACATAAAACATTTAGTTCCTTGTACTGGAATATCAGTGTTTATTTAAGTCACAGTTAGTGCATGTCATAGTTCGTGTTTGTCAGAGTTAGTGCATGTCATACTTGGTGTGTGTCAGAGTTCTTGCGTGTCATACTTGGTGTGTGTCAGAGTTAGTGCGTGTCATACTTGGTGTATATCAGAGTTCATGCGTGTCGTATTTCGTGTATGTCAGAGTTCGTGCGTGTCCATGCTGCGACTGGTGTCTGAGTTTATTGATTGTTCTTTGTGTAGCTATTTCCTTTCTCTCTTTAGGAAATGCCTTCACCTCTCATGCAAGGTTGGTCGATAAGTTGCAACAATATTTTTTTTAAACTTAAATTTACGTTATTTATTACTAGTATTTTACTTTGGATATGTCAACACAAAAATAATAAAAATAAACTTATATGTAGCTAGTTAGATGTTATGATAGTTAAGATAAATAAATAATTAGTTTTAATGAGACTGGAACAGTTTATATTGAGTATGAGATTCGATTCAATCAGGTTCTTTGACAGATGGATGGATGGACAGGTGGATGGAAGAATAGATGGATGACTTTACAAGCAGACAATAGATAGACAGGTAAGTAGGTAGATTATGTCAGTAGTGTCACGGACAGAATGATTTTGACCTACGCATTGAGGGTAAGTTAACGCTCCCGGTGACGTCATCTTGCGAAACCTGGTGCCCTCAGGGTTAAGTGCAGTGCATATGTGAGGTAATTGCGCACTTGTCTGAAGAGTTATTGATGAGGTGCGGGGTAAAGAAAAAGGTAATGTTGGTGGGAGAACAGATTTGAGCATTTGTGTGTGTGTGTGTGTGTGTGTGTGTGTGTGTGTGTGTGTGTGTGTGTGTGTGTGTGTGTGTGTGTGTTTGTGAGTGTGTATGTGAGTAGATATGGTAGGTGTGTATTTATGGCTAAACGTTAGGTCATGTAACGTGTCGGTGAATGAATACATGTAAGTGTATGCTATAGTTGTGAATATTTGAACCAGTTTGAGACTACACTTTTAATGTTTGTAGTACAACTTGGTACGGGATTACAAATGAATACCCGAACACCTTAAACAAGACCAATTGAATCTTAATAAATGCATCTATCTATCTATCTATCTATCTATCTATCTATCTATCTATCTATCTATCTATCTATCTATCTATCTATCTATCTATCTATCTATCTATCTATCTATCTATCTATCTATCTATCTATCTATCTATCCATCCATCCATTGATCCATCCATCCATCCATCCATCTAGCTATCTGTCTACTTATCTATCTATCTATCTCTTTATCTATCTATCTATCTGTCTGTCTGTCTGTCTATCTATCTGTCTGTCTGTCTGTCTGTCTATCTATCTATGCCTATACAAACAAGCACACACTAACGGATGCACACATATATGTATAACGAATAAATTATCAGTTCGTCTGTTAAAGAAATAACTATCTCTAAATAAATCTCATTATGACTTGACTATTGAATCAATTTACAGAAGGTCAGTATTTAGAATGTAAAGATAAGCATTTGAAAACAAAATAATCACACTTCTTTACGAAAGCCACAAAGTTTTAAATCTTTCTCAGATGTATATTGAGTTCAAATGAAAGCGACTTCATCAATAGCACGGACTGTAAACAGACTGATACGGTCTCCATGGCAACAGTATTGCTACAGCTTTGGCTGAATCAAATAAACACGGAAAGTCAAACGTGGAATCTATTGGAAATGTTTCGGAATCATGTTTAAAACGTGATTTGGAAAAAGTCAAACGCAACTGTTCGCATGAAACTACTGTGTATGTATACTTGCGTGCTTGCCTCTGTGTGTGTGTGTGTGTGTGTGTGTGTGTGTGTGTGTGTGTGTGAAAGAAACTGTCAACACATTTATACAGACTTCATTTCAACTGACCCCGAATTGCAACGGTGTCAGGTCGTAGTGAATTGTTTCCATACTTTGCATTTGACCCACTTCTCTAACACACGTCCAAACATAAACTCAAACAAACAGACAGACAGACATATATCAAATAAACACGCAAGCAAATAAATAATGAAAAGTTATTTGATGAGGTGCGGGTACAGAAAAGGGTAAGGTGGGTGGTAGAAAAGATTTTACAAAGAAAAATTGGTAAGCAAACAAACAATAAAATCAACAACCACAAACAGTTAACCAAACAAACAATAAGCAAACAACCAACAAACAGTTAATAAACAAACAATAAGTACACAACCAACAAACAGTTAATAAACAAACAATAAGCACACAACCAACAAACAGTTAACTAAACAAACAATAAGTACACAACCAACAAACAGTTAACTAAACAAACAATAAGCACACAACCAACAAACAGTTAATAAACAAACAATAAGCACACAACCAACAAACAGTTAACTAAACAAACAATAAGTACACAACCAACAAACAGTTAATAAACAAACAATAAGCACACAACCAACCAACAGTTAACTAAACAAACAATAAGCACACAACCAACAAACAGTTAATAAACAAACAATAAGCACACAAACAACAAACAGTTAACTAAACAAACAATAAGCACACAACCAACAAACAGTTAATAAACAAACAATAAAGCAAACAAACAAGCAGGCAAAAAAATCAGTAAAGCAAGCAAACAAATAAAGAATAAACCAGATATAACAGATAAATAAGAATAGCAAGTTAGCAAACAAACACACAATTTAAAACATTTATAGATTTCTTCAGCAGGCAATGATGAAAACCAGAAACATTTTTGGAGCTCTCTCTCTATATATATGTGGCAAACAGAAATAATTATGAAAAATAGATTTACTGAACAGTCAATAAAACAAATGAGCAGACACATTTCCATTTGCTCAGCAAAGATAGAAAAACAGACACTTCATAAGATTTGATCGGCAAAGAAACAGAAACTTTATGGATTTTCTCGGCAAATAATGATAGAAACACATCAGTAGGTTTGCCCGGCAAATATAGAGACAAACACAAATACTGATTTGCTTTCTTTCTGGTCAGGAAAAAAAATGGACACATCAGTAGGTTTGCTTGGCAAACATAGAAGAATGAAAAACATGGGTAGATTTGCTCAAAAGTCATAAACAGGAACACTAGTGAATTTGCTCATCAATGAAAGAAACAAGCAAAGAAACAAACGGAAACAACGGTGGATTTATTCATCAAAGATAAAACAAACAAATAATAAAACATGAATTTGCTCAGCACAGAAACGAGCAAACAAAAGCGCTGGTGGATTTGCTCAGAAATCACAAATCAAATACAAACAATATTTAATTTGCTCTGAGATTGGATTCAGAGTAATACAAAATTATTTGAAACAAGTGTTCTGATTCTTTTCCTTCCTTCCCACTACTGTCTCAAAAAAAGTACTTTCTCAAAATGCTTGAATCATCCGGACAGTAATTCAGTAAACCAACCAACGGAAATAAACAGACATGCTTGGATTTCGAGAAAGATGTTAGTCTCTGATTCTTTATTCAATTATTAAATGACTTTGAAGTAGTGAACTACACCCTTCCTCCAATATTTCCCCCTTCGCCTGATTGCACACATACATACACACAACGCACGTACACACACAACACATACGCACATACCTACACTACATTGACACTTGTTTGATGTCGTATCCACTTCTCGTGTCTCTTGGAATCAAAGGAGAATTATGTAAAAACAGATGGCAGACAAAACAGACGATGGCAGACAACGTCGTGTATGCTGTCGTCGTCGCACACTAGATGTATCTTTTTCGATCCTTTGCAGCTTGACGTGCTTTGGCCTCCTTCCCCCCCCCCCCACCTTCCTTCCCACGGAGGCCATATTTCTGAAAGCGCGGTCACCTGGTCGTGTGGACTGAGTCCATTTGCCATATAATTCACTTTGTCCGCATCCAGCTAGGCTTGGCAATATCGGTCTTAATGTGAACTTTTATCACTGAATATGTTTCCTTTTACTTTCCCCCTCCCCCCCCCCCACACACACACAACTCCTCAACTCCATGTTTAGAGATTTCGGAACAATTCAAATTTGAATATGTCCCGCCAAATATAAATTTAAAAGAAATTCCACAAATCCAAAGGCGAGTCATTATTATGTTTTTGAGCCAATATTGAATTGTGATCAGTGTTGATAATTAAATCATATTTTCTTCACATTATCGGCCCAACTATAACTGAATGTGTATCATGCGCGAAAATCAGCATAGCCTTGTAATATCTGACCAGTTAAAATTTAATTATATTACAAAAAGTATGTACTAAAACTACTAACAGTATATGGCAGAGTAAATTTGCCTATCCTTATTTCTAAACTTAATTGTTATATAAATTGTTAAATGTCAAAGTTACCTACCTTGGGCACTGCTAGTGCTGATATTTTTAAGTGTCAAAGTTGGAAGTAAACAACTCAGATTAAGAATGTGCTAGACTTGCTGATGTAATCTATACCAGTTTTAGATGGATGAGTAGTTTTATTATCCAATGGTTAAAATTTAGAAGAACGAGACCAGCCAGTGGGCTGAGATCAAAAGTTCACATGCTATAAAGCATTCTGTTTTCTAATTACTTTGAATTTGGAGTGGCAGAGTCCGGTCATGAAAGGCGGTCGTTAGCTTAATGGTGAGTTAATTGACTGATTGAGAAAGAATAGACTTAGAAATATTTCATGCATTTTTGCTATTTATATGTTTTATTTACGTAGAGATGTATTATGTGAGTAGACTATTATAATTATTTCTACAAATAGCGAACTATGATGCTTGTATGTAGTATGCTAAACACTTGACATTGTTTATAATGAATCTGTTCATAAACTATTATGCTGTGTGCATGTACCAGGCTAATAAATACTGTTGCAGGAAACTTAAGTTGAGGCTTGAAGTAAGAAAGAATGGAGAAAGAGATGAATAAACTGGAAAATTAGCATTCGTTCCCTGATTATGTTTTACAGGGAAGAAGCAGCCTTTTTGTGTTTTCATCAGAATCTCTGGATTTACTGATTTATAAACCACTATGACCATGGTAGATGTAAGAGATGTAAGAAGTATCTACCCCCCCCCCAATGTAAGTGTAAAGATCCACTGCACTCTGTTAATATATTGTGGAAAAGTGTGCTCTCTTACATCGTGAAATTTTTGGTATAAGAAAGTTAGTGGAAACTGCTACACTGTTCTGCTTGAGGGAACTAATATGGCGAAGGAGTGCCAGATTAGCTTCGAGAGAAAAGTGGCTCATCAGTTTTCTACAACGTGCAAGAGAAACGTGGAACTGACAATACAATTGTGACATTGAACTTGTGTTTTGTTACTTGTGAAAGACTATTATGGCAATCATCTAGACAAGGTTATGTACAAACTATTATCGCTATAAACTCATTACTCCATTTGTGTTCTCTGAAATGAAATGTCCTGTGATTTATATTGATTTGCTGAATTGTGTTTGGATATTTGACTGTATAGGTATTGAGATTATTCAAACATGGTTTCATTAAAATATTGATGACAAGTAATCTTTTTCATTTTATTTACAGGTATTTTTGATTGTTGATTTAATAAATTTATTGTTAAATTTAATGACCTTACACATATTGATAATCTTATGTTGGAAAAGAAAGTGGGTGGATGTGGGGCTCGCTAAATATAGATTAAAAGACGGACTAAATACAGATTAAATGCGGATTTATCTTCTCCTTAAGTAAGAAGTTTTAAATCTACGGAAATATTATGTGAAAGTAAATGTTTGTCTTACAGCGCCCACATATCCACCAAGTGAGAAAGACGAGTGGTGTCTTCTAGAGAATTATTAACAACATAAATTAAGATTCCCATCACTTGTGATTGGTTATGGATGATAATAACCATTAACTAGGTGCGTTAGCGTCACATAGTACAATAAAATATAACTTAAAATAAAACTGTTAAAAAATAAATAGTCTGTCTGAAGATTGCCAAACACACTTTCCACTATAACTGAAAATAGCAGACACAAATACAATACACAGAAAATAAAATAAACAGTTCACAATAGCCGACATAAATAAAATAAACAGCTGTAGCTAGTTCACAATAGCCGACACAGATAAATTAAACAGTGTTGCTAGTTCACAATAGCCGACACAGATAAATTAAACAGTGTTGCTAGTTCACAATAGCCGACACAGATAAATTAAACAGTGTTGCTAGTTCACAATAGCCGACATAAATAAAATAAATATCTACCCAAATTCTATTACAGACGGCTCAAGTTAATGACCATATGGTTCATTATCTTTCATCTTTAATTGTTGCTTCGCTGTTTTGTATAAGGGCAGACATTTTTTCTTCCTGACTGAGTCATTTCTTTCTTTCATGACTAATTCCCCTCCCACTCCTTTCTCTCATGAATGGGTCATTTCATTTTCTCCTGTTTAATTAATTCGTGTTTCTATCTCGCCTGACTGAAGCATTTTTGTCTTCCTGACTAATAATCATTATATTATTTTCACTAATGACACTAATGACTAGTCGGATCATAGTTCTCTCTAATACTTTTCTCTCGTTACTCTTTGGGTCGCGCATTTCTTGTATGAGTAGGTGGATTATTTTTTCCTGTCATGAGTTGGAATATATTTTATAAATCTCATAATTTAATTAGACAATGCTTTTCTTTCATGACAAATAATGTCACGATTTCTACTAAGTGGGTGTTCTTTGTCCCTAATGATGTCTTGTTTACTTATGACTAGTTAGATCATGATGTTTTTCCAAGACTGGTTGGATCAAATTTTCTTTTGGGATTTGTTAGATTTTGTTTTTTAATCCGAGTAGTTAGATCATGTTTTCCTCTCGTGATTAGTTGGGTCGCTTTTCTCTTTTCATTAGTTGGGTACTGCTATTGTCATATGACTAACCGGGTCCTGTTTTTCTCCTATGATTATCCGTGTCCTGTTTTCCTCCTCTGACTAGTTGGGTAGTGTTATTCTCCTATGACTAGCCGGGTCCTGTTTTTCTCCTATGATTATCCATGTCCTGTTTTCCTCCTCTGACTAGTTGGGTAGTGTTATTCTCCTATGACTTGTTGGGTCCTGTTTTTCTCCTATGGCTAGTTGGGTCCTGTTTTTCTCTTATGACTAGTCGGGTCCTGTTTTTTTCCCATGACTAGTTGGGTCCTGTTTTTTTTTTACATAAGACTAGTTGGATGGTGTAAATCTCTTATAACTATTTGGGTCCTGTTTTTCTCCTGTGACTAGTCGTTTCCTGTTTTTTTATCCTAAGACTAGTCGAGTCCTGTTTTTCTCTTATGACTAACTGCATTAGTCTTATCTCCTGATTAGATGGATATTTATTTGTCTCCTAACAAAAAAAGTTCGATCATTCTGTCTCGCGACTAGTTGGTTTACTGAATGTTCTAATTCCTACCTTGTCATTGCTTTGTCATTCATCTGGATCACAAATCTTTCTATTCGGCAATGTCAATGAGTTTTTGCTAAAAGAAGTCATGGTTCTGGCTTCATGCCGTCATAGTTCTGGCTACATGTCGTCATAGTTCTGGCTACATGTCATCATAGTTCTGGCTACATGTCGTCATAGTTCTGGCTACATGCCATCATAGTTCTGGCTACATGTCGTCATAGTTCTGGCTACAATGTCGTCATAGTTCTGGCTACATGTCGTCATTGTTCTGGCTACATGCCATCATGGTTCTGGCTAAATACACTCATGGTTGGGTCCAAAGAAAGCAAAAAGCTAAACTCGCCTTGCTTCCTGAGAATTACTAGTTTGAGCTCCGATTATGGTTTGAGTCCGACCAAGGTCTAAGTGAAATAGGATTATTAACGCCGACAGAGTAATTTTTCTTGTTTTGCTTTGTTTTTATTTTTTTATTTGGAACACACAGAGAACTAGCAATCCTAATCCGATTTGCGACACCAATGCAATTACTTCTGTAATAAGAAAATTAAAAAGGATCAGCTATACCTTCGAAGCTGAAGCTAGGATAGACTCACACATAGTCATGCGCGATCGGACGCACGCACACACACACACACACACACACACACACACACACACACACACACACACACACATACACATCACAAAACAAAACAATATATATTTAAGACCGCACATCATACACTAATAAATAATTTATAATATTTTTATATAAAAGAAAATATTCTCACGACTAATGCAAAGTGTGAAATAACAGGCAAAAAGAAAATAACACTGGATGTGTGGGTGGAAAAAACGAACAAGATTGAAAATTTTCAGTTTTCTGTGCATATTATGCTTTGTTACACTTAAGCGTTGTACAGTGAACTTACTGAGTTAAGGAGTTCATGCAATAGTAGGTGATAATAGCTGATTTGACAGTGATGATTTGTGTAGTCTATTGGTGGTGAATGTGTGTGTGAGAGAGAGAGAGAGAGAGAGAGAGAGAGAGAGAGAGTATGTGTGTGCGTGTGTGTGTATGTGTGTGCGTGTGTGTGTGTGTGTATGTGTGTGTGTTTGCGTGTGTGTGTATGTGTCTGTGTGCGTGTGTGTGTATGTGTCTGTGTGCGTGTGTGTGTATGTGTCTGTGTACGTGTTTGTGTATGTGTCTGTGTGCGTGTTTGTGTTTGTGTCTGTGTGCGTGTGTGTGTATGTGTCTGTGTGCGTTTGTGTGTATGTGTGTGTGTGTGTAAAAGATTACGGTGGGAATGAATGAGAGACTGGGTTGTCCACAGTTTGGGAATAGCACGTATATACAAGCAAACATCTCACACACATACAAATACATACATAGATAGATAGATAGATAGATAGATAGATAGATAGATAGATAGATAGATAGATAGATAGATAGATAGATAGATAGATAGACAGACAGATATATAGATAAATAGCATTGCGCCTGCTAACTCCAGTTTCCTATGCTAAAAATAGACTGATCGAATGCGACAGTCGATAGCTAAAACTATCGACAATGAATAATGCACAGCTGTTCGGTCTGCTGTACGTAATTGTAGAGAAAAGGGCTCGTGCGCCTTCATAAATATTGACAACATGTTCATCTTACCCTGCTGTCTTTTTCTTTGTCTGTCAGCTCGCACCGCACACATGTTTTGCACCAGCGGCATTTCTTTGTCTACGGGTAAATGATCTTTTCCCATTGTCTCTCTGATGGCAGACGTCATTGTGTCGTGGACAAAAGGAAGCGACTTGAGGACGCTGGGTCAAGCGAGGGGTTAGGGTTGGGTGGACGATGAACAAGCGAAGTTGTCAACAGACTATTTCCACTCTCTTCTGGCACTATTTTACATGTGCGTGAGATCGAGATGGGGGTGGAAAGGGAGTGGAGAGTGGGAGATCCTCTTTTATTTTACAGCGTTCACCACCTGCACCTTACAAGAATGGACAGACAGTCTAAGTAAGATTCCGATCTGTCAAGTGACTGGTCAACATCAATAAACAAATTGTAGTCAGGCTCTGACTTGCATTCTCTCTTACATTCAAGTTGCCACTTACATTTCTTGCAACATTATTTATTAGCCTGATGCATGCGTACAGACAGCATAATATATATCATATCAATTTTATGAGCACATTCACTAGAAACAATATCATGTGGTTAGCATACAGTATACGAGCATCTTAGTTAAAACATTTGTTGAAATAATAGTCTACTCACATAATACATCTCTACATAAAACACAAGTATAACATATCCTAATTAAAATGCACGAAATATTTCTAAGCCCATTTTCTTCCAATCAGTCTGTTAACTCACTATTAAGCTAATGGCAGCCTTTCATGACCGGACTTCTTGCCACACCAAATTCAAGTGATTAGACAATATAATTCTCTACAGCTGGTAAACATTTAATCTCAGCCCATTGTCTGATCTCGTTCTCATAAATCTTAACCATTGGATAATAAAAACTACTCATCCAGTTGGAACTGGTTAGGACTGCATCAGCAATTTCTAGCATATTCTCAACTCGAGCTGTATACTCCAATTCTGACACAAAAAATACCATCATAAGTAGTGGCCAAGTTTAGGTCACTTCGACAATTTAACATTTTATACAAGAATTAAGTCTAGAAATAGGAATAGGCAAATTTACTCTGCCACATATGGTATTTGACGTTAATGTTCTGCTAAGAATGGATATGTGATGTAAGACGGGGTTTGACATGAGGATTCTGCTAAGAATGGAAATACATATACAATGTTAGTGTGACAAATTCTTTTGGCATTTCCCCATATCTGTCGCTTTGTATTATATAAATTTTATATAGATAAAATGTAATGTATTTTTCTTGCTAACAATGCTTATAAATTTATCACGTTTAAAGCACATATGCTATGTACGATACACTCAACATGTATTAAGGTCAGCGTGTGTTGTTCTCCCTTAATTCTGAGTAGAGGGGAACAGCCACTCCAAATAGCATTTTGCACTAAAAGGATTAGTATCTGCCAATTAGAATTTCGCTGCCAGTGCTTCCAAAAATTAAAAAAAAATCTATTTGCCCTAGGCCATTAGCTAAACGACAGCTGATTGGTAATCAATAGCTGACAGAGACATCAGTAAGGTGTACGTCATGACGGACCAATGGCTGAGTACTGGTCAAGTGAAATTAACCAATAGAAATTGCGAAATTAAGAGAGGAAATGGAACTTCTGAAATATTTCATTTTTCAAAATAGGTCTTCGAATTTCCGTCATCGTAAAGAGAGGCATCTCCGTTTGAGGCGCATGGGACAGCAGCTGGTATTTGTGAGTAAAAATTTAGTTACTAATTTCAAACTTGTAAATTTTCATGATTTCTTGTCAGCCAGTATTAAATATATTTTATCTCTATGTTTAAACTGTATATATAATTGCTTTTTATATTTTCCACTTCTGAAGAGTTTTCTCATATTATACTTTGATTCAGTAGAAAGCGCTACATGAGTTGTTATAAAATGTATTTTGCAAATAACAAATGTAGTTACTGTTTGATGCCTCAAGTGAGCTTTAACTTTGCAGATTTAGACTTGTAAAATCGTGTTCCTAATGAGCTTGAGATTTCGTAGCATAGTTTGATTTCGTGAAGTATGCTACCATTGTTTAATTATAATTAGTTGTATGACGTATTTTGCAATCCTTGCATGGAGATTATGTAGTGCAATCTAGTTTGGTAAAAAAATCGAAACACTACACTTATTAATTGTAAATACACAGTAATACTTAGTGTTAATCATCTGAGGCCAAAAGAAATGAGATCATTATAATTCTATGCTTACTAAAATAATTGCTAAGTGACTTTATGGGAATGATAAGTTATTTAAGTCACAAAAGGACTTACAAGACAGATTCGTGTGTTTCAGGAATAAGTAGCAATGACTTAACCCTTGTCTCCCTTTTTTCATGTTTGACTTCTGACTTGTTAGATCCATTTTGTACCTCTCTTAATGCCCACCTGGCTTTGTGATCAACAGTGATCAACTGTCGTCTGACACTTAGGGTGATTTCATATCTTCTTTTCACCTCAATTAGGTCAGTGAGCTGTAAAGGAGACAAAGTGAAAAACATTGCTATCTTTGGTTCATCATTGCCCACTGCGCAATAAGGGAGATAATTTCAGAAGTCATGTACAATTAATATACCATTTATTTTATTTTTCTCTCGTAATTCATGATGTGAAGTTTTAAATATATGTTGAGTTGTCTATGTTGATAGTAATCATGATATTTTTCAGAACATTATTCAGTGGACAGTGGAATAACCTTGAGGTTGTTACTATTGGACTCTAGCCCGTATGTAAGGAGGGCAAGCAAATATTATTGACTATGATTTTATTTTGGTTACTGTGACAGAGTAAATTTTCCTATCCCTATTTTTAAACATAGTTGTTATATAAATTGTGAAATTGTCAAGTGACCCGACCTTGGGCACACCTTGTGATGATATTTTTGAGTTGTTGTAAACAACTCTGGTGTCAAATATGCTAGAAAATTGCTTGTGCAATCCAAACCAGTTCCAACTGGATGAGTAGATTTTCTTATACTTGTTCATAATAAATATATCCAATGGGGATGGACCAGAAGTTTCTTTGTTGAAGAAGTACTCTATTCTATAATTTTGAATTTGAACAAAACTCAAGTCCGGTCATAAAGGCAATCGTTAACTTATGGTAAGTTTACTGACTGTTAGAGAAATAATGGATTTAGAATATTTCGTGCATGTTTGCTATTGATCTATGATTTGAATTTGAGAATGCTTATGTAATCAACCATTATTTGTATGTTCATTAATTTGACTACATTGTACATTATACTTGTGAATTTTGATTGATTGCTATATTTCTTTTGATGTGTGTGTATAGGGCTAACGGATACTGTTACAGGATTTGTAAGCAAGCTGAGAATGTGTGGAAGATAGAAAACTTGTACAGCGCCCGCATATCTGCCAAGTGAGAGAGATGAGTGGTGTCTTCTGGAGAATTATTAATAACATAAATTAAGATTCTCATCGCTTGTAATTAGTTATGAATGATTAAATAAAATATTAATCATAACCAATAACTAAGGTGGCGTTGGCGTTACATATATGTTCGTATGCTACATTGTGACTCAATGCTATATATTGTGTAGTGTGTATAGAAAAATTGTATTCTTAAAATAAATTTCTATATCTATCTATCTGTCCATGCAGCTATGCATCCATCTATCTATCGATGCAAATTCATAATATTTGTACGCTCTGTGGCCATTACGTAGTACAAAAATAATCCCCCATACGTAATTGTAATATGTCTTTTTCCTAAGAAGCAGTTCAAAAGCAAATAAAACTTCAGCAAAGAAACAGAATAAAATCTGATTGTGCAAGTGGCTTCCCCCCCGCCTCCTACCGTCTTGAAATGGCGATGAACTATTCGTAGTTGTAAAGGTATTAATTAATTCTCTGCCTCAGCCGCTGATATTTACTTGAAACTATAAGTTCGCTATGGTAGAGTTCTGAGCGTTCACACTTAACCTTTAACTAAAGTCTCACATCGTAATGTAAATTATTATCAACATAATGTAGAGGAGCAGACGCCAATAAAAATAACTTTACTGCTTGGAGAGAAAAAACACTTCGCAACACGCGCCGAAAAAATAGATTACGGCGATATAAGTCCTTATCAATATCTCTCTTGTTCTCATAACACACACACACACGCACACACGCACACGCACACACACACACACAGGCACGCACACGCACCACACACACACACGCGCGCGCGCGCGCGCACATGCACGAAAGATCATTCTTCTAACAATATACATCGATAAATAAAAGACTTAATTAATACCAGACAGTCACTAACAATATACATCGATAAATAAAAGACTTAATTAATACCAGACAGTCACTAATTAGAAATGCTAACATCAAACATTTACAACGTTCAACGATCAGATTGCAAGACGTATATTAATTATTTATATTGCTGAGATTCTCTTTCTCTCTCTCTCCCTCCCTCCCTCTCTCTCTCCCCCTCTCTCTCTCTCTCTCTCTCTCTCTCTCTCTCTCTCTCTCTCTCTCTCTCTCTCTCTCTCACCAGTTTGCCCTTTCCCATTTCTGACCTGAATTGATGTCAAGTTCTCTGCTTTCACTGGAACTGAGATAGTCACGTGGTCTCCTGAAATAAGTGGCCAGCCTTCGCTATTGCAACATAATGACGTTAGTGACTCAGTCATACTCAGCAACTGTAAGCCTACCTATAGGGTGGAGGGAGGTGTTCAAACATATATCCCTACTCTCCAGAATGGAGACAAGGAGACGGGCAATGCGCCTTTCGGTAGTATTCGGTAAACATCGGAAGCGCTCTGTAGCCGCCATTTTGTTTATAGTGTAAATATAATACAGCTGAAAGAGCGATGACTTTCGCTGCATGTTATTTCGGTCGATTACTCGTTCAAATTATGTCCCATGGTCTACGAGCAGAGTAAACCTACTTCATTTAAATAATTTATCTTGTTATGTTATTTTTAGCAGTCTGGGGCACAGGTTTGCTACCATTGCGTTATACATACTTCTGTACTATTTGGAAAATGTTAATTAATATTTACTTTCTAATGCGTTTTGATGTGTGAGTGATGTCGTTTGTTTGTTTCAATGCATTTAAGTGTGCGAGATAAAATTAAAGTAAAATTTGTTGTTGTATTTCTGCAATGCATGGACACTATTCACTACGATTCAAAATACACTTCTGACATTTATTTTATCCTACAGTATTAATCAATGGCTTACTCGTTAAATTTCTTCAGCAACATATCTGGGATAATCAAGTTATATATATATATATAGAGAGAGAGAGAAGAGTCTTTGTGAGACCTATGACCCCTCAGTAATTGCACTATTGTGACCTAGATGCACTATTCCTCTCTCTTTTTTCTCTCTTCCATTCTCACTCTTTGAAAGATCTGGATGCATATATGACTATGTGAACAAGGTCTTAATAGTGCTCTCCCAGATTGTAACAGTGTGTCAAATAAGCACACATATTAAAAGCACACAAATTGGGAAATGCAGCATACGAAGTGGATCTTTTAGCACATAATGTGAAACTTAATCACGTGTTTCACAATGTTCCCCATTCTTGGAGCTTTCCTCAACTGAAACACTTTGGACTGTAGTGCTTACAGAAGCTTTGGTTCTTGCTTTAACTGGCCCAGGTTCTGGTTCAAGGCTATATGAAACATTCCAAACCTGTACTACTGCTGGCCACCAAACACACCTTAACTAAGCTATCAGTGACCCATCCTTAGTCAGCATCTCTGCCTGGTATGTGTCCCTCTTCAAGACTACAACTGTTCTAGAATTATGCTCCCCAGGAATGACACTATACGGCAAGCTGTTTACTTTTGGTGAGTGCATATTTACTGATTTCCGTCCGCCTGTGCACACGTAATAGAGTGAATTTAGAATTTTAAAGATAATATTTGCTTCGTATCACAAGTTTACTTAGACATAGTAAATCTGTTGCTATTGCTTCATCTGTAATTGTCTATTTAACATTTCTCAGCAAATACATTGCCTGAATCCAATCTTGTATTATAGATTAATTGTTACCATCTTGTTAATCAGACACTTCTGTGAATTGACTACTGTCAACATCTCACAAGATATGACTGAGTGGGACTTGGGGTTGAGCTGACATTTTTCAAGATGTGAGAGTGTCTGGGAGTTTAGCCTACATCTTTCAAGAAATAATTGAGTGTGATTGGGGGTTGAGTTTATATGTATTTATAGGTCTGTCTGGTGTGCGACCAATCAAGTCTTATTGTGACTGTACCTAATTTGCAAAATTGCCAGTGCAGTACACAATACCAACATCTATAGTCGCATTCATCTTCCCCTCATCATAGAAAGCAATAAAACGTTTTAAATGCACACAGAAACATTCATCCAGCTATTATGCTATGTCTCATTCGCTCCCTCTTATCTTTTTCGTTATTATTCGCTTGCTTATTTCTTGTCTCATTTGAAATCAACGACGATATAGATCAACATAATTTATCACTATCAAATGCCACAAAAATGGACTTTAGACAGTTAGAATAACTGTCGTTAACACAAAATGAACACGTGAGGGACAGACTTTCTTTTATTTATCTTACCAGTATGACACAACTTACAACAGCAGACTCTTTCAAACAATACAATTTGCATGCTTTTTCAGTTGGTCAACTGTTTGGGACCTAATGCAAAGTGTCAAACAAAACATAACATTACACTGCCAATGAAAGTATATTGCCCATTGAATCATACACACTGCCAAATGGAACATTTCACTGCTAAATAAAACATCGTACACTGACAAATGAGACTTAGTAAACTGCCATATGCAACATTGTACACTGCCAACTGAGACTTAGTAAACTGCCATATGCAATATCGTACACTGCCAAATGAGACTTAGTAAACTGCCATATGCAATATCGTACACTGCCAACTGAAACATTTACTGCCTAAGGAAACTTAGTACATTGTCAAATGAAACATAACACACTGTCAAATGAAACATAACACACTGTGGAAATGAAACATAGCACACTGCCAAATGAAACATAACAAAATGTGGAAATGAAACATAACACACTGTCAAATGAAACATAGCACATTGTCAAACGAAACAGCAATTAACTTTCAAATGAAACATAGAGGTACATAAGTGAACAAATTATAACAATACACTGCCAAACGAAAGAAAATAGTACAATCGCAAACGAAACATAAAAGTACACTGCCAAACAAAACATAATACTATACTGACCAACAAAACAATTGTACATTGTCAAACAAAAATATAACAGTACACTGACAAGCGAAACACATTAAACTGCCAAACGAAACATAACAGTATACTGTCAAACGCACCAGCAAAACGCTGTCAAATGAAACCTAACAGTGCAATAGCAAACGAAACAAAAGGTAATATTCAGTGATGTAACGAATATCAATGTTTGGCATGCTAGTTCAAGGTCATAACAATATACATGTTTTAAATCATAAATTCATACGTTTTAGTTTCATGTTCTGGTGATATTTTTAACAAACAACAAACACTCCTACTTTCTAACATTTCAATATAAAATCACATATAAATATTATAAGATTCATAATTCATGCCCATGTTCACACGTGTCATGCATATATACACACCCATAATTATTCAAAATTAATTAGTGGTTCATTCATCACACCCATTGACATACATAATTAATCTGTGATTTCTTCTCTATTCCCTTTATTTGATTTTTAAAGTTGTGATGTATTAGGACAGAATTTGATCATGATGTGTTCAATCAACGGGAGAGCAAAAGTTTTCTACTCATTATAAAATAAACAATGAAAAAAAGAGTAATTCTTTCTCTCTCATACTTTTCTCTAACCGCTCTCTCTCCAGCACAATCTCTCTTTTTTTCCCTCATTCATTTTTTTCTCCTGATCCCTCCCTCTCTCTCCCTCTCCCTCTCTCTCTTATAACCCCCTTCACTCTTCTGTCTAATGTCTATTTTTTAATTCTCTACCACTCTTCTCCTTTAATCCCCGTCATCTCTTTCTCTAACCATCACTTTTAACTTCCCTTTTTTAAATAGAAATAATTTGTTCATCCAATGCTTTTGTTTAGTGGAGGAAACGTTTACACGATAATTTGTTCATCCAATGCTTTTGTTTAAAGTAGGAAACGTTTACACGAACGACTAAAGACAAAGGGGAGTTATCTTCCCATGGCAGTAAAGGAAACAGTGAAATAAAGTACCTGTCGACACTCGTTTACTTTGTTGACTTTCTTTCTTTTCGTTTTAGGTTTCACGTCTGCTTCCAACAACTTTACGCTAGTTTTCCCGGGCAGCAGTCCCGAGGGACAACCGTTTCTGACTTTCATTAACCGAAGAATTTTTAGCGTGCGTGACCCGAAGCACACGGGACTTGCTTTATTTTCCCATCCGATCAATTAACGTTATGCCATTTCACCTAGACTACGGAGCTAGGAACGAGTTATAATAGAGTTTTCTTTTCGTGTTTTTCTTTCTTTCTTTCTTTTAAAAAATTCCTAGCGAGGATGAAAATCCCGGGTTCCCAAAACTAAAAATAGTGTCCAACCTTTTGTATAACTCATTGCCCCATTCTCTTTCTTCGTCTCATACTAACTAATAGCCCTCTCATACATCACAGTATGTTTAGGTGGCCTAACTTCAGCATGTACGCAACTTGGAACAGACCAACCATGAAGAACGACAGCTCCCTTCCCAATCCCCATCCCTTACTGGCATGATCAGAGAACCTTGATAGCTTTTGATCCTGTTCCCCATGTTAAATGTTATTCCTAGTAATGATATGAACGGTTTCCACGTGTTTCTATCGCTTTCTCTCCAGTACAATACGTCCTAGCAATCCATGATAGTACGTCCTGGCAACCCAATACAGTACGTCTTGGTAATCCAATACAGTATGTCCTGGCAACCCAATACACCCAATACAGTACGTCTTGGTAATCCAATACAGTACGACCTGATAATCCAGTACAGTACGCCCGGGTTATCCTGACAATCCAGTGCAATGCGCCCTGGTAATCCAGACAATCCAGTACAGTATATCTTGGCAATCCAAATACAGTACGTCCTGATAATACAATACAATACGACCTGGTAACCCCGGCTATATAGTATAGTATGACCTGGCAACCCTGGCAATCAAGTACAATACGACCTGGTAATCCTGGCAATCCAGTACAATACGACCTGGTAATCCTGCCTGGCAATCCAGCACAGTACGTCCAGTCCTGATAATCTGATGCGATACATCTGATAATCCAACACAGGAATTTAATGTACTGATTTCGTAAAGTTCAGTCCTATGAGTCCGGACATATCAAAGAAATTGTAAATGTATAACAGTCGAATACAAGGAGCCTTGAAAATCTAGTACAGTGAGTCCGGACAGTCGAATACAGTGAGTATGGAGAGCTCAGTGCAAGAACTCGACTATCCAATACCGTGAATCTGAACTGTTCAATGCAGTGAGTCTGGATAGCCATTTACAGTGACTAAAGAACAGAAGGTTAAATACAGTGAGTCCTAACTGTTCAATGCAGTGAGTCTGGATAGCCATTTACAGTGACTAAAGAACAGAAGGTTAAATACAGTGAGTCCTAACTGTTCAATGCAGTGAGTCTGGATAGCCATTTACAGTGACTAAAGAACAGAAGGTTAAATACAGTGAGTCCTAACTGTTCAATGCAGTGAGTCTGGATAGCCATTTACAGTGACTAAAGAACAGAAGGTTAAATACAGTGAGTCCTAACTGTTCAATGCAGTGAGTCTGGATAGCCATTTACAGTGACTAAAGAACAGAAGGTTAAATACAGTGAGTCCTAACTGTTCATTGCAGTGAGTCTGGATCCATTTACAGTGACTAAATAAAAGAAGGTTAAATACAGTGAGTCCTAACTGTTCAATGCAGTGAGTCTGGATAGCCATTTACAGTGACCAAAGAACAGAAGGTTAAAAACAGTGAGTCCTAATTGTTCAATACAGTGAATCCAGACATTTCATTGCAGTGATTCTAGACAGTACAATGCAGTGCATCCGGACAGTCCAGCCCAGTGACTCCGGACAATTGAACAGAAAGCGTCTCACGCCTGGCACTCGCGCAAAGACGCAGCAAACAACGTTACGCAAGAAATGGAGGACGGGGAGTGACATGTTTCACAGAATTACTTTTGCTTGGAAAAAGGAAATAGGAAAACGATTGAGTTTCGTGTTTTCTCGACGGGCCGGGTGTCTCTCCTATTGCTTTATCCATCGATTGGTCGGCTCCATAGGATGCTATTTGTCCGGGGTGTCTTGCCGCTCGGGAGCCAGTGATAAGTGGCTTTATTTTTTTCGTTTGGCTAAAATATACTTGAGACTTAAGACCACGGCAGTTGCTATCCGACAAAGCAGTACGAATTTGTTCGACACTGAACGCAACCCACGTCTGTGTGACCTGTTGGGAGTGGCAAAGATAGAGAGAGGTGTGTCAGCAAAGAAACAGAGGAGAGTAGGACACAGGAAAAACGAGAAAAATGGCGGAAGCGGGGTGTAGAGGAAAGAAGAAGGAAGGGACAGAGAGAATAGAAAACGAGCCGGATGAGAGTGACTGATAATTTTATAATGGCGTTACACAGGCCTGCTGTATGAAAGTATTGTTTGATGTAAAAGGTCGGCAACAGTAACAAATTAACTGTTCTTAGCAACTGTTCTCTTCGAAACACGATGCTTGGTATATATTTACGTCACAAATAAACAGATTTCAACGTTTAACTGCAGTATTTCAGATGTTGTTTGCTTTTGAAGGTTTCAAACAAAGGGGAGATAATTTTGAAAATAAAATTGCCAGTACACATATTACAGTTCAAAATACAATACCAATGACTAAATTTACAACATAGTAGTAAAACTTTCTGTTTGCCACATTTCCTGTTCACAATTTCTATTTCCATTTCAGTATTAATTATTAAGAACTTAAATTGTTTTCACCTGCCATCGATTGGTAATTTTAATTTCTTCTTTTTGATGCACGCTGTCATAACTGTAACTACACTTGATAATCCACTACTTTGATGACAAAATGCCAGGCACCCAAACGCCCTGCTTCGTAATAAATGACAGAAAAAAAAAGAACTGATAGAATTGATAACTAATTTCATTCTGATTGTATCTGCTACGTCCGAACCAACGGGGTCATGTTTGTAACAAACATAACTTCATCTTTACTGTCATCAGATCAATTCTGACCACTTCGCCTCCCTAATGTCACTTGACTAGTCTCGCCAATCAGCAAAGGAAATTATGCCCTTGAGACGCATAGTTTAGAGTCTCCACTTATTTTTTTTAACTTTTATTGGACAATCATTTCCAGGTCATCTAATGAAATATACAGACATCTGAAAAATAGAAATTTCAGTCTTTCAGAGCAATGGAGAAACGAGTTTAAAAAGTAAACATGTAGACCCCTTTCATAAACAAAAACAAAAACATTGAAGATCTATAATATAATTCAAATTGTATATATTTTAATATTTACTGTTTGAATATAGCCAAACTATTAAAATTTCTTACAGAATAACTCAAGTGAAGTCACAAAAGTGACTCTGCCACCCCCCTCTGCTCCATTTCAGTTTCTAGTAGGAAACGTAGTCATGTGAGCCCCAAGTCATTTTGTGGTGGTGGGTCAGATATGATGGCCTTTACTTACATTATATAATAGAAAGTGTAAAGTACTAGGGCTGTTTTAGAATTTAGAATTCCTTTTATTATAATTCTTTTTATTTATTTGTTATAAATGTTTGACACGTGTTAGAGTGTGACATGATGCACAGGATGTTATGTCAGGTGATCAGTCGTAATTTGTGTGTAAAGGATGTTATGTCAGGTGATCAGTCCTAATTTGTGTGTAAAGGATGTTATGTCAGGTGATCAGTTGTAATTTGTGTGTAAAGGATGTTATGTCAGGTGATCAGTCCTAATTTGTGTGTAAAGCGCAGAAGAGCCTTGAGCCTTGAGCCCGGGAAATGGATACCGGTTAATTGTCTAGCCATGGGCCGTAGGCCTAGAGACCTAGTTGGAGGCCTAGTTAAGGCTTGTTATAACTGTATTGACCATTTCACGGACGTTGTATTCCATTTATCTCTCTCTTATTTGGAATAAACAAGTTTGATAAATTAATAAAGAACGTTAAGCGAATCAAATAACTTTGAGAAAACAATCATTGAATACGACACGCTACGATAAGCAGTTCTGTTTAACAGAGAGAGAGAAAAAATATCAGAATACAAAGGCATCATACAGCAGTCAATGCTTTCGTGTAGCAGACGACTCCAGCATAAATAGACAATTGTGTTTGTTTGCTTCATAATGGTTATTATATCCAGTAAGCACAAAAACCTTCTGCAGAATCAACATATCTGCATTATTAATACGTAACTAAGAACTCGTTTAAATGGCAAACGCTACACTATCAGTATACAATGCCTTAACTGAAATAATATTTATTTTGCTATGTTAGTCGCTTCACGCAATACAATTATATAGTTTACAATAACACCAAACAGTAAACCAACGACAGTATATAACAATTTATCCCTATTGCATGGGGACCAGTTGGGTTAAAGATATTAATTATGCAATAGATAATGTTTTTTTCTCAATTACGCTAATATTACTCTTATATATGCCGTCTCCCACCCTCAGACTGTTCAGCTACATGTTATGGAAATTAATTCTCCTAGGTTTTTTTTTTAATTCGCAATGGCACATTTTCTAGAGGCCTCCAGATATATTAACCAGCAATAAATGCGTCAATGCTGGTTACAAAACATTACTGGACACTAAGAGAACAATACAGAAATCAACTTAAAAGCACTAGACAACCTTTTAAGGAATGCCGATAGCATTTCATGTACGTATTATTGAATATTCCGGCATATGTTTCTATGCACAGTTTATCAGAATTTAATTAAAAGAAATACATTAATATAAAATAAATTAATTGTATAGAGACCATATTTTTTTATCACTACAGAATGAGCATAAAACATTCACTATTGTGCTGTAGTATGGCTATGTCTTAGTCTCTTTCTAATCATGTAACTAGTCAAACAGAATCCACTGAGTACCTACACGACTATATTAACCTATTAAAAATGGTATCTAACTAGTCAAATAGAATCCACTTACCTACACGACTATATTAACCTATTAAAAATGGTATCTAAAATTCAGGAAAGCTATTCCGACCCCACGAGACGAGATAACTTAGATGGGGTTCTTTTTTTGAAGATGTAGCCATCGATCTTCACTCTTAATGCTGCAATAAGTTCCAACTATGACTAGGCCATTAGGCCTAGGCTTCCAACTTTGGACCAGACTCCATCTAGGCCTCCAACTTTGGACCAGACTCCATCTAGGCCGCCAACTGGACTAGACCTCCATCTAGGCCTCCAACTGGACTAGACCTAGGCCTCCAACTAGGACTAGGCCATATACTGGTAATGTAGAGTTTGCCATTTAATCGTATTCTCTGTTACTTATTAATAATGCAGATGTGTCGATTTTGCAGAATGATTTTGTAGTTTACTGGATATTTTCTTCTATTATGAAAAAAGCCAGAACTATTTAGGCTGGAATCGTCTGCTACACAAAAGCATTGATCGTTATATGATGCCTTTGTATGCTGATTATTTTCTCTCTCTGTTAAACAGAACTGCTTTATTGTAGCGTCATATTATTTTCTCTCTCTGTTAAACAGAACTGCTTTATTGTAGCGTCATATTATTTTCTCTCTCTGTTAAACAGAACTGCTTTATTGTAGCGTCATATTATTTTCTCTCTCTGTTAAACAAAACTGCTTTATTGTAGCGTCATATTATTTTCTCTCTCTGATAAACAGAACTGCTTTATTGTAGCGTCATATTATTTTCTCTCTCTGTTAAACAGAACTGCTTTATTGTGTCATAGTCAACGATTATATCCTCAGAATTACTTTGATTCGCTTAACGTTCTTTATTGATTATTTACCAAAAGTATTTATTCCGAATAAGAAAGAAAAAAATGGAATACAACGTAAGTAAAATAGTCAGTACAATTATAGCTTACTTTAAATTGGCTCATGTAAGTAAAATAGTCAGTACAATTATAGCTTACTTTAAATTGGCTCATGTAAGTAAAATAGTCAGTACAATTATAGCTTACTTTAAATTGGCTCATGTAAGTAAAATAGTCAGTGCAATTACAGTTTACTTTAAATTGGCTCATGTAAGGAAAAGATTATATATATATATTTACACTCACACACCCTACACACGAAATTTCCTAGACCAACTAATTCAATCGTTGTTTCAAGTCTATCCACCATTTTGTTACGAAACCAACACTCGTTGACAGAACACTCTAAGAAGAAAGTCTGTATGTGTTCGGAGGCCTGAGTTGTCTTTCCCGTCTTTTCTGAAAAGCAGGTGTACAGTGGCGTATTAATCAAAAATGACATTCGTGGTGAATCAGCCACTTTACATTCCATCATCTTCCAACAGAAGTACCAATTTCTCCCGATTATCTCCCTTAATATGTTTCTGTTTTCGAGAGTAGCAAGAGCTCTGAGAACTTCGGCTACAGACCATGCAGATGCCATGAATAATATAAGAAATTACAACACAGATCTGGGGGTGGGGGTGGAGGGTTTCCTTACATTTTCTATCACAGTTTTTTTTTTTTTTACTTTCCCCTCAGGAGTCACTGATTTGAACGTGAAGCAGGTGACAGCTGCGATAATAGACCGGGACATCTTTGGCGCGCCCTTTCATTGCTAGAAGCCTGACAACAGATGCCAAAGTACCACAGTAGCTTTTGTCCTGGCAGTGTCGGCAGGCATTCCAAACTGTCGAAATTTCGCATCGAACAGTTCTTCAGTAAATTGGAATCAAACATAGATGATATTTTTTTCCTTTAACGGGGGAAAGAAAACAGATGAAATCTCGGTTAAAGTTTAAGAAACCTATTTGATATGAACATGATGCATGCGAGAGAAATTCCAGAGCGCGGAGGCAGAAAAAATAAACGAAACGGATTGGTTTTTAGAACAGAACACTTCATGGTGATAGCTTTCAACATCCTCCATGTTTTTGCTACTTTGCATGGAATGCGATCTCTATGGACGTTTTGTCTAATTCTAATTACAGGTATTTTTGAGACTTGTCTCCCCTTCAAAGAAACATATATGTGTGATTAGGTACGAGTGTGGGGTATTTTGAGACTTGTCTCCCCTTCAAAGAAACATATTATATGTATGATTACGTAAGAGTGTGTGGTATTTTTGAGACTTGTCTCCACTTCAAAGAAACATATATGTGTGATTACATACGAGTGTGGGGTATTTTTGAGACTTGTCTCCCCTTCAAAGAAACATATATGTGTGATTACGTACGGGTGTGTGGTACTGGGCATGTTGTAAATATCTAATAATTGTATATGTATTCGTGTACGGTACGGATTTCTTCTTACGTATATGTGTTTGTGCATATGTGTATGTTTCAGTATCATATGTGTGTGTGTGTGTGAGTGTGTGCGCGCGTGCGTGCGTGCGTGCGTATTGTATGTTTGTAAGTTCATGTACTTGTATTCATGAGTGGTTTGTCTGTGTATATTGAGTAGATATATATGTGTGTATGTGTGTGTGCGTGCGTGTTGTATGTTTGTAAGTTCATGTACTTGTATTCATGAGTGGTTTGTCTGTGTATATTGAGTAGATATATATGTGTGTATGTGTGTGTGCGTGCGTGTTGTATGTTTGTAAGTTCATGTACTTGTATTCATGAGTGGTTTGTTTGTGTATATATTGAGTAGATACATATACATATGAGTATGCACGCGCGCAGATACCTATCATGTAAATTAATGTGGAGCACGAAACTGGCACATCATTGCAGGCAAAGCATTCTTATTCTGACTGATCTCAGAAGCAAATATTCATTGTTAACGTGATCTGCTTGCCATCTTATTTAATTATTTACCTTGGAAAACCTACCCTAAGCTCTGTAAAAAATTAATGCTAATAACCTAATTTCCCCTTCTAGAACCCTGATAATATTGGAACTCTATAAACAAGTCAGTTTAATAACTTTTATTTCATCATTACTTCGCATTTTAGTATTAAACCATATTAGCCCATTAATTCCTTGCAATCGATTGCACGCGAATTTCAGCTAATACCAGCGTTCGTCAGCAAAGAATCTTTTTACTAACTTTTTTCCGCCCATTTTTATTTTCTTGAGTTTAATTTTCTTAGAAATGGAGCGATTCACCACGAAGAAGTGAAAGCGGGTTATCGCTGTAAAGCGTGACAAGCACAATTTCTATTAAGAAGCAGAGACTATGAATCTATTGTACGCATCACTGTGAACATGTCTAACAAGTGAATTTAAACCGGTATTGGGACTACAGCAAACACCTATAGAGTCCCTAACCACTGTGAACAAGTCTAACAAATGAACTTAAACCAGCATTTGAACTACAGCAAACAGCTGTAAACTAGTGTCCCTAACCATTGTGAACAGGTCTAACAATGAACGTACTTACCCCAGAATTTGAACTACAGCAAACAGATATGAAGGAGAATCCTGAGCCACTTTAGACACGCCGAATATTTAAACTAAAAACAATCTCATAATCAATAAATAAGCCGAATCTATGAAAAGTATAGAATAAATGCACTGTAAAGAAACCGAATCTTAGAACTATGTATAACTGTAAGTAACATTAGTCTCCAAATAAACCTGTAAGCTAATCTCTGAGCTATAGTAATATCAGTCTCCAAATAAACCTGTAAACTAATCTCTGAGCTATAGTAAGTAACATTAGTCTCCAAATAAATCTGTAAACTAATCTCTGAGCTATAGTAACTAACATTAATCTCCATATAAACCTGTAAACTAATCTCTGAGCTATAGTAAGTAACATTAGTCTCCAAATAAATTTGTAAACTAATCTCTGAGCTATAGTAAGTAACATTAGTCTCCAAATAAACTTGTAAACTAATCTCTGATCTATAGTAAGTAACATTAGTCTCCAAATAAACCTGTAAACTAAACTCTAAGCTATAGCCACATCAGAGTTTCTTAACCCTGCGTCCAGAACAATGAAAACCATGTTAATGCAATCAACCATTAGGAATTTTTTTTTTTATATATAAATATGAACTTGGAGGAAGCCGTGACATGAGTGCACTGTGTGTTAGTTTCCAGCAGACTGGGTGAGTGTGTTGAATATCTTTATAATGCACAGTACAATTTGTGATTCTGTTCACTAAATAACAATCCACAGGTTACATCATGCAATGAATTTGAGAAAAATTAAGATACGTGTTACGTCTTTCAAGGAATGTCCCCCCCCCAGTAATAAAGACACGATTACGTCATCGAAGGCGTGGAGAATTGTTTGTCCAATAATAAAGACATGATTACGTCATCGAAGGAATGGAGAATATTTTGTCCACCAATAAAGACATATTACGTCGTGCAATATCATTTGATAAAATGAAGGCATAGATTTCACCTTGTATTGAATGGGGAATTTTTGTTCAGGACAAGAAGGCTTCTGCTATGTCAAGCAGTGCTTAGCGTAAATATTTCAACTTAATAAAGACGTGCTAGGTCAGGCAGTGTTCGAGTGACTTTTCCCACCAAATGAGGACACGTGTAAGCTCAGGCAAGGAATGATCAATCTTTTAGCCTAAAAAGACTTGTTGTATGTGAATTCATCTTCCAAATAATGCTGCTCACTCTCTCACGATGGATATGGTGAATCTGTCTATCAAATAAAGCCATACATTCATTCTTACAACAGATGTGGTGAATCTGTCTACCAGTTAAAGCCATACATTCACTCTTACAACAGATGTGGTGAATCTGTCTACCAGTTAAAGCCACAAATGTACTCACAAGATGGATATGGTGAATTAGAACACCTAATAAAAACACACATTACATATTATGATGAATACGGAGAATTTGTATAAATGAAAGCACGTATTCCATTAAGTAATGATATAAATCTGTCCTCTAAACAAAGACATGTTACGTCATACGACATACGTGAGAAACAGTCCACCGAATGAAAAGACGTTACACCATGAATAACAAGTGATGTATTTCTAAGTACTGGAGAACTGTCAAAGTAAGTTGTTTTTTTTTAAATATTCAGGATTGTTCGTACATGTGGTAAAATCTCCAGGTATCCCGATGGGGAAAAAAAACAATATTAGATGATTGGCATAGCTAAAGAAATTACAATTTTTTTTTTTATCTCGTTGAACATTTAGTGAAGCCCTAGGACTCGGATGAGCTAAAGTAGATAAGTTTTGTTTGAAACGCGACAATGCAAGGTAGACATAAATTGCCTAATCTATTTGTGTGTATTGCATGCATCTAAAAATAGCTTAGTGAATCATCAGAATCAAGCTCGGAAAGCAGCAAGCACCTTGCGGTTCTATTAGACAAGGGGACGTAATTCCCCCAAAGCTATGCCTATAAATCAGCAATCCCTATTCATTAATTTGTGCAAATTTCAGCCAGACGCAGTTAAGAGCCAGTCATTTCAATGGGAGATGGAGAATGGGGTCGCCTTCAGCAGGCTATCACTGGAGGAGCGGGGTGGGGGGGGGTATATCCTGGTTATCTTCCACTGGTCTCTGGAAAAAAGTACTCACAGTGTATATGAGTTATTAACAGTAGTGACAAATCGATATATCACAAGCAGTTAATGATGCAGTACAATACGATATACATATTGATGACGTGTCTTACAGCCAATTATAAGGTCAGTGATGACGTGATATATATTTTACATAACAAGTAGCAAAGCATTATTAACGTAGTGACGATATGTACACTTGATAAACAACACAGGCAGCCGTTAACATGTCGATTATAAAACACATGTACACTTAATAACAGCACAGGGAGTTGTTAACATGGTGACGATAAATATATGTACACTTAATAACAGCACAGGGAGTTGTTAACATGGTGACGATAAATATATGTACACTTAATAACAGCACAGGGAATTGTTAACATGGTGACGATAAATATATGTACACTTAATAACAGCTCAAGGAGTTGTTAACATGGTGACGATAAATATATGTACACTTAATAACAGCTCAAGGAGTTGTTAACATGGTGACGATAAAATATATGTACACTTAATAACAGGACAGGGAATTGTTAACATGGTGACGATACAATATATACACATTTGATAATCAAAAGGCAGTTGTTAATGTAGTAATGATACTATGTTTGGATTCTAGAGAAGTAATGAAGATATCGCTGGTTGTAGTAACAATACGATACGAGTTGTCTAGCTAAGTTCAGAAAATGTATTAACACGCTTAATACGTACGGTAGACAACTATTTAACGTTTTAACGATGCAATATGCTAGATAAACGGCACATACAGTTTTTAACCCCATATATCGGTGGAGACATATATAAACATAGTAACAAATCCAATTATTAACATCGTGTCTATATATGTAGACATAGTAACAAATCCAATTATTAACATCGTGTCTATATATGTAGACATAGTAACAAATCCAATTATTAACATCGTGTCTATATATGTCATAAGTGTCGCACAAAACAAAATATATCGATCACAGTCACGTGACAGGCACTGTTGATGCAGTTTACTACAAACTTAATTTCATTTACTTGAATGCGTGGCATAGTGTATTACCAGGCCTTAATTATTATTTTTAAGTAGAGAAAACTCATGTATAAGAAAACTTAAATTTAGTCCCTAAAATATGTTAACAATTATAGGCTCGAACAATTCCCCTTTTTCCAGATATGTCGGCCGGATCTACGGCCGCTGGAGATTATTAGCATAGCTGGAAATCAGCATGATGGGGAAGCTGCAAAGAGTATGGTCCGTGCACCTCAGTCCTCGATTGTTTGGCATTACTCTATTTCAAGGTCTTCGAAGTTAGCTCTACAAGATGATAGTGAATTCCAATCGCTGTACCTTCTAACACATAGCTATCCAAAAGGTAGCCCAATTGGTTGTACTCTTCCAAAACATAAAACTGTCCAAAAGGTAGCCCAATTGGTTGTACTCTTCCAAAACATAAAACTGTCCAAAAGGTAGCCCAATTGGTTGTACTCTTCCAAAACATAAACCTATCCAAAAGGTTGCCCAATTGGTTGTACTCTTCCAAAACTTAAAGCTATCCAAAAGAAAGCACAAGATGTCTGTACTCCTCTAAAGCATAAAGCTGTCCAAAAGGTAGCCCAAGATGGCTGGATGCCGTGTGGCTAAGGGCAACTGAATATCGGACTACAGCACGTCTCCGCAAAAGTGACTGACCAAGGGACTTAAAAGTCCCTTTGGACAAGAACTGGGCAGACATGGAAGCATAAACTAACGTTATTTGATCATTTCTGGCAGGTAGTGTGTCTGCTGTGTGACTTCGAATCAGGATTCTATTGCAATCAAATACAAGACTTCGAATTCCCATGACAACTTCAGTACTGCAAATAGACGTATATTACTTTTCTTGAATAAAAGATTCAGCGTTGGGATCTCTCAGCTCAACCACCACCCAAACACCCTAATTCCAACTCACCTTACATGACAACATAGAACTGATAGACGACTTAATAAACTTATATTACTATATCAGTATTGCCACAAGCTTGTATAGGTACGTTAGAATTGCCACAAAGTTGTCTTAGTATGTCACCATTACCACAAGGTTTCTTAATATGTCAGAATTGCCACAAGGTTGTCTTAGTATGTCAGAATTGCCACAAGGTTGTCTTAGTATGTAAGTATTACCACAAGCTTGTCCTAGTATGTCAGTATTACCACAAGTTCAATATATTATTTTACAATTAGCGTGATATTGTTTGTTTGTTTGTTTGTTTCTTTTTTTCTTTCTTTTGCTCTTTCTTTCACACTTCTTTCTTTCTTTCTTTCTTTCTTTCTTTTGCATTTTCTTAATGTTTTTTCGTCTGATGGGCTCGACACTGTCATATGCTTAGGCTTGACACTGTCATATGTTTAGTCTCGACACTGTCATATGCTTAGTCTCGACACTGTCATATGTTTAGTCTCTCATATGCTTAGTCTCGACACTGTCATACACTTTCCTGTTTACTTGTTAAACACGTTGAGCTAAGTAACAATTGCCCGGGAGCGATCGATTCCAAAAGAAGAGGTAGACAAGGGCCAGGGGGCGGTTCCTTGTTGCAGAATGGAGCGATGTTCGGCCACTTAAGTGGATACGTCTCGACCTGTGAATCACGCATGCGCGGTGCCAGTGACTACTGACATTGATCCAGGAGTCGTCTGGGATGAAAGCAGACTAGAAGTCGGTGGGAGGAGGTAAGTGGTTGAATGGCTTCAATCAGGCCATGCACCCTGCTTTAGGAACTTGGCGCTTTGAAGCGGCGACGTTGCACGGAGGAAACGGGCTGGGATGACGACATACATAATAATAAGCTCAGCCGGAAGTGCCTCGAAATAGGATCACGTGATCTGGCGAAAGATAGAGTTTTCAGCCGTTTGCTTTTAAATTTATCAGCAGAGAAACAAAGGGGCCAGAAGTTTCGACAGGATCTATTTATTTTTAATAATGAACATTAGAGTACGTAGCATTGGGCAAGAAGAGAGGCCGGAAGTAATGAATTATTAAAAGCAAGATACACTGTAAAAATATGGCAATCGACTTTGATGAGTATTTTTGCATTTCGAGCGAGACGGATAAGAGAGCGTTTCCATTATTGATGAACGAACTGTATTACCAGGTCACTTTGCAGGCGAGAAATGAGAAACAGACAGGCTGACACCAGTTTCATGCACACGAAAATTCTAACACTCTATGATCTAACTTCGGCGATATTTCGTTTCTTCACTAAACTGAATGGAGGCAAAATATTTTTTCAAAAAAAATCTATGAGATTTGTAAAAGATTTAAAAACTACATTATTGACATTTTAATATCTTATACTAGTTAGAGGAACACTAAAATGAAGCACATTTTAACTGAAAACAAAAAACAAATATATTATCTTAAAATGCATGCAATTACTTAAAGATTATCTTAGAAAATTATGTGAATGTTTTACAGAGCTTGAATAAAACATTTATAAAATCCATCCCAATATTGCTGTCATGGAGTCAGGGGCAAATTATGCCTGTCTTACTAACTAAAGTTTATCTTCATTCATTTATTAAACACTTTGATGTTTTCATTTTTGTGACATACATTTTTTATGCTGGCGATCGTGACCAGGTGATGTAATGCCATGCATCGAGCCATAAGTGGATTCCTGACTTTTAGAAGGTCATGGGCATGCTAAAAGGGATGTCGGTCACTATAAGCAGATTATGAACTATGCTCGAATGGTTGTAGAGAGGGGGGGGGGTTGTTATTGTTCAAACCTGACACTCGATAACCTTGGTTAATGGAGTTTTCCCGCCACTGATTTATAGATTTGCATACATAGTGGGAGATGCAAATTGGGAATTCGTTCACAATGAAAACTTTGCCTAAACACAGAGGCTGCAAGTTACTCTTGACAAAGGACGGAACTCTAATTAATATAGAATATT